>CM071950.1:117500-195000 GCA_036784905.1 Acrossocheilus fasciatus | reverse complement strand
ACTACATTTCATAAGGTTTTTTTTTTTTTTTTTTTTACCTTTTAATACTTAAGAACATTTAAAAATGTAGTACTTTCTTGTACTGAAGTAAATCTTAGAATTATTTGAGTAAAAGTAAGAAAGTACTAGATTTCTAATGTAATTAAGCGAATGAAACTTAGTGCAGTAAAAAGTACAATATTATACTTTGGAATGTTGTGAAGTAAAAGTTTTCTGAAGAAAAACACAGATAAAGTACTTTTAAAGCAGAATAAAACTTCACTACTGTCCACCTCTAAACCGGCAATTTTCAAAATGTAAAGCGTGGAGAATTATGATAAACAAAATGAAGTGATTTGATTTATTTTATTACACGGGGGAAATAAACACAGGCACATATTTGGTTACACTTTATATTAGGTGGCCTTAACTACTATGTACTTATTTTTTGATATAAGTACAATGTACTTATTGTGTATATACTGTATTGCAAATCACTTCTGCTGCTATTGAGGGGGATACGGGTAAGGTTAGGGACAGGTTTGGTGGTCTGGGTAGGTTTAAGGGTGGGTTAAGGTGTAAAGGATGGGTCAACAGTGTAATTATAAATGTAATTACAGAAATTAATTACAGATGTAAGTACATATAGGTATTTTTAAAAATATAAGTACAATGTAAAAACATGTATGTACACAATAAGTGCATTGTACCAAATGATTAATTCAAATGTAAGTACATAGTAGTTAAGGCCACCTAATATAAAGTGGGACCCATATTTGTCTTGTCGGAGGATCATAGCTGTGCCTCTGTGAACAGACTGAGATGGGTTGAAGAGTCCGCTAACCGCTCTGTGCGGATGTAAACGATCTGAAATGGTTTCCTCAGGGCACTTCTATAAGGTGAATGTTCCTGTGATGGTGACGCGAGGAGCGCAGCATGTGCTGTCTCACCCCGCGGCGGTGGCCCGCAGCACCGCTCTGACCCAGCGGCCCGATCCGACCCAGCGGCCCGATCCGACCCAGCGGCCCGATCCGACCCAGCGGCCCGATCCGACCCAGCGGCCCGATCCGGGTCCAGCAGCCTCCGTGTGTGAGACGCCGCCGACCCTCCAGAGCGCTGACGGACCCTCGCCGGCCGCCTCTGACTCTCAGACAGAGTTCACCCTGGACGGCATCGAGTTCAGCCCGCAGCCGGTCGACCCGAGCGCCGCCTCAGCCTTCACTCCGCCGGCCCAGGCGCTGCGCCCCGATTACAGCCGTCTCCAGACAGAACCCGGCTTCAGAGAGCAGGACACGGCCGCTGGCGACGCCCGTCCAGACCTGCAGACGACTCCTGACGTCAAGGTAAACCACAGGACAGCTCCACAAACACCTGTGAATGTGAGCGCGGTGCTCCAGTGACCGCTGACACACAACACATCTCAGGACGTCTCTAATCCTTTCAGCTATAAATAGCTCGTTTGTGCTTTTAGAATTGTCTGTTGAGATTTTTTTTTTCTTTATATTTCTATTGCTATGTAGTTGTTGTTTTTTTATTCATTGTCTATTCTGTTTATTATTAGTGTTATTTCATTTTATTACCTTAAATTATATGTACACTGCCGCTCAAAAGTTTGGGATCTCTTATATTTTAATGTTTTTAAAGGAGTCTCTTCTGCTCATCAAGATTTGATCAAAAATACAGAGAAAACAAATATTAATTTTTAGAAATAAGCTGCTGGCGCCGAGACCAGTCTCTTGTGTATAAACACACTCGGCAATAAAGCTCTGTCTGATTCTGATCCTGATCCTGATCCTGAAAGGGAAGTGACATCAAGTAATACTCACAGATAACAACAAATGCATTTTGCTCTCTGCTGGAATAAAATTGGTACCTTCGCTCTACCTCGTTTCTATGCAAAGAATAAAACAAAGCAAGTAAATATGAATTGTAGTGATTGGAATAAAAAAATAAATCCTCATAAAACAGCAATAGTTAAAGAGAATTATTTGCCCATTGTTTGAAAGTGTTTGTGAAACCCACTGAAACATGTGGATGTAAATCAGATTGTAACGAAGTCTGTGAGTGAGATTTGAGCGCTGAGGAGAGAAAGTCATGTGGGTTACTCTGAGATGACTTGAGTGCGAGTGAATAAGAGATTTTCATTTCAGTTCACCTGAATCAAAACTGTCCTCCCACAGCCTTGTAATGAATCCGTGCGGCAGCGGTTATAAACACAGAATCTGATGATGTTTCCTCAGCTTGAGACGGACTTCAACTTCAACCAGCTGCTGGACATCACACAGCTGGACGGAGTCGCCGACAGCAGCTCGGACACGGAGGAGGATGATGACGATGATCTGGGGCTCGTTGGAGAGAATGAGTTTCTGGGAATGATCAATGCTGCTGAGGAGGAGGAGCTGGAGGAGGAAGAGGTGATGCCTCACACGGAAGCGGTCTCTTAGGCCTCGTGCTTTTCTTTCTTAGGAATGTAAGCTGCATGCGGCTCATATATATGTTCTATTATACAGCTCATATGCATGTTATTTTTTGCTTGAAATAAGGTTGTTACGATATCGCAATTTTTGATACCTTTGAAGTTTCTCAAATTTCAATTTCGATATAACAGGAAAAGCTAATAGTAGCAGCGAGTTATTTTTCTTTCTTCTGTTATTTGATGAAGACGGCAGCTTTTAGACGGAAAGCACGGATCCGTTGTACTGACACACATCAGATCTGATGCAGTTTAATGAGTGCGTCTGTTTCAGGATCCGCTGAACTCTGGAGATGACGTGAGCGAACAGGACATCCCAGAGATCTTTGACACGGAGAACGTCATCGTGTGCCAGTATGACAAGGTGAAAGAGATCAGTCTGTAGGATACTCTGATAAAGATGAACGCCGTTCGATTAAACCACTCTGTTAATACAAGCAAAATGAAATCAGAGTAAGCTGACAATTTGATCCACTTCATCTTGCAGCACAAAGCACTGTAAAGATCTTTGAACACTGAGTCTACAGAAATCGGTGCTCTTCTTTTTAACATGTGGCTCCAGTATCACTAGCAAAGCATCAAAGTTTACTGACATCCCGAAGGAATCGCCCGTGATACTCCCGCTGAACCTTCCTCTCTGTATCTCAGGACTGAATGAACCCAATATTTCCTCCTTTTTTTTTCTCTCTCTCTTTTTTAAGAAGCGAGAGGGCAACAAAATCATCCTCATTGCTTGATGACTCCATTTTGTATTGTTTTGTGAATCTTTTTGCAACGGAATAATTAATTTGCAGCAGACTCGCGAATGTCTTATTCCAGTTACTAAAAAAACCCTGATGTTAGTATTAATTTTAATAATCATAGACCTGCAGCCTTGACATCTTTAAAGGATAACGGTTGGTCATCTCACAGGACGGGTCTTTAAGACATCTTACTTACAGCCACCTGGAGTTTTCAGAAGATACTAAGAGAACTGGATTCTGTTTATAGTTTTTAGAAATGTGTCTTTGTTAAATATTCAATGAATGAAAGACCAGCTGAATCCATTATAGAGTTATCAAAGGTGAAGACATTTATTAAAACATTTTATTGCCAAAACATACTAATATTTTAACATATAATAATTTTAAACTAATATTTTAAAATACTGAAGTGTAATGTTTCGGAGTGTCTGTTGTACTACACTAAGTACAAACAGGCCGCCTTGTTGGCAGAGGCTGTTTACACTAACTCCGCCCACTGACGTGTGATTGGGCTGCTCAACACTACAAGACGTTCGTCAAACATCAGTTCTCAATGTTATTATTACATACTGTTTTATGATGTACTACAATACTTAGATAATTGCCACTATCTGAAATAAGTAGCAGAGAATCCTGTTATTTTAAGTGTAAATAGAATCACTGTGTAAACAGACACTGCCTTAATGTTTTGTTCATTTAAGTTACTGCTAATTCAAGTGTGCAAACAAATTAAAATAAACAATGTGTGTAAATAAACAATAAATGCATTAAACTATACATTACAAATGCAAATGAATAAATCATATAAATGAAACAGTTCAAATACTGAATAAAACACATATATAACATACATTAAATTATAAATTAAAATGTCGATTTGATTGCTCAGATACTATTTAAACTAAACTGAGCTAGACAATGACATCTCTGAATTCAGTAATGAAATGCCTTTAACTGAAAATTGAGTGTTTAATCTTATTATATATTACTGACACTCTGTCCTCCAATCTGATGCTGTTAAGTGCTTTGACACAATCTGTATTGTTAAAGCGCTGTATAAATAAAGATGACTTGACTTGTAAATGTACAGTATGGTGACAAAAACAATATATTCAAGGGCAAAATATCTTAACATTTTAACACCATGCTGACATTCTAGTTTTATATCATTTGAAACTATCATGTGAAAAAGATGCATGGCCATTAATTAGTTATTTAACACTGTCTGGACTATCAGCCAATAATAGCAAAGAGCTTTCTTTTGTTACGTAAGTCGATAACAATAAATGCTGTTTTGATGGTTTTAAATGTGGCGTGACAGATCGCTGTATTCACCTCAGTTCAAGCGGCAGCGCGAGTCTCCTCCACTTTAATACAAGTTACAGTGTGAAATAAAGATCAATGAACATCAGAAGGTGTTAAAAGATACAGTTCAGCTTACGCGTCATGTCTAATGTAATCGTTTCGGAGGTTTTGTTCATTCTTGCTGTCCTGTGACACTGAAAGACTGAAGCTGATAAAGATACTATGAGAGAAAGTCTTCTGGGGTGGCTGAGCGTAACACATAAGAGACGGAAGATAGTGATCGGATATGGATTGAATAATCAGTCTGTGCTTTTCAGTATCAACTCCTTATGACAGACACACACCTAGCTGCTATACTTCATCTGAACCCACATGAGTGAGAAATGCTAATGGCAATGTCTCATTTCCATTATCTGTGAGTGTTGACGTCAGCAGTAAGCAGATCAGGACTAGATGGACTACACAAAGCCCTGCTGTTACACCAGAATAATGTACTAAATCACTCTATTTTAGTCATATACCTTTAGCAACAAATCTCCTGACAAAACACTTTTAAAAGGAAAGTTCATTAAGACGGCACTAGTTTCGATAATTTTTAAAAATGTTTATTTATTTATTTTTGTGTGTTTTTGTTTTACAGATTCACCGTAGCAAAAACCGCTGGAAGTTTTACTTGAAAGATGGAGTCATGTGTTACGGAGGGAAAGACTATGTTTTCTCGAAGGCTGTGGGGGAGGCGGAGTGGTGACGGGGAAATATCATAATGACACAATTACTGCTCTACAAGTATTTATCTGATCTTGTGTACTAATTATAATTTACATCATCTTATGATTGCATTTGTTTTTCTTCACATGAGTTTGTGACTGTATTCTGATACAGAAAATAATGTTGGTGCTTACTGAGTTAAAATATTTTGATAGAATAAAGATTAAAAAAGATGTAGTTTTTCATTATATAAGATTCTTTAGGTTTTTTTTTTTTTTTTTTTGGTTAATCTTGAAAATGGACTTTTTTGTTTATCCTAAAACAAACATTAAAATGCTGATTTCAGACCAGTCTGCCAATTGCTGCTTTTGTTAAAAATCTGGGTAAGAAACTTGATCTTCTAAAACGAAGTCTCGGAGAAATGCGGTTTAGTTTTTCCTCCGGCTCTATATCAGAGCTCCTGACGGACTCCTTGAGGACTGTGGTGGAAGTTTCTTATTTCTCTCGTGTACACATTCATGCCTGATGCTGAAGGAGCCCTATGAAACTTTCACTGCCAAAAGATCCTCTTGCATAAGTACACTGTAAACGCACATACTCTAAATTACTGTGCAATAGTGAAGCTTAACTGCCTGCATACACACAGACCTGTAGACAGCTTCCTTGATGATCATATTGCAAAAACAACACGATTATGCAGGTTCACACTACACAACATCAGGAGGATCAGGCCCTTCCTAACAGTGTGCAACACAGCTTCTCGTCCAGGCCCTTGTCATTTCTAGGCTGGATTATTGCAGTGCTCTTCTGGCTGGACCTCCATCATGTGCGGTCAGACCTCTGCAGATGATTCAGAGCGCAGCGGCACGTCTTGTTTTCAGTGAGGCCGAGTCACACCGCTTCTCATCTCTCTGTCACGGCTTCCATCGAGTTCAAGTCATTGTTGCTCGCCTAGAGATCAGCCACGGCTCCGCTCGGCTCCGCTCGGTTCCTAAGTGTCTTCATCCCCTCCAGAAGAGTTGTGCAGAGCCACAAAATAACCCTCCATGGGGCTGTTTCATAAAACAAGTTTACCAAACAAGCCAAGCTTATTTCAGTTAGTCTGACTTATTTTGAACTATCAGGATATAAAATGCATACAGGTAAAACCCAGTTGCTTTTATATAACTATATAATCCACCAGAAGAGACTGAAAGAAAATACATGGCAAACTGGACATCAATATGCCAAAAGACTTTGCAAAGATATCAGAATGCAACAAGTTGCCTATAAATTAAAAAAAAAAGAATTAGGAAGCTATAGCAGGATGGAACTGAATTCCTTCCGCGGTGACACAAACACTGCTGATTATCTGGAAAGGTCTTTTTAAAGCATTATCCCTTACTTTCAGGAACTCAGGAAGTCCCTAAGTGACATATAATGAACACCCAGGTTCAGTCATCTTTTGTTGCCATGGCAACATTTTCAAAATGCTGTCCTGTCTTGTTACCACGTTACAGTGTCAGCAATTTTTAAAATCGCTTGTTTTTGTTACAAAAGGTATGTTTCAACCCTTGCAACAATTATGTCTTAATAACATACCCTAAATAACACTTAACCTGATTTTAATACATTTCTTGAACAAATTGATCTAAAAGAAGTTACGAAGATATTGTGGTGGCGTATGTCACATCGGGCTGTTAACCTTAAAACAGTCGGTGGAATTTTGATGTGACGTATTTGTCACGTGAGAAAAAAATGATAGTGTCATATATTTTCTGCATATTTTAACAAATGTAAACAAAAATGTCAAATTAATTACATTAACCTCTTAACTGTCACCGTCCACCCTGTGGGACGCCTACGTTTACTTCACTATTTTACAATTAAATCCTACTCTAATCATGACAAATTATATATCGTTGGAAAGGTCTAAGACTCCTAAATAGGTATATTACCACTTTTTTTGTTAAAAAATTATGTAGGAAAAGTAATAGATTAATTTATGACAAGAGTGTACCTGAAAAATCTACATCATAACAGGAGTTCTGACCTTTGTCTCAGAAAGTCTTCTTTTTTACCTTTTTCTCTCTCACGCTTTAGAAATCATAAGACATTATATATCAGTTGAAAACTTAAAGATCTCAAAATTCATCCTTTGAAACCCATTTTAAAATCAGACATTGCATTACCATGGAAATGGTACATCAAAATCACGTTACAAAATGTTTTCATTCAGGAATTATAAAAATTTAAGTTTGAATAGTGCACTATAATGTCTGTGAGTGACAGTTAAGGGGTTAATGAAATGTATTTTGAAACTATTTTGCGTACCTGCAACGATCTTTATATCATATGTTGGTCATATTTTAAGCTTATTTTATCTTTTTTTTTGTAGTGAGAATAACATGAATAGATTCATGAACAGGTCACAGTTATGTGTTTTTGAAATATGTTGTGGCAAAGCAGATAAAATGCAAAAACTGTATTACTACTGACAAAGTTTTTTTTTTTAATCTTCCCAGAAAAGTAGTAATTTTGATATATGTTGTGGAAAAGCAAATAAACAGAGAAAAAAATAAAAACACTTGCCAGCAGCTAGTTTGTCTCATGAGAAAGGCTGTTATATTCTCCCTTGAGTGTCTTGGTTTGTTTATTTGGACGAAGCAATAATTACTCCAGGCTGACAGAGGGTTTTACTGACTGGAAAAGTGCAGCTGTGTGCTTGTCTGAACATGAGGGTTCGGATAGTCATAAGAAGACCATCACCGCAGAAATACTGATAGACGTCAGATAGAGTCAGCTATTACAGTTCAACAGTGAATGTGAATCCTGGAGAAGCGTCTGTAGAAGAGTGGTTGTTGTGGTGAAACTGCCTTTTACGGCACAGAGTGAAATGTTTGGTGGGGAATTTCATGGGTACTCGAAGCCTAAAGCGAGTTTGATCTGTTTCTGAAGGAGTGTGCTGAAAGACATGGCAATGCTGGTCTAAGAACGCCTTCATATCTTTCCTCAAATACTTGTTTGTAATGGGTTAGAAAGTGTTTGCTGAAATAATCCATCAGATCAAAGAAGTGAAGTGCTTTTCTATCAGCATCGATTCCACTCCAGATGTTTCACACCGACCAGCCAGCTTTCATTAGTGGATGCATCAGGGAACATTTTCTGTCGTTAATGTCTATCCAGAGTCACTTTGCCAGACAGTACTAGCTGTATTAGAAGAGATGGGAACTGATATTAAAGGCTGTAGAGGTCAATGCTATGACAACGCGGTCAACAAGTCTGGCACAAAGGGTTACAAGCATGCATTAAAGAGATAAACCCAATACAGGATAAAGTGCACCACGTGCTGCACACTCTGGGTGTTAATAGTGTAAATGACTGTTCTGAGATCGAAGGTTTTTTTTTTTTAAATTTTGTTCTGATGCTTTTTACGTTTGGATCAAAATGACCTTCTCGATGGCAGATAATAACAGCAGAGTTAAAGCCAAATCAGAGGATAGAGAGTTTGAAAAGTCTGTCTGACACCAGACGAGCGTCTCATGTCTGAGCTTCCGGTGTGAGAGGACGCTGGCGCAGCTGGCTTCTCTACCGCGTGTTTGGCAGTTTATTCACTTTTGATTCATTTTAGCAACCTTAAATCATTTTTTTATTGATATTTTACAAAGTTATTGTCACTTAGAAAGTTAGTGTGTTGGCTGCTTTTAATCTCTCCTGGCGTCCTCGCCGTCTCTGCTGTCCGTACTGCCGTAGCGTGGTTGGCTCGAGACACCTGTTAGCGCCGGCTCGTGCTACATGGATCTGAGGCTGTGTGGATGCGTGGATCAGATCCTGGCCTGATGTCGCTGCTCTCCCATGTGACACCTGTGGTCTCTACTGGATTAGATATCATTATGCTGTTTCCCTTCATCATATTTGTTACCTTGGCCTACACTCCAATTGGATTTATTGGAATACGGGAATCCAAAGTGTCAAACGTCTGCCTTATATATGTTCTGCCTTATTCTGTGATTAAAAAATGGAAAAAGTGTGTGTAGTATATATACTGATTGTACAATCATAACCATAAAATTAGTGTCATTAGTAAAATATTTATAAAAAAATATTATAGAAGACAAATTATAGGTTATTGTCCAGCAGTGTATTTTATTTCTTAGCCAATTAAAAGTAAGAGATTTGTTTTTGTTTTTTTGTCAAATATACATACATAAATAAATATTATTATTATTATTATTATTATTACTACTACATTTGACATTTCTGTCCCCCTCACTTCTGAAATGATTGCTACTCCCCTGCGCTGTAACATAACTGAATACAAAACTTTAGCTATATGCCGTGTTATCTTTATTTGGGCATCAAATATTTTGTGGCTCCACGTGAATTTTATTCTGTGGGAAAGGGGCCAAAATGGCTCTTTTGACGCTGAAGGTTGCAGACCCCTGCACTGGGTCCTCCCCATGGTGCACTAAAGAACTGCAGGCTCTCGAGGGAAGGAAGACTGAGCGCTTATACAAAAAATCTGGGGTCATATGTATAAAGCCGCTCAGTGTAACATTTTAGTCCTAAGTGTGTCAAAATTCTAAGAATTACTTAATTTTACTCTTATTCCTAGACTTAAGAATAAGAGTGATTCATAAAGGTGCCTAAGTGTTAAGTCTAGGTCTCCGCTCCTAAACTATTTAAGAGAGCTGGAGAGGTCTCCTAACCTAGTTAAGAGTAACAAGATGGCAGCAAAGAGGAGACGACAAACTCTTTCCAGCAAAGATATGACATATTGGAGTTACAGTATCTCACAGAAGTGAGTACACCCCTCACATTTCAGCAAACATTTTAGTATATCTTTTCAAGGGACAATACTATAGAAATGAAACTTGGATATATTTTAGAGTAGTCAATGTGCAGCTTGCATAGCAGTAAAGATTTACTGTCCTCTAAATATAACTCAACATATAGCCATTATTGTCCAAATAACTGGCAGCAAAAATGAGTACACTCTAAGTGAACATGTCAAAACTGTGTCCAAAGTGTCAATATTTTGTAGAGGCACCACTGTTATCTAGCACTGCCTTAATCCTCCTGGGCTCGGAGTTCACCAGAGCTGTGTAGGCTGTTGCTGGGATCCTCTTCCACTCCTCCATAATAATATCACGGAGCTGCTGGATGTTACACACATGGTGCTTCTCCACCTTCAGCTTGAGGATGATCCACAGGTGCTCAATAGGGTTCAGGTCTGGAGACATACTTGGCCCCTCCATCACCTTCAGCTTTATCAGCAAGGCAGTTGTCATCTTGGCGATGTGTTTGGGGTCGTTATTATGTCGGAAAACTGCCGTTTCGCCCAGTTTCTGAAGGAAGGGCATCATGCTCTGCATCAGAATGTCTCAGTACATGTTGGACTCCATGTTTCCCTCAATGACCCTCAGCTCCTCAGCACCAGCAGCACTCATGCAGCCCCAGACCATGAAGATACCACCACCATGCCTGACTGTAGACAAGACACATTTCCTTGGTACTCCTCACCAGGGTATCGCCACACATGATGGACACCATCTGAGCCAAACAAGTTTATCTTAGACTCATCAGACCACGGGACATGGTTCCAGTAATTCATGCTCTTGGACAGGTTTTCGTCAGCAAACTGTTTGCAGAGTTTTTGTGAGCCAGCTTCAGAAGAGGCTTCCTTCTGGGAAGATGGCCGTGTAAACTCACTTGTTGTAGTGTGTGGCGTATGGTCTGAGGTCAGCTTCTGACCTGAAGCACAGCACAAGGACTAAACTTCTTTGATCGACCCTTGCGAGGCCTGTTCTGAGTGGAACCCATCTTGGAAAACGTCTGTATGACGCTGGCCACTGTACTGTGTCTCAGTTCCAGGGTGTTACCGAACTTCTTATAGCCTCGGCCAGCTTTGTTGATGCACAGGGTAACCCTTTAGCGTAATTTTTCGACGTGCAGGGTCCTCCATTGCTTTAAATAAGAAACCCTTAGCATCAATATGCTGACGCAAAAGGCTTATCGTCATGATTAAATTATATATTGGCCAATAATGTTGTCATTATTGCATATATGTTGGGGTGTGTCACAACAGTTTTATTTATATTACACTATTTACACATTTATGAACCCAACCCCTGCCCCTAAACCTACTATCTGTCAATAAAACACAAGATATAACAGGCAGATACAACTACCGTCATAATTTATTAAAAAAAAAAATAATAATAATATTCCAAGTCTTTTGAGGCAAAATGATTGATTTGTGAGAGGAATAGACGCGATCGCCGCCTCCGTCCGCCGTAAAGCTCTACCTGTGTGCTGTCTCTGTGTGCGAATTCAAAAAATGCGATTGGCTCTTGTGTGTGTCTCGTGACCGATTGTGTCATGCTACGGGAGTATCTTTTTGAATGAGATGTGAGCACGTTAGCGGAGCGGGATCATTTTCAGTGATTAAAACCTTGTGTTTTACTCTCTTCTTCGCATAAAGATATGGTATGGCTTCAGAAGACTTGGAATGCAACACGACTTGTTTGTAATGCTTTTATACTGCTTGTTTATGGTTGTTTTTTGCAATAAATACCTGTGACTGTACTTTTATTTGCCTGTTACATGTTTTATATTGTTCAGAGGTGGGTAGGTTTAGGGTAGGGGTGGGTGCGTGCTCCAATGAAAGTATACATTTATATAAAATTATTTATTTTTAATACAAATGTATGAAAAACATTCAATTAAGACAAACAACTGAAAACAATGGAGGACCTTGTGCGCCAAAAAAGATGCTACAGGGGTACCTTGAGCGTCAAAAAGCGACACCAAGGGGTTCTGACCGAGCGTCAATATATGACAAGTTGGGAGTGAGACTGTGTTGTGAGGTGCCATGTTGAACATCCAGTGGTCAGTATGAGAGAATTGTACTCAAAGCACCAAATTTTAACTGCTCTAAAACAAGATACAAAAATTTGTATGGGCCTGTCAAGCAGACAAAAACATGAACATGATGAATAGGACGTGGCTTTGCATGGTTAAACGACATATAGCTGTTTTCCAACTCACTTTTGTTGCCAGCTTTTTTGACAATAATGGCTGTATGTTGAGTTATTTTCAGAGGACAGTAAATCTGTACCGCTATGCAAGTTGCACATTGACTACTCTAAAATACACTGAACAAAATTATAAAGGCAACACTTTTGTTTTTGCCCCCATTTTTCATGAGCTGAACTCAAAGATCTAAGACTTTTTATATGTACACAAAAGGCCTATTTCTCTCAAATATGTGACCCTAGACCACAAAACCAGTAATAAGCGATTTGAAAGAGATGAAAGAGGTTAAAGAGATTTATACATCACATGAAAGCTGAATAAATAAGCTTTCCATTGATTTATTGTTTGTTAGGATAGGACAATATTCTGCCGAGATACAACTATTTGAATATCTGGAATCTGAGGGTGCAAAAAAATCTAAATACTGAGAAAATCAACTTTAAAGTTGTCCAAATGAAGTTCTTCATAATGCATATTACTGATCAAAAATGAAGTTTTGATATATTTACGGTAGGAAATTTACAAAATATCTTCATGGAACATAATTTTTACTTAATATCCTAATGATTTTTGGCATACAATGAAAAAAATTGATAATTTTGACCCATACAATGTATTTTTGGTTATTGCTACAAATATACCCCAGCGACTTAAGGCTGGTTTTGTGGTCCAGGGTCACATATTGATCATAAGATGCTGGATGTGGAGGTCCTGGGCTGGTGTGGTTACACGTGGTCTGCGGTTGTGAAGCCGGTTGGATGTACTGCCAAATTCTCTGAAACGCCTTTGGAGATGGCTTATGGTAGAGAAATGAACATTCAATTCACGGGCAACAGCTCTGGTGGACATTCCTGCGGTCAGCATGACAATTGCACGCTCCCTCAAAACTTGCGACATCTGTGGCATTGTGCTGTGTGATAAAACTGCACATTTTAGAGTGGCCTTTTATTGTGGCAAAGGAGAAGTGCTCACTAACACAGATTTAGACAGATTTGTGAACAATATTTGAGAGAAATAGGCCTGAGACAAACGACCTGCTTTTATCATCTGATCGTGGTTGTATTTCTCTATTAGTTCTACTGGCTCAATCGACCACACCATACTTTTAAATAGACTAGAAAATTATGTTGGCATTAGAGGAAATGCACTGGCATGGTTCAAATCGTACTTATCTGACCGCCATCAGTTCGTAGCAGTGAATGAAGAGGTATCATATCGATCACAAGTACAGTATGGAGTACCTCAAGGCTCAGTACTAGGGCCGTTACTTTTCACGCTTTACATGTTACCCTTTGGAGATATCATTAGGAAACATGGTGTTAGCTTTCACTGTTATGCTGATGATACTCAGCTCTATATTTCTTCGCGACCTGATGAAACAATTTGCAAAACTAACGGAATGTATAGTTGATATCAAAAACTGGATGACTAGCAATTTCTTACTGCTAAATTCTGAAAAAAACAGAGGGGTTAATTATTACTTTTGCATGTAATAACCTAGATCACTGTCTAATACTTGATGGCAGCTCTGTACATTCTTCTTCATCAGCTAGGATGCTAGGCGTACTTTTTGATAGCAATCTTTCCTTCGAAAAACAGGTTTCTAGTATTTGTAAAACTGCATTTTTCCATCTTAAAAATATATCTAAATTACGACCTGTGCTCTCAATGTCAAATGCAGAAACATTAATGCGTTCATGACCTCGAGGCTAGGTTATTGTAATGCTTTATTGGGTGGTTGTTCTGCTCGTTTAATAAACAAACTCAAGCTGGTTCAAAATGCAGCAGCTAGAGTTCTTACTAGAACCAGGAAGTCTGACCACATTAGCCTGGTTCTGTCAACACAGCAGTGGCTCGCAATTAAACACTGCATACATTTTAAGATCTTGCTAATTACCTATAAATCCCTGAATGGTTTAGCTCCTCAGTACTTGAGCGAGCTCTTATCGCATTATAGTCCTCCACGTCCGCTGCGTTCTCAAAACTCTGGCCGTTTGATAATACCTAGAATATCAAAATCAACTGCGGGCGGGAGATCGTTTTCCTATTTAGCACCCAAACTCTGGAACAATCTACCTAACACTGTTCGGGAGGCAGACACACTCTGTCAGTTTAAATCTAGATTAAAGACCCATCTCTTTACCCTGGCGTACACATAACACACTAATACGCTTCTATTATTCAAATCCGTTAAAGGATTGTTAGGCTGCATTAATTAGATCAACCGGAACTGGGAACACTTCCCACAACACACGGTGTACTCCTTACATCGTAAGTAGAATGGCATCTACGCTAATATTTGTCTGTTTCTTTCTTACTCCGAGATCACCATAGCCACCCGATCCAGTCCGTATCCAGATCAGATGGTGGATCAGCACCTAGAGACGACCTCTACAGCCCTGAACATCAGCGGAGATCAGGACACCTGGACACCCCAGAGACAGATCCCCAGTGAAGACCCTGTCTCCAAGACAGTCATCGGGACAAGACCGCAGGAACCAGATGAGTCCTCTGCACAATCTGACTCTGCTGCAGCCTAGATTTAAACTGCTGATTTTGTCTGGCCAGAGGAGAATGACATTATTTTGACACACTATACTGTAAAGCTGATGTAAAGCCACCCAGCTTTATATCAAGCTTATGTAAAGCTGCTTTGACACAATTTGCATTGTTAAAAGCGCTATACAAATAATAGTGACTTGACTTGACTATATTTGAAGTACCTTGAACCATGAAACTTTCAAGTACCAAAACCCTGAACTTGCACATGAATATAATAGTCAAATGTTCAACAAAATGAGCAGAAAAAAATACTTTCTGAAATAAAATATAGTGCTATGTTATATACCATTTTAGTCATGTTTAGTCATGTTTTCCCGGCAGTGTGTAAAATCCAAAGTCCACACTTGGGATTCAAAATGTGAAGGTGCTGCAAGGGTGCTATGGTTCAGGCTGTAGGATTGCCGAATGAACATGAAATGTAACTCAAGTGGATGCAACTTGAGGAACACGTAGAACATACCAACTATACAAACTGTGTGGGCGGAACCTAAACTGAACTATATAGGCTATATTACACTATACTAGACCCAGGGCGTCGCTGAAAATGAGTGTGAGTTTGTTTACAGAATGTTGTTGTCACTGCTGCAAACTCCCATATAAATAATTATTCGAAAAATATAATTTCCCTGCAGCCAGTGGGCCCCCTTTCAAGTGTAGGCCCCTGGGCTTCAGCCCGTTGAAGACGTATAAATACTACTGATTACAATAAATACTATGGTAGGTATCTCTGCCGCATTGATAGACTGATAAACACACAGCGAACAGAATGTATGTTTATGCTGAGATATAACTGAATAATGGTATTATGTGTCATGATGTGTGCTGAGCTGCCTTCTGCGTCTCCTGCTTCAGAATCTCTATTAAGGGAACATTTTGTATTTAAACAACAAGTACATTGTACCTAAAATTTCTTTCTTTCTTTTTTTAATTACAAACACACCTAATTTGTAATTCAGTACTAAAACTACTGTATAAGACACAATACATTTGAAGTGTAATACAAAATAAAAAAATATATGATGTTTGAGAGTGTGGAGAACCCTATCAGAGTTTCAACCCTTAAACATATGTCTATACTCAAACTTAATATGTCCACATTTTTAAAATGAGAAAAACACTCACTTTTTTTTTTGCATTTCAATACTGACACAACAATGTACACTATGATTATAATTATAATTACTTTCCAATTTAGTACATTTATTTACCGATTAATTAATTAATTTGTTAACTCATTTATTAATGTCTTTTGTACAATTGGTCATCAATTAATGAAGTGCTTTATTTCTATTTCCATGACACTCGTGGTACTCCATAGTATGAACTCATACACTCATTTATTTATTTATTTAATCACATTTATCACATTTGTAACATTTGCATTTTAATCTGATTTATACCTGGTATATAAAATAGTTTGTCACCTAAACATTACAGTTTGTCAGACAAAATCTCACACTCTAGTAGTTTTCTAATATTTTCAGCTCATAATTGGACTACATACATTGTTTTTCGACAATACATTACACTCCGAGTTTCTGTCAACTCTTTCATTATTTTTATATCATGTTCTATGTAAATTTATATGCATTAGACAGCAGCGTGTGAGCAGGACTTTTATTGTGGTGTGGTGATGTGACGTCATGAGGATGCGCCGCGCTCTTGCATCTGCTGTGATTCAACTGAAGAAAGGTTTGTGTTTAAAGCATTTAACGATACAGAATTAACTGTTTGTTATTTACTGTAACGTATTAATGCTTTATGTAAAAGTTATTAAGGTTATTTTCACAAAAATATCCTAAATAACCTAAATCTCACAAGTAAATCGCATCCACACACGAGTAACAAAAGGCGAGTCTCATTTCACTCCGAATATCGTGAATCAGTTTATCATAAACATGTGTTCAGTCACTGGAGGAACCGATCTATTAGACTCCGAGTCAATTGAATCAAATGATTCACAAAACGACTCGCTGACGTCACATGCTGGTTAAAACAGATTAATTCGACACAAACGTGTTTAATGAAAACTTAAACCAAGAGAAAATGTTTTCATTGAAGTGCAGTCTATTAAATGTGATCAGCAAATCCTTAGGTAACTAATATAAATCATAAGTAAATGTGAACTTTCATTATAAGGTGTGTTATGAATGTTTTGAGTGTAATCAGGTCCCTCACTAGTGTGCTGACTACTGAACTACAGCTGATTGAGACTTAGTTTGGCTTTATTTCTCTCTTCTTAAACAGAACCGAGTGTCCAAGAAACTGCTGCTGAAGCGACTGAGATCCAGTGACAGTGTTATAAAGATGGCGTTTGTTAAAGAGGAGAGTGAAGATGTTAAAACTGAAGAAGCGTTCAGAATCAAACATGAAGATACTGAGCAACAAACAAAGCTGGCGTTTGTTAAAGAGGAGAGTGAAGACTTCAGGATTGAAGAAGTGTTCAGTCTGAAAGATCCTGAGGAACAAACAGGTCAGTTTTCATCCTCAAAGCTAAACTCACTCATTTGATCCGTATTCAGATGTCCAGTTCTACAGAAATGAAAGATATTTTTGAAGAATGTCATGTGCGTGTCTTAATTGAAGTGGTTTTATTTGACGTGGAGCGGGTCGATCCATGTGGACAAACATGTTGAGACTACAGACAAATACTAACACTGCCTTCCTTCCCTCATGTTGGTCATTTGTTATTATTAATCAGAATCAGAATCAGAATCAGAATTAGCTTTATTCGCCAGGTGTGCGCAAACACACGAGGAATTTGTTGTGGTTTTAGGGTGCTCCTGGTACATACATTCATACATACACATCTGACATGAGAACAGAAAAAACATTTAAATAGTAAGGCTTAACAATGGATAATAATAATAATAATAATAATAATAATAAGTATGAATCTGGAACAGTAGATTTATGTACAGATTTGTGCATTATTTACTATATATACAGCTGTATAAATAAACAGATATGTATGTGTATTTACATAGTACTTGAGAAAGAGGCAATAATTAAAGATGGAGAATGAATTACAGAACACAGGTAATGATCCATGTGTTAGCTATTTAAGCTGGAGATGGCATGGGGGAAAAAACTGTTTTTATGCCTAGATGTTCTAGTGCACAGAGATCTGTAGCGTCTGGCTGAAAGGAGAAGTGCAAACAGGTTGTGTCCGGGGTGAGAGGGGTCTTTGATGATGTTACCTGCCCGTTTCTTCACTCTGGAGTTGTACAAGTCCTGAAGGCTGGGCAGGTGCACACCAATGATCTTTTCTGCTGTCCCAACAGTCCGTTGAAGTCGTCTTATATCTGATTTGCTGGCTGACCCAAACCAGACAGTTATGGAGGAGCACAGAACCGACTCAATAACAGCTGAATAAAACTGTTTCAGCAGCTCCTGTGGCAGGTTGAACTTTTTCAGCTGACGAAGGAAGTACAACCTCTGCTGGGCCTTTTTCACGATGGAGTCAATGTGAGTGTCCCACTTCAGGTCCTGAGAGATGGTTGTGCCCAGGAACCTGAATGACTCCACTGCAGCCACGGTGCTGTTCATGATGTTGAGTGGGGGGAGAGGAGGGGGGTTTCTCCTGAAGTCCACTATCATCTCCACAGTTTTGAGCGTGTTCAGCTCCAGGTTGTTGTGACTGCACCAGACAGCCAGCTGCTCAACCTCCTGTCTGTAAGCAGACTCGTCGCCGTCCTTGATGAGGCCGATGACTGTAGTGTCGTCCGCAAACTTCAGGAGTTTGACAGAGGGGTCTTTAGAGGTGCAGTCGTTGGTGTAGAGGGAGAAGAGTAGTGGGGAGAGAACGCAGCCCTGAGGAGCTCCAGTGCTGATGGTGCGTGTGTTGGATGTGAGTTTTCCCAGCCTCACAAGCTGCTGCCTGTCTGTCAGGAAGCTGGTGATCCACTGACAGATGGAGGTGGGTACAGAGAGCTGAGTCAGTTTGTTCTGAAGGGTGTCCGGGATGATGGTGTTGAAAGCGGAGCTGAAGTCCACAAACAAGATCCTTGCATAAGTCCCTGGTTTGTCCAGATGCTGCAGGATGTAGTGCAGTCCCATATTAACTGCATCATCCACAGATCTGTTTGCTCGGTAAGCAAACTGTAGAGGGTCCAGCAAGGGTCCAGTAATGTCCTTCAGGTGGGCCAACACCAGTCTCTCAAATGACTTCATGACTACTGATGTTAAAGCAACAGGTCTGTAGTCATTAAGTCCTGTGATTTTTGGTTTCTTGGGTACAGGGATGATGGTGGAACATTTGAAGCAGGAGGGGACTTCACACAGCTCTAGAGATCTGTTGAAGATCAATGTGAAGATGGATGATAGCTGGACAGCACAGGCTTTGAGGCAGGCTGGAGAGACACCGTCTGGGCCTTTGGCTTTCCTTATCTTCTGCTTCCTGAAGACTTTGCATACATCATCTTCACAGATCTTGAGTACAGGCTGAGAAACAGTAGGGGGGAGGGAGGGGGAGGGTGTTGATGGCTGTGAGGTGAGACGGTCGGAGCGGGTGTGGGGCGTCAGACCAGTCTTTTCAAACCTACAATAGAACTCGTTCAGGTCTTCATCCAGTTGTTGATTGGCCTCAGTGCTGGGGGATGGGGTCTTGTAGTTGGTGATGGCTTTCAGGCCTTTCCACACTGATGTAGAGTCATTGCTCGAAAGCTGTTTTTTTAGCTTTCCAGAGTAGTTTAATTTTGCCACTCTTATCTCCCTATTCAGTGTGTATTTGGCCTGTTTGTACAAGACTTTGTCCCCACTCCTGTAGGCGTCCTCTTTGGCCTGGCGAAGCTGTTTGAGTTTTGCACTGAACCAAGGTTTGTCATTGTTAAATGTTAAATAAGTCCTGGTGGGTACGCACATGTCCTCACAGAAACTGATGTAGGACGTCACGGTGTCAGTAAGCTCGTCCAGATCAGTAGCTGCAGCCTCAAAAACACTCCAATCAGTGAGTTCGAAGCAGGCCTGTAAAACCTGCTCTGCTTCAGAAGTCCATCTCTTTACAGTTTTTACTACATTCTTAGCAGATTTAAGTTTCTGCCTGTAGGCTGGTAGAAGATGAACCAAACAGTGATCGGAGAGTCCCAGCGCTGCACGGGGAACAGAGTGATATGCATCCTTTAAGACAGTGTAGCAGTGGTCCAGTATATTTCTGTCTCTGGTGGGGCATGTGATGTGCTGTCTATATTTAGGCAGTTCACGGGTGAGATTAGCTTTATTAAAATCACCGAGAATGATGATGAAAGAGTCCGGATAACGCTGCTCTGTGTGTGTGATTTGATCGGCCAGCAGTTCTAGCGCCGCGCTGACGCGCGCGTCAGGAGGAATGTACACACTCTCCAGAATAAACGAGGAGAACTCCCGCGGTGAATAAAAAGGCTTGCAGTTAATAAAGAGAGCTTCCAAATTTGGGCAGCACATCTTCTTTAAAACTGTCACGTCTGTACACCAGCCTTCGTTGATATAAAAACATAATCCACCGCCTCTCGTTTTCCCCGAGGACTCTGTGACGCGGTCTGCTCTGAACAGCTGGAAGCCCGTTAGATGAAGCGCACTGTCCGGAATGGCTCTGTTCAGCCAGGTTTCCGTGAAGCAAAGCGCAGCGGAGTTTAAAAAGTCCTTGTTTGTGCGGGTGAGGAGTTGTAGTTCGTCCGACTTATTTGCCAGGGAGCGGAGATTCGCCAGATGAATGCTCGGCAGCGGAGTCCTGAACCCGCGCTGTCGGAATTTCACGAGTGCGCCGGCACGCTTCCCTCGCTTGCGTCGCCTGGAGCGCTTGTATAGGAACGCAGTTCCTCCGATTAAAATGTCCAGTAAAAGGTCTGAATGCTCAAATGTAGGCAGGAAGTTATTTGGTGTGCCATTTCTGATGTCCAGGAGTTCGTTTCTAGTAAAGCTGATCGGAAAAAAGTTGCTTAAGACAGGACAAACAAACAAAAAAAGAACAAGTACCAAGCAGCGACAAACCATGGCAGCCATCCGCGGCGCCATCTTGAAACCAGTAACATTAAGTGTAACATTAAACCCAATATCTATTTCTGAATTGAAAACAATGAAAACCATTCATTTCTGTCAGTTAATTATGCGAAAGTATTTAAAAATAAACATTTATTTTGCATAAGGCAAACCTTGAGATGTGAGTAAAGGGCATAGATTTGGTTTGAACATGGGGGGGGTGGTGACGTTGGTATGCTTTCTGATATACGAGTAATTTCTTAAAAAAAAAACACACAAGTCATTTGTTCACTTGGTGATGAATAAGAAGCCCACACAGTACAGTACAACTTCTGCTGTAGCCTAATGATAACCGTTTTCGTGGTCTTCCCAATATTATGAAAAATACCATTGTATTTGAAGGATAGAATTTGAAGTTAACAGACGAGAACCAATGACGAGTTAATTTTCGTGTGTTATGCAGCACATTTGAGCTTCAGCAAGTATTAATGATGTTCATTCTCTGTTACGCAGCATGTTTGAGATTCGTTCTCGTTCATCAAGCGTGTACTGTTGAGCTTCTGGTTATGTTCGCTGATCAATGTTTATATTGAATAAATTCAGTATGTTTTTCATATAAAGTGATCATTTCTCTTCAGAAAATTTGGACTAAATTGCTCAATCCATATAGATAATTTTTCGGTCTCTTTATGAACTTTTTAGTTGCATAGAGTCAGTGGAGGAACAGAAATCTCTCTGATTTCATTAAAAATATCTTCATTTGTGTTCCGAAGATGATCAAATCAAGTCACCTTTATTTATATAGCGCTTTTAACAATACAGATTGTGTCGAAGCACTTAACAGTATCAAATTGGAGGACAGAGTGTCAGTAATATATAATGATAAGATTAAACACTCAATTTTCAGTTAAAGGCATTTCATTATTGAATTCAGAGACGTCATTGTCTAGCTCAGTTTAGTTTAAATAGTATCTGAGCAATCAAATCGGCGATAATCGCTAGAAATTAGGTGTCCCCAACTGAGCAAGCCAGAGGCGACAGCGGCAAGGAACCAAAACTCCCTCTGAGACAGAATGGAGAACAAAACCTTGGGAGAAACCAGGCTCAGTCGGGGGGCCAGTTCTCCTCTGACCAGACCAGTGGGGATTTCTTTAAGACTGCAAGGGAAGCTCAGCTTCCCCTATAATGTCAAAAAATGAGTGGTCAAATATGTACTGTTAACATTTTATTGACTAAAAATGCGTAAGAACACGTTCATCTCGAAGACGAGTTCGTTCAGAATCAGCTACATACAGCAGGTCGGCTGGCTCGATTTCCTTCTCACACATTCCCGTAGCGTCAGTGTATTCCTCTGTTGAAGCGCAGCGTTCATTGACTTCAATGGGGCTGCTTTGAACAGTTTTTTTCAGAGCTTCGAAACTAGACGGTCATTGGATAAATGCTGCGATTATGTCCCGCCCACGGACGCTCAGCATCTCTGGGGGTGAATGGAGGAGTGGGCTGGCCAGGACTCCAGGCTTCTGCGTGATGATTGGAGGGTCTGCATCTCCTTTTGATTGACAGCGATTTTGTCCAATAAAAAGTCGCTGACGCTGAAGCTATTCGAGCTCAGTCCCATCGCGGCTTTGCACTTGGTTCTTATCAATCATTATATATATTTTTTTTTATTTATTTATAATGTTATGTTTTAATATACATGCTGCTAAATCGTAAATTTCAAGATATGCGAGCAAAAAATGCTCCTGACACTTAGGCATACGACACGAGCAAGAGTGCTGTTTTTGTTTCGTTTGTGCTCGAATCCAAATCCGCATTGATTTGGGTGAATCACTGATTCACTGAGCCATTCATAAAAACAGTCATTTTATTCACTCCTCAAGGATTCAGCAGTTTTGAAAGAATCATTTGAATGACTCAGTAATTCAATCACGAACTTCTGCCACCTGCTGGGCGTTTTTAGGTTTCCCGTCTAAAAGTAGGCATATTACATTATTTTCCAACATATTTCTATATTCAGAATTTAGTATTTAAAACATTAATCTCATAACATTATTTATGCAATTATAAATACAGTCTAAATGAATAAATGCCACATCTAAATGTCACTTCATGCAGCTTCTGTGCAGTGCTAAGATGAGTTTTGTTTAGATCATTTCATGGATAACAATAGCCAGTCATTCATTCACATTAAGTATTCAGAGAATAATATTGTGTTTTCACTTACATCTATTTATTTATTAAATTTTGATTCATTTTGTAGAATTGAATTATAAATTAAGCTGGTATTGTATCGTAAGACATTTTTATGGTATCATGACAACCCTATTATACACCACATTCCTTGTTTCAGTTCAACCTAATTCCCACATTTCCTCCGTCCAGTTTAATATCTTTTTTTTTTTAGATTGTTGTTCATTCATTCATTCATACAGTAGTCTAGGCTAGCGACAGGGTCACAGAGCATTTTCTTGAAAAGGAACGTAGGGTAGGATTTACGAATAAATAAATGGACCATTTTTATGATGTAGGCCGGAAATGAGCTTCCCCTCTTTGAAAGACCAGCAGCCGCCACTGGACCAGACGAAACCCACAGTTCAAAAGTTTCAAGTTCTAACAATAGTAGTATTATGTAGTTAGGTATTTTATTATATTTTTAGTTATTTTGTTATATCTTTAGTTTTATTGTATTTTAATGGAGGTCTTCACTGGGGATATGTCTCTGGGGGTCATCTGGGTGTCCTGGTCTCCGCTGATGATCAGGGCTGTAGACATCATCTCTTCATCATCTCTCCATCTGATCGGATACAGACTGAGAAACAGACAAATATTAGCGTAGATGCCATTCTACTTACGATGTAACGAGTACATTAACAATCCTTTAACGGATTTGAATAATAGAAGCGTATTAGTGTGTTATGTGTACGCCAGGGTAAAGAGATGGGTCTTTAATCTAGATTTAAACTGACAGAGTGTGTCTGCCTCCCGAACAGTGTTAGGTAGATTGTTCCAGAGTTTGGGTGCTAAATAGGAAAAGGATCTGCCGCCCGCAGTCGATTCTGATATTCTAGGTATTATCAAACGGCCAGAGTTTTGAGAACGCAGCGGACGTGGAGGACTATAATGTGATAAGAGCTCGCTCAAGTACTGAGGAGCTAAACCATTCAGGGCTTTATAAGTAATTAACAAGATTTTAAAATCTATCCGATGTCTGATAGGGAGCCAGTGCAGTGTTGACAGAACCGGGCTAATATGGTCATATTTCCTGGTTCTAGTAAGGACTCTAGCTGCTGCATTTTGGACTAACTGTAGTTTGTTGATCAAGCGTGCAGAACAACCACCCAATAAAGCATTACAATAGTCTAAACGTGGAGGTCATGAACGCATGAACTAACATTTCCGCATTTGACGTTGAGAGCATAGGTCGCAATTTAGATACGTTTTTGAGATGAAAAAAACGCAGTTTTACAGATGCAAAAACATGGCTTTCAAATGAAAGATTGCTCTCGAACAGCACACCTAGGTTCCTGACTGATGAAGAAGAATTTACAGAGCAGCCATCAAGTGTTAGATAATGTTCTAGGTTATTACATGTGGGGGTCTTAGGTCCGATAATTAACACCTCTGTTTTTTCAGAATTTAGCAGTAAAAAATTACTCGTCATCCAGTTTTTTTATATCGACTATGCATTCTGTTAGTTTCTCAATTTGGTGTGTTTCACCGGGCCGCGAAGAAATATAGAGCTGAGTATCATCAGCATAACAGTGAAAGCTAACATCATGTCTCCTGATAATATCTCCCAAGGGTAACATGTAAAGCGTGAAAATAACGGCCCTAGTACTGAGCCTTGAGGTACTCCATACTGCACATTAGCATGTTCAGGTGTGTTTGATTAGGGTTGGAGCTAAACTCTGAAGGAAAGCGGGTTTCAAGCGCCCGGCAGGTGTATTGGGACAAAAGTAGGACAGTGGCCCTTCAGAGCAGGTTTGGACACCTCTGGTACAGGATCAGGCATACATGTTGTTGATTTTGATTCATTACGTACCTAAATGTTTTGATGTCTGTTGTATTGTGCCATTAAACTGGGGATAACTTTTGTTTGTTTTTTCACCTTAGACCTTATGGCATTGAAAAAAGAGAAAGAAGAACTCAATGACATTGAAGAAAAATATCAATACAAGAATATGCATGATTTCACAGCTGGAAAAAAACATTTTAGGCGTTCACAGACTGAAAAGATTTCCACACGAAAAAAAGCTCAAAAGACTGTAACAAGGTTTGGAAAGAGTTTCAATCAACAAGGAAACCCTAAATTGGACATTGGGGAGATCCCTTTCAATTGCCAACACTGTGGAAAAAGTTTCACTTTTAAAGGAAGCCTTAAGAGGCACATGAGAATTCACACTGGAGAAAAGCCTTACACCTGCCAGCAGTGTGGTGAGAGTTTTGCTCAACTTGTAAATCTTAAAGGCCACATGAGAATACACACTGGAGAGAGTCCCTTCACTTGCCAACAGTGTGGAAAAAGTTTCAGTCATCAAGGAAACCTTAGCCACCACATGAGAAATCACACTGGAGAGAAGCCTTACACCTGCAAACAGTGTGGAAAGAGTTTCACTCATAAAGGAAGCTTTGACAGGCACATAAGAATTCACACCAGAGAAAAGCCTTACACCTGCCAACAGTGTGGAAAAAGTTTTTCTCAAAATGGAAACCTTGAAGTCCACATGAGAATTCACACTGGAGAGAGTCCCTTCACCTGTGACAGGTGTGGAAAAACTTTCAGTCAACAAGGAAGCCTCAACACCCACATGAGAATACACACTGGAGAGAAGCCTTACACCTGCAAACAGTGTGGACAAAGTTTCACTCATAAAGGAAGCCTTAACTGGCACATGACTGTTCACACTGGAGAGAAGCTTTACACATGCCCTCAGTGTGGAAAGAGTTTCCATCAGCATGCAATCCTTAACACCCACATGAGAATTCACACTGGAGAGAAGCCTTACACCTGCAAACAGTGTGGAACGAGTTTCACTAATAAAGGAAGCCTTAACTGGCACATGAGAATTCACACCAGAGAAAAGTCTTACACATGACAACAAAGTGTAGATGTAGTTTCACTCAAAAAGGGAACTTAAACAGGCACACATGAATTCACACAGAATAGTAGCCTTACACCTGCCAACAGCATTTAGAGAGTTTTATTCAACACGGAAACCTTAGAGTCCACATGAGAATTCACACTGCAATAAAACCCTCACACCTGCCTCCTGCAAATCGAGTAGAATTGTCAAAGATGGATCAATACCAACTGTTTGTCCAACTTTGTATTCAGAACATGTAAGTACAGCACGTTATATTTTGTGACTATGCTTGTTAGCAAGCATTATGGTTAATGTGGCTTAAGCTACCACTGTCTCTGACTGTATTCATGAAAATCAGAGCTATGCCATTACTTTTATTTTTAAGAAGTAATAAAATTGTGCTTCTGAATTTTACAGGCAGTGAGCATTTTGGGGTTAAAAATCACAAGCTCTTGTCTCTATGAATACAGTAAGAGCCAATGGCAACTTTAGCCACATAAGCATATTCAGAAAGGCTTGCAAACACACTTTATAAAGTGTGATACTTGTGTGCTGTGGATTTGAAGTTGGACCACGAAGAGTTGGTATTGATCCATCTTTGAGAAGCAACTTTTCTGCAAATCCTGCGTTGTGCTTGTGTGGCAAGTGTAATATTGTTACACTAGTTTATTGAAATTATTATCATTAACTAAAGGCACTAATGCCAGAGGCTTTTGTTTTGAGATTTGTGTAAGGAAAAACCATGATGAATGGTCATGTGATCACAAGCACAATACTGTTATTTTTATATTTCTTTATACATTTATAATTTGTATTTCTTTGTTATTGGTTTTGCTTTTCCCTTTGTATGAAATTGTTACTCTAAATAAAATATTCAGGAAACACTGTTCACGTAAGTTATGTCGTGTGTAAGTGCGAGGGTAGAGCTGATGTAATTTCTGGGCGCTCGCTCTATTTCGCGGGATGTCATTGTGACGAGAGGTATGTTTTTATCAGCTTCTCGAAAAAGTGTTCAAATATGGTTAATTACTTACTCTTTATGGATTTTCTGCACAAAATGTGTTTATTTGTTAACTTTTCTTTATTAAGAGATTAGAACTCCAAGTATAAACATTGTAAGAGTATGTTTAATTGTAACATGAATTCGTGTAATGGCCGCTACTACTCGTGCGGGATGCTGATGAGTTTCATTATATGATGATGCATACTTAGATAAAACTTTTAACTCTGTTTTACCGGTGTTATGAGTTGCATGTTTATGATTGTGTGAAGTTGTATCTGTTTACATTTAATGATCCATAAGAGGTTTGAATGTATTTCCTGTTGAATGAATGTACATCGTAACAGTATGCAATGATTGACAGGCACAGATAGTGTCTGTTATACTTTGATACAGGTATGTAAATGAATCATTATAGTATTTCCTTTCTTTTCCTGTTACACTTTAATACAGAAACTGAGAAGCTGAAAGTAAACCACATGACAACCACATCATGGTGTAAGGTGTCTTTTATTATTGACACACACAACGCACAAGATAACCCACTACAATTGCAAAGCAGTCCAGTGTACAATGGTTCACACAAACATACAAATTTAACTAATTTCTTGGCGCACAATTGAAAAGAATCCACTGCATCCTCAGTGTCTCAGATTCTGGGAGTTTATTGTTGCAGCCAAAAACAAGAGTTACAGTGTTGTAGGATATCAGAGTGAATCAGACATTTTAAGATTCGATCAGATTGGTGTTAGAACCGCCAAAAGAGCCAAATTCCACAAAGAGGCCCAGAACAACACAACAAGATGTCATAAATCAGATAGCGCCAGCCCGACTGAAGCAAGCCTAACATACTAGCCTCTTTCACAGAACATCGTACAACATTGACACAAAGAACACTTGTTGATAATCCCAACTCAGGAAGGAGATTGTCAAATTTGGGGTAAGTAACCAAGATTGATGGTCAATGAGATGCACCGCATGAACATCACATGTAAATCCATAATTAAAATCATGAGTTTCCTCAGATTGGAAATGAAACAGATTTCATAGGGCCCTATAATTACAATTAAGTTTTTTGTGGTAATAAAAATAGATGTAAGTGAACAATTGCCTTTAAAATAACTTATAATAGCAATGATGCAATAATAATTAGTTCAAATAAAATATCAAAAGCAAGAAATCACATGGTTTTACACAAATTATTATATAAAATACATAAATTATTATAAACAATAGAGCTAATGTACATTACGCATAACAACAAAGGCCTGAAGGGGGCGCTAGTTGTTGAAATACCATTGCTGATCGGGTGTATGGGCTTGCCACTGATTTACAAGCACAGTTGAGAGAAAAGGAAAAAACTTTATTGCATACACCCTTGCTGTGGATGAGAGCACGGACACAACTGACACTGCACAGCTGGCATTCTTCATCTGTGGAGTGGACTCCAGTTTATGCATTACAGAAGAACTTTTGGGTATTAAGTCAATGCATGGCACAACCACAGGAAAATACATATTTGAAGAAGTATCTAAATGTGTAAATGACATGAAACTGCCCAGGGATAAACTTACGGGACTAACGGAGCGCCCGCAATGTGCGGGGAAAAGAGTGGACGAGTTGGAAGGATGCGGGAGAAGATGCAGAAGGAGCATTGCACAGGTGAGCTAACAGTTTATCACTGCATTATCCACCAAGAAACGCTGTGCGGTAAAGCCCTTAAGATGGAGCGTGTAATGAGCACTGTGACACAGACAGTTAACTTTATAAGAGCCAGAGCCTTAAATCACTGCCAATTTCAGTCTTTTCTGGAGGAAATACATTCTGAATTTGGTGATGTACCCTATCACACAGAGGTGCGATGGCTAAGTCGAGAAAAAGTGCTCAAGAGATTTTTTGAGTTGCGTGAGAAAATCTGTCTGTTCATGGAAAGTAAAGGAAAAGACTCGACAGTTATCTGGGATGAAAAGTGGTTGCATGAGTTAGCATTACTGTGTGACATAACCAAGCATCTTGCTGCACTAAACCTCCAGCTTCAGGAACCGTGTGATCACGGACATGCATGATGCAGTGAAAGCTTTTCAAGCCAAGCTACGCCTGTGGGAGATTCAGATGCAGCAAGGAAATTTGTGTCACTTTCCATGTTGCCAAACAATCACAACCCAAGTCTCCAACGCTGCATTCCCAAATGCACATTTTGTTGATAAACTGAGTTCACACGAAGCTTTGCTGACTTTGAAGTGCAAAAATTTAATTTAGAACTGTTCAGTAATCCATTTGCAGTTGACGTGGAAAATTCAGATTGAGCGGACTGAACTCCAGTGCAATAGCATACGCAAAGTATGATACTGTGGGGAAGCACAGTTCCCCAGCTTCATTCCCCAAACGATGTGTTACGTCCCGTATTGTTCTGGGAGGGGTGTTTTTTCTCCTTTGTCCTTTTCTCGTTTCACTTTCTTCTTACAGGACCTGTGATTGGACCATGCTTCCGTAATTCATCAATGCTACATGACTCTTTGAGGACCAATCAAGTCAAGTCAAGTCAAGTCACCTTTATTTATATAGCGCTTTTACCAATACAGATTGTGTCAAAGCACTTAACAGTATCAAATTGGAGGACAGAGTGTCAGTAATATATAATAAGATTAAACATTTAATTTTCAGTTAAAGGCATTTCATTATTGAATTCAGAGATGCCATTGTCTAGCTCAGTTTAGTTTAAATAGTATCTGTGCAATCAAATCGGCGATAATCGCTAGAAATTAGGTGTCCCCAACTGAGCAAGCCAGAGGCGACAGCGGCAAGGAACCAAAACTCCCTCTGAGACAGAATGGAGAAAAAAACCTTGGGAGAAACCAGGCTCAGTCGGGGTCAGTTCTCCTCTGACCAGACAAAACCCACAGACCAATCAGACGTCAGTGGGCGCATATAAAGACTCGGATGTGACGCGAGTTGGAGAGGAGTGTTTGCTTTTCATTTGTTTGCTCTTCCACGTTTACTTTGGTGTTTGCTTCATGTTCTGTTGTTATTATTTCCTGAATTTGAGTTATTGTGAGTAACTGTGTTTCTGTTGCGAAACTTTACAGTTCATTGGCTATTTAACTGCGTTTACACTGTGACGCGACTCTCTGTTTTTCCGAGTTCATCTATGTCCTGCTTCGACACATAGTGATGGGACCAGCTCAATATGTCATGTGACTTACATCTTATTACACGCAGGGTAAAGTTGTCTAGACACATCAGTTTAGGAGCGGGTGCAAATTTGTGTATTTATGTTTGTGAGTCAGTGTAGCTATTAGCGTTCTATGCTGAAGATGTTACTTTCTTTAATTTCTTTTGTTTAGCTTAGTTTTGATTGATGCCAGTTAGAGTGGTTATGTTTTATTATTTTATTTTCTTTAGCACCGCTCTTGTCCCTCACATTTGTTGCCTTTCATTCATAATTTGTATATAATTTATAAATAGATATTTTTTGGTTTTGAAGGTATGTAAGGTGTTTAGTTTATATTATTGAAGGTTTTGTAATAGTGAATTATTTTCCTACTAAATGCAGAACTCGGACTTTGTTTTGCCTCTGCCTGTTTCTGAATTGCACACACACCACACCTCCATCGCAGGGAAAAGCGTTTTAGCTTAAATATATTTTATTTATTAATGGTTTTGTGACACCTAGTGGTCACTTTCAAGTATTGCTCTGAAACAGCGTCGACAAAGAAACAAATTAAGCGAATTTATGAATTATAACGTATGTTGTGTAAAGGCCAATTCACACCGCACAGACAAACGCCAACAAACTAGTCTGTTGGAGTTTGTTGGATCAGTGTGTTACCCCTGTTGGTGTTAGTTGGCGTTGGTTGGAGTTTGTTTTCACCCGACTGAACATGCTTATAGATATAGGATCATCCATTTTCTCCCCAGTCAGTGGGAGTTGGTGGGTGTCTGTTGGTGCAGTGTGAACATGACCGTTATTTTTCATAAGATTCTAAATCCAACGGCCAACTTGAGCCAACTTGTTTGTTGGCATTTGTCTGTGCGGTGTGAATTGGCCTTTAGTCGTTCCACCAAGTGGTTTGGGGGAGTGGTTAGTATGCTGGTTAGTAACGCGGAGGCCAGTCACGGATAGTTGGAACTCAGCGACAGCCAATGAAATTGTAGCATTGTTGCCGCTGCCCAGAGTGCTGAATTATCCCTACAGCCAATCAGATTTTTTCACATTATTTTTGGCACGCTCGTCTGGATCTGGGTTCGAATCCCACTCATTGCAGTCCTGAGATGTGTTTTTAAACAACTCTAAGCTCTTTAGTTCAAGATATCCAGAGAATATATATGGATAATTATAGAAATAAGAAGGGAAAAAATGCTTTCATTTTCATTTTTCTGCCACTCATCTTTGCTTTTCTGCCTCATAAAAAGCAGAGTCTAGAAATTCTTTCCAGGTCATCTCTTTGACCATGCCCTGACCTTTGTAAATTGAAAAGACTTTAGCAGGACAGTAAATATATTTCCCTGGGACCCCAGGGAAACCTGAATGTATATGTGGACTATTTGGGCCCTGCTTCAATTCCATTTTGCAGAATCTGCACAGGCGGCCAGTTTGTTGAGCATCAGACCTTTTCCGTTTCTGTTGCCCTCTCTCCTCAACCCGTTTTTTTGTGGCTCCGAGTTCCCTTTGAAAGAACTCTGTCTCCATAAAATCTTTAAATGGCATTCTTGTGTTTGTTAGTCCTTCTCCACTGTGGGTTTTAAAAACCTTTGTGGAATAATAGAAGTATCTAACAGAACCTTGCTGATAAAAGAAGTGGAGCCATCGTTCTCGTACCGAGATTTGGCTGTCCACTGGCAATACAAGTCTTCGTTTGCTTCTTCTTCTGTTCTGTATGTTGCTGTTGTTGTTGCTGCTGATGTCTCTCTATAATTTCCTCCACAATTTTCTCAATGGCCTCGTGAGTCAAAGAAGGTGCAGGTGGGTGTATGACTGCTGGGGTCACTGTCATAACCGGAACAGTGGTAGTGTCACAACCCTCTGTCAGTGAATACCAGAGCTGCTGTCTCTCAATAAGTTTTTCTGGACTTGTATTTAAGGAAGAACTGGTGTTTAAGAGTTTAGCTAAGTGTTTCACATACTGTGAGATGTGTAATCTTGTGGTTGAATGGAGCATGCTGTTGGGATCAGTACAGGAGTTCTGGACCATTGCTGCATACTCCTGATCCACAAGCTTAATCATGTCCTTCTTGCCATGGTGTTTCTTTAGTAAGTTGTCAATGGCCTCCTTCATTGGGGCTGTCCACCTTTTGTGATCCAACACAAACACCCTACCACCAGTCTTAACAGGTCCAGTGCAGGTGCTAGTTGGTGAGGCCATCATTGGCAGAGGTGGTGTGAATGTGGTTCCTACATCAATCACAATAACATTTAATCAGTCTTTGTCTTAGATCATAAATACTAGCCATGTTTTGAACATGATCATCTGTGACTTGTTCACCTGTCTCTGAATGAAGCTCAGCATGGCCAGAAAAAGAAGACGACAGCGAGGGCACAGGAGGTTACTATAACAGGAAGTAAACATTTGTAATTACTGTTTGAATAAAGAAAAACAAAGGTGTTTCTGGGATGATTTTGGGTTTCTATGAAATGCTCACTTGTCTCTGAACAAAGCTCAGCATGGCCAGAAAAAGATGAGGACAGCGAGGGCACAGGCTGGGCGCTGGAGGTTACTATAATAATATTAGAATGTAAAACATTTTGTTAATTATTGCCAAAAAGTATTTTAACAGTGTCTTTTAAGTTCCTGCATCTGTAAAGTTTACCTGACTCTAGATGAGGACTTGGAGTCACATCAAGAACAGCAGAAGGGTATTGAGACTGGGCTGTTGGTGGGTCACACTGCTCAGCTGGATTTACAGGTTGAGTAGTCTTGGTCTTGTGCTTTTCCCAGTCAAGTACAGTACAACAGGGCGGCATCCAGGTTCAACATATCTCTGTTAGATACCCGAAGGGCAGGATACTTTGGCATACCTAACAGCCTTTCTGAGACAGTATTCAGATCAGCAATCAGAGATGGATCAAAGGCTCCTGGAAGCTGAACACCTGGCTGTTTCAGGTTCACCAGACGCTGAAAATTCCAGCGTGCCATTCTGGTCATCCCCTGGGCTTGAAACAGCTCTGAGGAGACACGTGTGCCAGTGACCCACTGAGCCTGATGGAAGTGGTACCCCTCCTGCTGAGATGTTCCTCTTATGGGGATCCATACTGGAACTTTGGCCCCCTCACCCTGGACGTGGTTAAGTTGCAGTGTTCCACCATGCCTGTATAGGATTTCACCTGCAACCTCTGGATCACTTAGACAGCCCCGCAGAATGTGAACACGCTGAATGCGCCATGCTTTAAGCATGGAGGATTTGTACAGGGGAACAACATTAGGGTCTGCTGCCAAATGAAAATGTGTATAACATCTTCAACCCTTCTCAGGAGTTCTCCAGGCTGTGGGATCTTTATTCTGCAGTGGTCTCGAATGTGCTGCTTTGTGGGGTTGGCAGGCTGAATCCCACAAAACGTGTATGCATCCTTGAGCTTCTGCAGGTCTTCCTGATCCACCACACTGAAAGCAGCGGACAAGAACTTGCAGAAGGAGCTGTAAAGGGCGTGATGCTCAGTAACACACTCACGGAGGAGGCGCCTCATACAATGGAACAGGTCCAGCTTGATGGTGATGTGCTGATTAAAGTGAGATCTGGAGGCACAGGTGTTCTGTAAACTTCCAGAAGTGGCTTCAGCAATAATGTCATCCATAGTCTGCCATGCTTCCCAGTTCAGGTGCTCTGTTTTGTGAGGGTCTGGCACTCTGAACGGTGCACAGCAGTCTCTGAAACAAGAACAGAAAAGTATAATGTTAATGCTGCTGTAGCAATCCGACAGTGGATCTGTTCATCAGTCAGGATAATGTTATTTTCTGATTTGCACATTCTCCATGAGATGTCTTAAGCAAGGTATCCCAGACAAAAAAAAGTGCACTTCCATAATGTACTTAAAGTGCTCTATTGTTATGCTATATATATATTCAATAATATTATATATACACCTTAAATTCACTAGTTTATGAAAGATGGGTTCAAGTGTACTAAACACTTGAACAGGTGTTCACTTGAAACACACATTTTTTAATACAGAGAAAGTGTTAAAAGCACAATTTAGTTCATATTCATGGTGTTCCAAAATAGCACAGTTGAGTACACGTAGATGTCCTTAAAATTATTTCAATAAATACTAAAGAATAATATTTAGTATGTTAAGCACAATATTGCATGAAAATAGAGCACTTTAAGTACATTAGGGAAGATTTTTTTTCCCGACTGGGATGGAAGTATCAATCTGTAATTATATTATAATTAGTTATTATAATCTTCACAATGCCCATTGCCTACCTGTCTACCCACTGCTAATGTGCCTTCTCCATTTCTGCCATCCTGTACCGGTTTGCGAGTCCCCTGTACATGGGCTCCAATGATTTGTCTTTCTCTGATTGTACCATCACCCATGATATGATCATCCAGGTTTCATTCATGATGGCATAAGATGACATTGTGCCTGATGTAAATGTAACCTTCCTGCCCACCTTCCGCGTGTGGTCAGAACGGAAAGCCTGCCCAAATGTTCCCTGTAGGAGCTTTTTAATAGCTCCCTCTTGGCGCTGGTACTCGTACAGGAGGCAGTCAGTGAGGTAGTGTGCAGACACAGCAGTTCCATTCCATCCACTGGGATCATCATACTCCCAAAGGGAACAGGCTGGGTCTTCTTTCTTAGGAATCCTGTGATGCTTTTCTGTCCATACTTTCCAGCCTCAGCATCTAGGATATTCTGGCAACTGAGGAGGTAGGCTAAGTTGGCACGCTCATATTTCAGGTGCATCATTTCCATCACCTGATTGGCCATGTCAGTGGGTGCTTTGCCTGTACGCCGCAGTTCATCCAATAAAGATTTACAGATAGCCTTCTTATAAGTAAGAACTGCTGGCAACAAGTTTGTAAATCTTTTGGGGAGCTTTTCCAGCCACTGCGGGTTGTCTGCATACCATTTCTTTTTGCAGACTTTGCAGCACAAACGCAACGAGAATAAGTAATATTGACCTGTGATGCCTGCAATCACACGAGGTCTACCAACACCTGCAGATGTCACATGTGGCTGTCTACACTCCTCAATGCATGGCAGAGCATAGTTATATCTCAGTCGAGCCATCGGGGTATCATTTTCAGGCTTCCAAATAAAAAAGGGATGAAGCTGGAAATATTTGGGAGATGGCAGATCAGTGATTATGTCCATCAACTTTGGCTGAGGAGGTAAACGCCACAATGACACAATCTTCATGGGGTTGCTCACAGGAATTGAGCCAGGCCATAGACCCATGGATTCCAGCTCTGTCTTCATCTAGATCTTCTGCTGCTGGGAACACTTCCATTGGCGGATATCATGGTCATAGCTAAGTTGTGGAGGAGGATTTCTGGGATGGGCTGGTGTACCTGGTTGTGATTGAAATGAAGACAGAAGAATAGCTACAGACTTACTCCAATCAATCAGGCACATGTTTGAGGAATCATAGATGCTTACGTTGAGCTGTTTTCTGTAGAGGAGCTGAACTGGGCACTGACAAAACATCAAGAGCAGAGGACAATGGCTCTACAGATACATAGACAAAATAATAATAAACGTTATTAAAACAGAAGTCAAAAACTCTGAACAACAACATTCATAATGCAGACATTTGTTAAGCTACATTAAAATCTCTATCATTAAATGAACAGCAAGCAACTGAACAAGAATAATGCTCATAAAAATTGGCAGCAGCAGAGTAAAGAAATCATCTTACTGTGTGATGCTTCAGCTGTGTGGGAAGTGGTCTCTGAAGATAACATATTAACCCAGCATTAGATTTAACTCAGCTTCTTTGGAATTTCTACATTTGTCAAGTCTATGAGCAGTACACCCTTACCATCTATGCCACATTGCAACACCATTCCTCTATTGGCATTTATTTATAAATGACAACCAGGGCGATGATCGCTACATTGCCAAAAGTATATGGAAACCCCCTTCTTATTAACAGGTTTGGCTACTACTGTAATTAAACAGCATACAGGGTATAATAATACTTTACCGAGTCAGGTTTTGAGGAATTTGAAGAAACACAAAGTGTATTCTGAATGTGATTCAATTGAACTGCTGAATAGCTAAGATAGATATTATAAATATTGTTAGTTAAATATAAATATTACTCACATGTAGTTGGTAGTGAATACTCTGATTGTGACAAACTGGCTGGCTCTTGGACAAGAAACTTCAGCTCTTCAGGAAGGGCCACAGGGGTCTTTTGAGCTGGTACTGGGGCCAAAAAAAGAAAGACATATCAAAAATTAAAAAACACCACGTTTATTACTGTCACGGATCAATCAGGCCCTTCACTCCACCAATCACAACGTTCCACATCCCCGGAGTTCTAATCACACACACCTGCACCTGATCACTACCTCATCAGCACCCTCTACAAAAGCTCATCACACACTTCACTGTCCGATCTCATCATTGCTACGTGGACTCAGACATCACAGTACCCTGAAACGGAAAAGACTATATCCTTCCAAGATTCAAAGTTTGCTTACCTTGTTTGACTTAAGTTGACATGTATTTGCAAAGTTTCTGATAGTCAGTATGTTGTATGTTGTGGACCCATAAAAATAAAGTGTTAGAAGATATTAAGCAGACAGTCTACTAATACTCTAATGACTGCTAGTTGACATGTAGTTGCAAAGTTACTTACTGTTAGTAGAATATCTAAAGTGGACTATCGAAATAAAGTGTTACCTAATGTATTTACAGTCACCGTCCTCCTCGACTCTGGTTCCGCGGGGAACTTCATCTCGGGGAAGCTCATCCAACAGCTCCACATCCCCACTTTCGACACCCCGAAAAGTTACGAGGCACAATCCATAACGGGTCAATCACTCACTAAGAAGACAATACATCTATGCACCGAGCCGGTTCAACTGCAGATCGGTCAACTAAACAGGGAAGATCTTCAATTGCTGGTTCTGGAGGGTTCGACAGTGGACATCATTTTGGGTCGACCGTGGCTGGTGCAGCACGATCCATATCTGTCTTGGAGGACAGGAGAGGTCCTAAAGTGGGGTGAGAAATGTTTCCCTCGCTGTTTTCCCAACTTACCTCAACCAAGGCAACAAAAGAGACCTTAATTAACTATTGGCACCACATCCATAGAAAGCCCTCAAGAAAACCTATCTGTCGACATCCCTTCATACTATTCCCACTTTAGTGACGTCTTCTGTCCGAAGAGGGCTGCCCAGCTACCCCCACATCAGCCATGGGACTGTGCGATTGATCTCCTTCCGGGTGAGTCAGTACCATAAGGGAAAATTTATCCACTTTCACCACCGGAGCAAAAGGCCATGGAGAAGTATATTGAGGAGGCATTACACCAAGGATATATCGTACCATCTACCTCCCCTGCTGCTTCCAGCTTTTTCTTCGTGGCAAAGAAGGACGGCGGCCTACGCCCCTGCATTGATTATCGTAAGCTCAACGAAATCACAGTCAAGTACCGGTATCCCCTTCCCCTTGTTCCAGCAGCCGTTGAACAACTGCGCGGCGCCACCATCTTCACAAAATTGGACCTCTGCAGCGCCTACAACCTCATCCGCATAAGAGAGGGAGACGAGTGGAAGACTGCCTTCATCACCCCTACCGGCCACTATGAATACCGGGTAATGCCGTATGGGCTTGTCAACCCCCCTTCAGTCTTCCAGGGGTTTATGCATGAGGTGCTCCGGGAGTTCCTAAATCGCTTCGTTATAGTATACATAGATGACATCCTCATCAACTCCCGGAGCCTGGCCGACCATCGCCACCACGTTGCGGAGGTCCTTCACAAACTCCGTCAGTTTCACCTATATCTCAAAGCCGAAAAATGCGCCATCCATGCGCCTATTTCTCCAAGAAACTCAGCCCGGCGGAACGGAATTATGATATCGGGAATCGGGAGTTATTGGCGGTTAAGCTAGCCCTTGAGGAGTGGAGGCACTGGTTGGAGGGGGCAAAGCACCCCTTCCTTGTCCTTACTGACCACAAAAACCTGCATCCGTCTTTCGGATGAGACGTTAAACCGAGGTCCTGACTCTCTGTGGTCATTAAAAATCCCATGGCACTTTCTCGTAAAGAGTAGGGGTGTAACCCCGGTGTCCTGGCCAGATTCCCTCCACTGACCCTTATCAATCATGGCCTCCTAATAAACCCCATGCACTTGATTGGCTCTCTCTCTCTTTCTCTCCTCTCCACCTGTAGCTGGTGTGTGGTGAGCGCACTGGCGCCGTTGTCCTGTGGCTGCCGTCGCATCATCCAAGTGGATGCTGCACACTGGTGGTGGTTGAGGAGAGACCCCCCCCCCCCCCCCACATGATTGTAAAGCGCTTTGGGTGTACAGCAATACACAATAAAGCGCTATATAAATGCATCATTCATTCATTCATTCATTCAGTACATTCGAGAAGCCAAACGACTCAATCCCAGACAGGCCATATGGGCGTTATTCTTCACTCGTTTCCAATTCACGATCTCCTACCGACCCGGAACCAAGAATATTAAGGCTGACGCCTTATCCAGGATCCATACTCCCGAAGATGATGATCTGGAACCCAAAAATATCCTCCCAACAACCATCATCACCAGTCCTATACAGTGGACCTCTCCACCAGTCGCCTCCTCCACACCTCCCGCCAATCCGCCGGGCTGTCCACCAAACCTCCAATATGTACCTAGGACCCAACGGACTCCATTAATCCATTCCACCCACACATCACTTGGTACTGGCCAACGCAACTCTCTCGCTGCTACGAAACCGCTTCTGGTGGCCCAACATGGCCAGGGACGTCAGAAGGTTTGTGCGAGGCTGCCCGGACTGTGCCATCTCCAAGAGCTCTCGTCATCTCCCAGCAGGCACACTTCATCCATTACCCATACCTCAACGTCCGTGGTCACACCTAGGAGTTGATTTCATTACCGACTTGCCACCATCCAATGGAAATACAAGCATACTAGTCATCATAGACCGATTCTCCAAATCCTGTCGTCTCATTCCCCTCACCGGTCTCCTTCCATCGATCACTGGTTCCGGGAGAGCGAGAGAGTCTGGGACACAGCACACTATCAACTCCAACAGGCAGTGCGCAGACAAAGAGTGACAGCCGATGCCCGCAGATCAGAGAACCCAAACTACCAACCAGGGGAAAAAGTCTGGCTGTCAACCCGGGACATCCGTCTGCGCCTGCCCTGTAAGAAACTAAGTCCCAGATTCGTTGGTCCCTTCACCATATTGGAACGTATCAACCCTGTCACATACAAACTCAAATTACCACATCACTACAGAATTCACCCTACGTTCCATGTCTCACTACTGAAACCCTTCTCTCCACCTCTCACCACAGGGCCTGACTTGGATGAAGAAACCCCTCTCCCACAAATCCTAGACGAAGGCGCGGTGTATCAGGTTAAGGAGATCCTGGAATCCCGGCATTGTGGTGGTAGATTAGAATACCTCGTGGACTGGGAGGGCTACGGCCCTGAGGAACGCTCTTGGGTAGCCAGAGATGACATCTTAGACCCAACTCTACTCGAGGAGTTCCATGCTGCTCACCCAGATCGCCCAGCACCCGGAGGCAGGGGCAGACCACCACGACGCCGAGGTCGGCCCTCAGGAGCAGGCCGTGGAGAGGGAGGTACTGTCACGGATCAGTCAGGCCCTTCACTCCACCAATCACAACGTTCCACATCCCCGGAGTTCTAATCACACACACCTGCACCTGATCACTACCTCATCAGCACCCACTACAAAAGCTCATCACACACACACTTCACTGTCCGATCTCGTCATTGCTACCTGGACTCAGACATCACAGTACCCTGAAACGGAAAAGACTATATCCTTCCAAGATTCAAAGTTTGCTTACCTTGTTTGACTTACCTCCTGTGTTCCTCCTCCTTGTGTCATCCTCTCTCCATAGAACTCCCAGTACGAAGTGTGTGTGTGTATCACTCCCTGGATTCATCCTGTCTCGTCTTCCTGTATTCCTGGAGAAAGAGAAGAGTCATCACCATCGTATCATCATTATTAGTATTGCTGTTCACAAGACATATACTCACCTTTCAATACTACAATATTCACCTGTGTGCTTAGCCTGTATTAAATAAACCACCTGATACTCACCCGTCACCATTGTGTCCGAGTCCGTCCATAACAATTACGTTCGTATACAAGGCAAATGTTTGAATACGGAGTCAAAATTATAATGCATTTACCATCCGACAATACTCCCAGTTCACTTTTTCTATCAGCAGGTGGTTTGGAGAGGGCAGCAACATAAAAGAGTTGATGTTAGTATAGACAAAAAGCTACTCCATTCAATTCACCCTTTACCCTAGTTCAATAAACTGAAAGGGTGTGTATATATATATATATATATATAAAAAGAAACAATGTCACTCAAACCAAAGCAAGGGAAGTGCAAAATGCTCACAGAACGGTTTAAAAGTTCATAACAAAAGTAGGTACTTACCCTGACTGAGGCTGGGATCAATTCATAGTCCTTAGGACAGTTAGTATATGCCAACGGCGAACACATTGTTATTGGAACATGGCTAGAACGTAGCCAGAACACAAACAACATAATAAAGGAGGATTTAATTCATGTTCAGCTTTGGAAAACAATTCATCTCATGTATCAGTGCTGAACCTCCAGGGCAAACACCTTTTACTGCTTTGGCAGACTGTTCCAGGTCAGCAGCTGATGGTGGTGGTGGAGGTGCAGCTGTTGAGGAACACACAAAGCATTAATTTAGATTTAATCAAACCAACTTCAAAGCCTTGTCTTAAATTTGTTAAATAGTTTTACTGGGGCCTTAGTTTAGTTTAGTTTAGTTTAGTTTCTTATATAGCACATTTCTACTGTCTTTTGAACAGCCCAAAGTGCTGTACAATGCATTCCAGCAAAACCAAACACATAACAATGACAAACACAACATCTTAAAAAGAAACATACATTACGTCTCACCTAAGTCGGATTCAAACACCATAACATAAAAATGCTTCTTCAGACCCGTTTTAAAAGCGGACACTGAGGGGGCAGCCCGAATGTCTAGAGGTAGATTATTCCATAACCGAGGACCGGCAATCGAAAAGGCCCGATCCCCTTTTCGCTTAAGTCGGGACCGCGGTACCTGGAGCAATTGTTTATCAGCAGATCGCAAATTTTTCACAGGTTTATGCAAATTAACCATATCTGACAAATACAAAGGTGCGAGACCATTTAAAATTTTGAAAATTATTACTAAGGCCTTAAAATCAATCCGGTATCTAACAGGTAACCAATGTAAGGATGCTAAAATTGGAGTTATTCTATCCCTCTTTCTCCTACCAGTCAATAGTCTGGCAGCAGCATTTTGGACAAGCTGTAATCGATTTATCAAAGACTGAGAAATTCCTAAATACACAACATTACAATAATCTAATCTTGATGATATAAAAGCATGGATGATTGTCTCCAGATTTCTAAATGAGAGCATTGGTTTAATCTTAGATGTTAACCTTAAATAGTAAAAACTAGTTTTCACCACAGTATTAACTTGTTTGATAAAATTCAGCTCTGAGTCAAAAAATACACCCAGGTTTTTTGCAAATGGATGAATATTCCTAGAAAGAGGCCCCAAATAACTAGAAATAAGTGTCGAAGAGCTAAGAGGACCGAAAACAACCACATCTGTTTTATTCTCATTTAAATGGAGAAAATTCTTAGCCATCCAGGATTTTACATCCTCGAGACACTTGACGATTGTAGCACAAGACATATCAATTGAGTGTAATGGGACAAACAACTGAGTGTCATCAGCGTAACAGTGGTATGCAATCCCATATTTCCTAAAAATACTCCCCAACGGTAGCATATATAGAGAAAACAGAATTGGACTTAATATGGACCCTTGTGGGAGCCCACAAGATAGAGGAACTGCAGAAGAAGAATGATTACCCACTGTAACTGATACAAACCTATTAGACAGATAAGAAGAAAACCACTGTAAAGCACTACCACTAATTCCAACCTCCTGCTGTAAACGATCTAACAAAATTCTATGGTGGATTGTATCAAAGGCGGCAGTTAAATCGAGCAAAATTAAAATAGCAGAGTTTCCAGAATCCAAAGTGAGCAAGAGGTCATTTGACACTTTAAGAAGAGCCGTTTCGGTGCTATGGCGGGCCCTAAATCCTGATTGAAAACTGTCATGAATATGATGATCTGATAAAAATGCGGATAATTGGGTAGAAGCAGTCTTTTCCAACACTTTCGACAGAAAAGGCAATGAGGAAATAGGTCGATAATTACTAAAATCAGATGTGTCAAGATTAGGCTTCTTCAGAGATGGCCGAATCACTGAGTGCTTCAAATAAGAGGGGACAATGCCAGAGCTCAGCGAGCTATTGATGATAGTCAGAACAGCTGGGCCAATCACACCTAACACCTCTCTAAATAAACGAGTAGGCATAAAATCCGCTGGAGAAGTGGACGGTTTTAATTTTAAAGTTAACTCTATCAATTTATCAAGATCAATTGGATAAAAATGCGTTAACTGTGCGTTAACAGTCACCGAATTGGAAGATTCGGAGGCAACGTAAATACTCGCAATAGATTCATATAAAACCTCAATCTTACTCCTGAAAAAATCCAAAAACTTATAACTCAGGGTTAACATCAAGAAAGGATGGTTTCCTGGGATTAACCACTTTATCAAATGAGTTAAACAGCATTTTAGGATCATTAGGATTTTTAGAGATTAAATTTGAGAAATATTCAATTTTAGCTGTTTTAACAGCACACTGATAGACGGACATGCAGTTCTTAAAAATCTCCTTGGAAACCTGTAACCTATCCGATCTCCATTTACGTTCTGCTTTACGGCACTCCCGCCTAAGTGCACAGGTATGATGGTTGAACCAAGGGTGTGAGCTCGATTTAAAAACTTTTGGTTTTAGTGGTGCAAGTAGATCTAAAATATTTGTACAAGTCTCATTAAACAACACAGTTAGATCCTCAGTATTATGGCTATTAGATGGCACTTCTAACACGGTTCTAGCTGTGGACTCTAAATATGCATTGGAAAATTCCTCTGCAGTTGAGGAAGTTAATACTCGGGCGTAATATACATCATGCTGCTCACTTGAAAGGGAGTACGAGAGTAATATATTAAACATGACCGGCATATGGTCAGACAAACAACTTTCAGTAATACTGAAGTTACATACTGGAAGTCCAAAAGATAAAACAAGATCAATAGTATGTCCTTGTGTATGAGTAGGTCCATTAATATGTTGGACAAGGTCAAATGAATCAATGAGTTGCATAAACTCCTTCACCAAATAATGAGTAGGGCAACACACATGTATGTTAAAGTCACCCAAGATCAGTAATTTGTCCACAGTAGGAACTATATTAGACAGAAAAGTCCCGAACTCGTGAATAAAGTCCTTATTATATTTTCGAGGTCTATAAATAAGGACACAAGTCACAGAACTGGATAAATGAATTCTTAATATCTGCAGCTCAAATGTAGAATAATGCTGAGCAAGAGGAACTAGCCTACATTTAAAACCTTTTTTAAAAACAGTGGCCAAGCCTCCACCTCGACCCACTAATCTCGGAGAATTGAAATAATCACAGTCCTCTGGTGTTAAATCTGCTAATGAATCTAACTCACCAGCATTGAGCCACGTTTCTGTCAGAAATAAGAAGTCCAGATCTTGAGATATAAAAAAGTCATTTAAAATGAACGATTTGTTACTGATGGATCTTGCATTTACCATCGCCAATTTCACCTGCTGCGGGCCAATAACCATGAGTGAGTCCGCTGATTTAACGTATTCCAAAGTCCGGAGGTTCCGAAAATCTACACCCCTCTTGACATAACGATGTCGTCTTGATGATCGGCGAAAAGGGGCCTCTGTAGCCGGAAGAAGTGGAGTGAGATCGACAGGCCGCAGCTCCGACGCGCCACAGCGACCAAACAGCCTGCAGCCTCCAGGCCGAACTCGGTACAACCATACCGGCGAAACCCCACATCTCTTCAGCCTAGCAAGAAGACCGCTGCGTTTTCCTCTTTTCCTCTTTCTCCAGCACTTTTTACGATGAAAACAGCAACCCGTCGGTCGACAGGTAACCACAGGAAAGGTAGAAGAAGTCCGTGAGTTAAAACAGTGGTCCTCAATCGGGATATGTTTACAGCAGTCCGACGAAAGAGGACGTAAATCAAGAAGAGCTTGGCGATCGTAGGTAAGGGCAGCAGAAGTTTCTACCACGAACAGCCATATTGCCCACAACAATACATATAATACAATTGACAACGATGAGAGTCGACGGCACGCCAGAGAACAACCCGGCGCCATCTTGTTTTTCCTCTATATTTTTTTCCTTAGACAAACAGACAGACAGATGTTAGGGTATGTTAACCAATACAAATAAAATTGTCCATAAAACTATTAGTAGAAATCAAATGACAAAAAAATAAATAAGAATAAAAATAAAAATAATAACTTTGCACCTGTAGCTTGGAGGGGGTGATGCTCAGCATCGCATGCTCCAGGTCCTCATCTTTTTCCATCTCTTTATTGAAGACAAAACTAAATTAAATTTACTTTACGTCATGTTGAGGATTATTTACCTTTAAAAAGCTACATTCTTATTTATACTAGTAAAAGATCAAGCCTGGCTTGATCAGTCGGCTCCTGAAGAAGATATCGCAATGGTCCCTTCCGGAATGCTACCTGAACCCTTCCAGGGAAAAACACAACTTTTTTTGTGCATGATAACCTGTACAACATAGAAATGGGTATCTGTTAGATGTAAATACAAAGATTTTGTTAAAAAATATATATATATATCCTTTTATTGTCTTTGAGTTTGGCAGAGTTGTGAGGAAACAAAACAACTTGATTTCAGGTAAAAAAAAAAAAAAAAAAAAAAAAAAAGGTATTTTTCGATGTTATGAAACATATTAGACAAAAAAATCACACATACAGCGGGCAGGATAACGTTGGCTTGCAAACACTACAGGAGCATTGCTGTGATGAAATTTAGTCGATATAAGAAAGTACAAATGCAAAAACATTACATAGTAATAATAAAAAAGGCATGTTCATTCATGGTCTAGCAAATAAAAGCTGATAGGGTGAAGTTTGGTGAAGAGTGAAGCTGGCATTATCGCTCAACAACTAATGCGATTTCAGCATTAAATACAACAAAACTTAGAATGCAGTCATATAAAGTAACTTACCTTTAATAGATTTGCTGAAAAGGCATAGAAATAGATCGCCACTGTGTGTGTTTATTCCCCGAGTCGTTGGGATGAAAATGGCGACTTGTGGCTCTGATTGAAAAAGTGAAAATAGCAATTACTTACAAAGCCTAAACTCATGTCATATATGAAGTTACAGATAATATATAAGAAGTATATACAGATGATATAACTCCATAAAATTATTATGTAATCTATCAATATGAAATAATCTATGTATCAACTAGCCTATGATCCTATCTCTAACTTGCTGTGCTTGTCACTGTCTAACTTATGTTAATGTATATATGAATGTATCAGTATATCTATCCTAATTATCTGTCAATGTCTATAGCCTATCTATCAATATCTCAATAATAACTTTTAATGTAGCCTAAATATATATAACAAAATTACACTATAAATATCACTGTTTCGCAAAATCTCTCTCCTCTCACAAAAACCCACGAAGTGAAGACGCGTTAACTCCACTTTTATACTTTGTGGGAGTTAGGTTGACACAGATGAGTTTTGGTGACCATAGCGCCCACAGCATCGTGACCTGAGTGCACTAAATAGGCTAAAGCTTGCCGCAAAGCCCCGGCAAAAGTTACAATGAATGTGTCTGGGGAAAATAGTAAGGAGATATTTTAATTATTTATTAATAAACTAGTGTTTTCTGAGTCAGTGTCACAAAGATGAAGTTAAAAATCCTGACTCGCCATCTCCTCATTTGACACGCCTTTAGAAAGAAATGCATCTTTACGGATTATAATGAAAGAGTTTTTGTTTTGGATATGATTTATTTCGTTATGTAGAAATTCAAAGCTTTCTATAGATATATTCATCATGTCTGTAAGGAAAACATTCAGTTACGGTTCATTTTTGACGGGAAGCGCATCCTATTAGTTTTCTTAATTTTAGAAAAATCACGTTTCTTGATATTGTGAGTGCGCACAAATAAAAATATACCCTTTACAGTTCCGAACGATGTGTTATTATTACCTTTATGAGCAACAATTACGGCGTATTTGTATTATGTCCTGAAGCGCGCTTCAGCTTCCCAGCCAACATTTCCACGTGGGTCCCATGTGGGTTTTTGATGGGCTGCCACTTGGGCCCCGCACGGGCAAGCCAAATGGGACCAGTACAATTTTGTCCATTGGCTCGACTTGGGCCCCATGTGTGTTAGCCCATATGGGCACATGATGGGTCCATAGTGGGCTCTAAGTGGGGCCCGTGTAGATTTTCATTATATGGGCCCACATGGGTCCCAAATGGGTTCTTAATAACTGGGGCCAAGGTGGGCCACATACAGAACCCTTATGGGGCCCAAATGGGTTGCCACTCTGAACCCACAAATGGCCCATATATGGGGATTTTGTGGGACCACAGTGGGTCAGAACTGGGCCCCATTTATATTTCTTTATTAATTCCTCTAGATAAAGTTAATGTGCTAATATGCAAAATCATCTTTCAAACCACTCCAACTCTTAAGTTACAATGTTTTTTTTGTTTTTTTTTTAAACCTGTACCTGACCTGATTTGTTGATTTTATGTGGTGCTCAATACATTTTAAATTACATGATAAAATATTTCAACTGTGAAGAAAATGACTTCAACTCAATCTCTAAATCACATTTTTTATTGGGTAAAACAAAATATTAAAACAAAAATAGACAAAACACTTGAATAGATCAGGATAAAATGATATTCCTAGGCCTGTGCAGATTCCTCAGCTTCATACCTAAAAACAGTAAAGAGAAAAACAGAGACAAGGCGTTTATTTTAAAATACTACTAAACATTTACAAGAGCATTAAAGGGATAGTTCACCCAAAAATGAAAATTCTGTCATCATTTACTCCCCCTCGAGTAGTTCCAAACCTGTATGAATTTCTTTTTTTCTGCCCGAACACAAAGGAAGATATTTTGAAGAAAGTTTGTAACCAAGCTGTTTTGGGGCACCACTGACTTCCATAGTAGGGAAAAAAAAAATACTATAGAAGTCAATGGTGCCCCAGAACTGCTCTGTTTCCCACATTCTTCAGAATATCTTCCTTTGTGTTCAGCAGAACAAAGACATTCATACAGGTTTGGAGCTACTCGAGGATGAGTAAATGACAGAATTTTCATTTTTGGGTGAACTATCCCTTTAAAAAGGCATGCTTGGTTATACTTAAGCCGTGCCAGTACTTTTCCCTATGTAACAAAACTGTCACTTAAAGGGATAGTTATTACTAAAGGTAACATGAACAAGTTAAAGGTGACACTATTCAGTTAAGAAATGTAATTATGTGCTAGGAGCTATTTTTGTAAAATAGCCTACATGATAATGCAATAGTTTGATTTCAAAAGAGTGTATAACCGTAAAATGTTAGTCAAATTAAAAATAACTTACTGGCTACAATTATCAAGTCAAGTCAAGTCAAGTCACCTTTATTTATATTGCGCTTTTACCAATACAGATTGTGTCAAAGCACTTAACAGTATCAAATTGGAGGACAGAGTGTCAGGAATATATAATAAGATTAAACACTCAATTTTCAGTTAAAGGCATTTCATTATTGAATTCAGAGATGTCATTGCACAGATACTATTTAACCTAAATTAAGCTAGACAATCAAATCGGTGATAATCGCTGGAAATTAAGTGTCCCCAACTGAGCAAGCCAGAGGCGACAGCGGCAAGGAACCAAAACTCCCTCTGAGACAGAATGGAGGAAAAAACCTTGGGAGAAACCAGGCTCAGTCGGGGGGCCAGTTCTCCTCTGACCAGACAAAACCCACAGACCAAAAGTTTATATTTCTATTTTAATTTTGTTGCCATTTCTAACAATAGTAGTATTATGTAGTTAGGTATTTTATTATATTTTTAGTTATTTTGTTATATTTTTTAGTTTTATTGTATTTTAATCGAGGTCTTCACTGGGGATATATCTCTGGGGCTCATCTGGGTGTCCTGGTCTCTGCTGACTATCATCTCTTGGTGCTGATCCACCATCTGATCGGATACGGACTGAGAAACAGAATAGGAAAGAAACAGACAAATATTAGCGTAGATGCCATTCTACTTACGATGTAACGAGTACACCGTGTGTTGTGGGAAGTGTTCCCGGTTCCGGTTGATCTAATTAATGCAGCCTAACAATCCTTTAACGGATTTGAATAATAGAAGCGTATTAGTGTGTTATGTGTACGCCAGGATAAAGAGATGGGTCTTTAATCTAGATTTAAACTGACAGAGTGTGTCTGCCTCCTGAACAGTGTTAGGTAGATTGTTCCAGAGTTTGGGTGCTAAATAGGAAAAGGATCTGCCGCCCGCAGTCGATTTTGATATTCTAGGTATTATCAAACGGCCAGAGTTTTGAGAATGCAGCGGACCTGGAGGACTATAATGCGACAAGAGCTCGATCAAGTACTGAGGAGCTAAACCATTCAGGGCTTTATAAGTAATTAACAAGATTTTAAAATCTATCCGATGTTTGATAGGGAGCCAGTCAGTGTTGACAGAACCGGGCTAATATGGTCATATTTCCTGGTTCTAGTAAGGACTCTAGCTGCTGCATTTTGGACCAACTGTAGTTTGCTGATCAAGCGTGCAGACCAACCACCCAATAAAGCATTACAATAGTCTAACCTTGAGGTCATAAACGCATGAACTAACATTTCTGCATTTGACGTTGAGAGCATAGGTCGCAATTTAGATATGTTTTTGAGATGAAAAAACACAGTTTTACAGATGCTAGAAACATGGCTTTCAAATGAAAGATTGCTATCGAACAGCACACCTAGGTTCCTGACTGATGAAGAAGAATTTACAGAGCAGCCATCAAGTGTTAGATAATGTTCTAGGTTATTACATGTGGGGGTCTTAGGTCCGATAATTAACACCTCTGTTTTTCAGAATTTAGCAGTAAAAATTACTCGTCATCCAGTTTTTTATATAGACTATCCCAGACAGCAAGCCAACATTGAATAAACATTGTTTTCCATCTGAATCATCATTATGGTTGATGTTGAAATTTCAATGCAAAATAAATGTTGAATCACCATTACCATATCGATGAAAACCTGATGTTATTAATGTTGATGGCAACAATATTGGAACAACATTGATCTATAGTTATCTTTACGATTGATTAAGCATTGATATTTGGTTTACCGGGCGATCGCTGAATGTGTTGAAAAGTCATTGATTTATAGTTGACCGGGAAATATGATTGAAAATCCATCGATTTTTGGTTGACCAGGAGATCAACACCAACGTAGGTCTACTGCACCGGACACAGCTCATTTCTGGACCTTGGCACAAGCGTACAGGTAATCTTGCTTACTGTTCGATATGAATGAATTGTACCAAATCAAATACTGTTAGTTTGATCATTAACATGATGGTTAATGTAGTAACCGACGCAGTGCTGCAGTCACTGAAATAGATTTTTGTTTTACCAATGTGTCAAAATCTGCCAAAAGTACTTGATCTCTTCTAGGTTATAAAGTTAGCAAAACCTCATTGGTCCAGTCTATTTTTGTGACAGCTAGCTCAAAATGCATGTCTGTACCCATTGCTAGTGTCGTGAAATCTATTAACACAGCACCGCTATTTCTTCTGACTGCCGGAGAACACCGGCGGAACCAACGCTAGCATAGTGCTCTATCTAGCGCTACCCACAGCAGTGACCGCGGCGGGCCAGAATTACACAAAAGACATGGTTTACCTTTACTTTATTCAATGCAGAACTGTCTCAAGTTGTAACGTTAACTGGAAATGCCGATTAGACCATCTCGTAATAGCCTACAAATCCAAAATATGAATAATCCTCGAGCAGGGCTGCGATGTGCGATACAGTTTTGTAACTCCATTGTGTTTGTTTTCAGCAATGATAACAGTCGTTTTATACTAGTGCTTATGCGATATCACGATTTTTGATGATCTTCTGCACCTTTTCTGAGCGCGGGGAAGCGCTGTTGTACAGCGCCTGAAAACCAGGCCTGCCGTCTTAGCCCCACATACTTCATTTAGAAACAATTAAAATGCCTCGTTCATTTTAAAGACATAGCCTTATTATTAGCCTGTTTTTGCGGTGAGATTTATGCATATTCCTCCATGCACCCAGTATTTAAGCAGAAATTAATGTGCAATTTAGTCAACCAGAAAAATATTTTGTCTATGGTAACTCTAATCAATATATTTACTATTTAATTAGTTATAAGTATCCAGTTATTTATATTTAATTTGTTGAGTTAACAATTAGTTCTGATTTAATAAAATAATAAACATGATTTTTTTTTTAGAGTCACTTGGCCTCATAAATTGTCCTTATGAAAGATGTCACTGCAAGCTAATCCTTTGCCTCCCTTTAATTCGAATACATCCATGAACATATTGGGCAGTTTTGAAAAGTGCTTTGAATGTAGTCCGTCTTATACAGCTCAACAAAAATGCGTTTCTACCCAGAAATATAAAATGATTTACCTAACTATGAGATGGCAAGATGAGAGAGGGGGTAACATCTTTGCGTGGCAGGTGGAGCTGCCACTCGACCAGTCACGGATATATGTTCCATTCAGACATTATAGCACATGTGACAGAAAATTACGTGATGTGACGTGATATAGGTATCTTGTTCTTAAATATAGTGAACGGAGTCCATTATTCATGAATAAAAATTGTTCAGTCTTTAGAAAAACCTTTGCAAGCCCAGTTTAAAAGAACATGTTATCATCTGCTTTGTGGGGAAATACTCAGGGCAGTGGATGATTCTGAATTAAATTGCTGTTTACTGACACTACGTACTTTTTGTCCTTTTTTTTAAGATCATTAATCCACATCGTTTTTCAAGTAAGCAAGTCTTTAAAGACTTATTTAGTATAATAAGCCTCATTTGAAGTGGCTGCGCTACGCCCCAGACCGAGCGGGAGGAGCTGGAAGACAGACGCAGCAGGAGTTAGCACTTTAAAAGAAAAAAAAAATGAAATAATACAATAAAAATGATTGTTTCATTTTTAAAGATTGCGTGGGGTGTCATTTGTGCTAGTCTAGGTTATTGCCTAAAGGTATCGTTTCTATTTTCTATATTTTGCTAGCCCATCCTGGCTGTCGATAAAGCAGGATTATAGCCTAATAATAGTGTTTTTAATATTATATTAAAATTACAGACCTTCAGATTAAAACTGTGGTATACTAAAACACCATTGAAGTTTTGTTGATATGCTGGGATTTCAACATTGTTTCAATATCCATTGTAATCGAAATACCATTGAAATTCTGTTGATCTCTAGGTATGATTTAAACGTTGTTTCAATGATAATAGAGGGTGCAACATGATGAAGAAGTTCAGAGTTCGACGTTGATTCAATGACTTTATCGTTGACAGCGGGATGTTGATTTAACATTGTTTCAATTACTATTTGCTATCTGGGATGCATTCCGTTAGTTTCTCAATTTGGTGCGTTTCACCGGGCCGTGAAGAAATATAGAGCTGAGTATCATCAGCATAACAGTGAAAGCCATGTCTCCTGATAATATCTCCCAAGGGTAACATGTAAAGCGTGAAAAGTAACGGCCCTAGTACTGAGCCTTGAGGTACTCCATACTGTACTTGTGATTGATATGATACCTCTTCATTCACTGCTACGAACTGATGGCGGTCAGATAAGTATGATTTGAACCATGCTAAGGCACTTCCACTAATGCCAACAAAGTTTTGTAGTCTATTCAAAAGAATGTTGTGGTCGATAGTGTCGAACGCAGCGCTAAGATCCAGTAGAACTAATAAAGAGATTCAACCACGATCAGATGATAGAAGCAGGTCATTTGTAACTCTAATGAGAGCAGTCTCAGTAATATGATATGATCTAAATCCTGACTGGAATTCCTCACAGATATCATTTTTCTCTAAGAAGGAATATAATTGTGAGGATACTACCTTTTCTAGTATCTTTGACAGAAAAGGGAGATTTGAGATCGGTCTGTAATTAACTAGATCTTTGGGGTCAAGTTGTGGTTTTTTTAATGAAAGGCTTAATAACAGCCCATTTGAAGCTTTTGGGGACATATCCTAATGACAATGATGAATTAATAATAGCCAAAAGAGGATCTATGACTTCTGGAAGCAGCTCTTTTAGTAATAATAATAATAATAATTAATAATTACTTACATTTATATAGCGCTTTTCTAGGCACTCAAAGCGCTTTACATTGTGAGGGGGGGGGTCTCCTCATCCACCACCAGTGTGCAGCATCCACCTGGACGCCAGAACGCCCACCACACACCAGCTTACTGGTGGAGAGGAGACAGGGTGATGAAGCCAATCAGCAGATATAGGGATTGTTAGGAGGCCATGATGGTCAGAGGCCAATGGGCAAATTTGGCCAGGATGCCGAGGTCACACCTCTACTCTTTTCGAAAGACATCCTGGGATTTTTAATGACCACAGAGAGTCAGGACCTCGGTTTAACGTCTCATCCGAAGGACGGTGCTTTTTTTTTTACAGTATAGTGTCCCCATCACTATACTGGGGCGCTAGGACCCACACAGACCACAGGGTGAGCACCCCCTACTGGTCTCACTAGCACCTCTTCCAACAGCAACCTAGTTTTCTCAGGAGGTCTCCCATCCAGGTACTGACCAGGCTCAACCCTGCTTAGCTTCAGTGAGTAACCGGTCTTGGGCTACAGGGTGATATGGCTGCCGTTAGTAGTTTCGATGGAATCAGGTCTAACATACATGTTGTTGGTTTAGATGATTTAACAAGTTTATATAATTCTTCCTCTCCTACAGTAGAGAATGAGTGGAATTGTTCCTCAGGGGATCTATAGTGTGCTATCTGATGCGATACTGTAGCTGACGGCTGCAAGGATACAATTTTATCTCTGATAGTATCGATCTTGGAAGTAAAATAGTTCATAAAGTCATTACTGCTATGCTCTTGGGAAATGCCAACACATGTTGATGCTATATTTTTCGTTAATTTAGTCACTGTATTGAATAAATACCGAGGGTTATGTTTGTTTTCTTCTAGAAGAGACGAAAAGTAATCAGATCTAGCAGTTTTTAAGGCTTTCCTGTAGGATAGGGTACTTTCCCGCCAAGCTAAACGAAATACCTCTAATTTAGTTTTCCTCCAGCTGTGCTCCATTTTCCGGGCTGCTCTCTTTAGGGCGCGAGTGTGCTCATTATACCACGGTGTTGGACTCTTATCCTTAATCTTCCTTAAGCGTAAAGGAGCAACCTCATCTAAAGTGCTAGAAAAGAGAGAGTCCATAGTTCCTGTTACATCATCAAGTTGTTCTGAGCTGTTGGATAAACTGAGGAACTGAGATAAGTCAGGAAGATTATTTATAAAGCAGTCTTTTGTGGTAGAGGCAATGGTTCTACCATATTTGTAACAAGAAGTTGGCTTTACAGCTTTAGCTATATGGAATATACAGGAGACTAGATAATGATCTGAGATATCATCGCTCTGCTGCAAAATTTCAATACCACTGACATCAATTCCATGTGACAGCATTAAATCTAGAGTATGATTTCGACAATGAGTAGGTCCTGACACATGTTGTTTAACACCAATAGAGTTTAAAATGTCTATAAATGCTGATCCCAACGAATCTTTTTGAAAGTATAACTTCAGTGAAAGTATAACTGCATCGGAGTCACTCTTTTTACGTGGTCCGATGCAGTGCTGGTGTTGAACCAGTGAATCCGTGCATGGACCACGGCTGATGCCTTCTGTGAGCCCATCACGGAATTTTCGGCGATTCCGTGATGCCACCACAGATTCGGAGGTTAATTAAGTCCGTGAACATTACACGGAATTCTGTGAGATCAGGTTGCATGAATCTCATTGCCACGGTAAGCAGGGAGGGGACCAGAGCATATTACAGTGTCTGACATCGTACTTGCAAGTTCACACACCTCTTTAACATTATTTTTAGCGATCTCCGACTGGCGAAGTCGAACATCATTAGCGCCAACGTGGATAACAATCTTACTGAATTTACGTTTAGCATTAGCCAGCACTTTTAAATTTGCCAAGATGTCAGGTGCTCTGGCTCCTGGTAAACAATGGACTATGGTGGCTGGTGTCTCTATTTTCACGTTCCGTACAATAGAATCGCCAATAACTAGAGCACTTTCATCAGGTTTCTCAGTGGGTGCATCACTGAGTGGGGAGAACCTGTTTGATGTTCTGATCGGAATGGAAGAGTGGTGTTTTGACCCGCGACTATGCCGCCTCACTGTCACCCAGCTGCCCTGCTGCACGGGCTCAACCGAAACCGAACAATGTACAGGACTCCCTGAGCTAGTCGCATCCAAAGCAGTATCTACAGCCCTCACATTCTTACTGTCCTCAACTAAAGTTTGGATGCGTGTCTCTAATTCTAAAACCTTCTCTGTCAGCCTAACTATTTCCCTGCATTTATCACATGTGAATCCCTCGCTGCTGACAGAGACAGATAAACTATACATGTGGCAAACAGTGCAAACAACAATAGCAGGAGAAGAAGCCATTACTCACCGTGATTGATGAATGATACCAACTTAACTTACCACTTACCACTGTTGTTTGATGAGCTCGTGAAAAACAGAGCAAGGGAAAAAAAAAAAAAAATAAAAATAATAATAATAATAATAGGCGCGAATAGAAATGCAAATGCGGTTTTAAAAGCGGATGATCAAATTAGTTAGATTAGTTTGAAGGATAGCACCAGAAATATGGTGGGAATTAAGTTATATATTATCACTTTAGACAAAAAGGGAGTGAAAGTAAGGTAGAGATTCAATAAAAAGCGAAGGTACACAGAGCTACAATCACAAACCTCTCAGCAGCACAACAGACTGAAGCAATCGAACAGACTTATCCAGTAGTTGCTGTATTTCATACCACTGTAAAACTAAGTATAGTAGTTTTAAGCACACTATAAAACGAAGTACAGAGTTATACTGTCATTTATTTTATTTTTATTTTGTTATATATTCAATAACACAAGTTATTGCTTCACGCCATCAGCTTTATTCATGATTCATCTTTTATATTTCATAGCTGAAATTCAATCACACAGAATTACCAGCATATTAACCATATTTCATCAGTGAACATACCAGTCAAAAGTTTTTTAACAGTAAGATTTCTAAAAAAAAAGAAGAATGAATGTAGAGGCAACGACAAGGAAACATTTCTTTGCAAACGTTATCAGGATACTCACGGTAAGTTGTCTTGATTTAGTCCAATCACAGGACCTGGTTATATACACACAGCTACAGTCTTCAATTATGGCGCTTTTCCACTGCATGGTACGACTCGGCTCGGCACGGCTCGGCACAGCTCAGTTCGGCTCGGTTTGCGTTTCCACTGCAGTTTAGTACCGCTTTAGAGTGGGCGGGATTATTCACGTGTCGTTATAGTTGCGCCGCCTCTACTGCCGTGACATCATCGTAAACGCGCCAAAAACAAACACACAACAATGGAGCATATCGACGGAATGGTGTTCTTCATTCTCGGCATGTGGATGTTTTTAACAGTTTGTAGGTCCGGTGGTAGCCATGTGCGGCCAAGAGCTTAGCGACCTCCTGGAAAACTTTTTCATTCCGCGTCGCCCCATCAAGCTCTCGCTGGATCCGCTCCTCGGCTATCAACGAGAGGAACGTCTGTACTTCCTCAGCAGACCACGAAACAGCCATTTTTTGGTTGATACAAACAAAAGTTGCGACCGATCCTTTGCTGGCTGTGCTGATTTAAATCTAGCGGGTCTGTTGTGTCTCGTGTCGCAAGTTCAGTGACGCAGTAATGATGATTTTCTCCGGCCAATCAGTGATCAGCAGAGTTTACACGTCACATTTTGGTAACGGTACGGTTCACTTGGAACCTCGGCCGAGATGGTACTAAAAAAAGTACCAGGTACCAGGTACCAGGTACCGTACCCAGTGGAAAACCCCCCAAAAGTGAGCCGTACTGAACCGTACCGTGCCGTACCATGCAGTGGAAAAGCGCCATTTTTTCATATTTGCTTTGATTTAGTTCATATTTTCCCCAGCACATAGAGTGTACAGTACTAAATTTACTCTATCTGACAATAACTAATGCTATTTTACAAGCGTGCTGTCAATCACTGCGCTGTCAGCTTTAGCAATGTAAACCTTTTTTACCATGCTTTTTCTGTTAATGAAAAAATAGTCACTTCAGATGAACATGAGGGGAAAAACAAACAAACTTTGACAAATAATGCCTAAATATATATCCAAATGCAAAACCTAATATATGCAAATAATTATGACTGAAAACAACAGGATTTCCAGCAACTAGTGTATACCAACGTGATCTCACAGAATTCCGTGTAATGTTCACGGACTTAATTAACCTCCGAATCTGTGGTGGCATCACGGAATCGCCGAAAATTCCATGATGGGCTCACAGAAAAAAATTCCGTGATGGGCTCACAGTTGTGATACCAATGTAAGTCAGTGACAGGCATCAGCCGTGCTCCACGCACGGAAACCCTTAGCATCAATATGCCGACGCGATACTGGGAAATTTATCGTCATCATTATTGTTCAGAACTGGGTAGGTTTAGGGTAGGGGCTGTCAGGTACTCCAGTGAAAGTATAACTGCATCGGAGTCACTCTTTACGTTGAACCAGTGAATCCGTGCATGGACCACAGCTGATGCCTTCTGTGAGCCCAGCACGGAATTTTCGGCGATTCCGTGATGCACCACAGATTCGGAGGTTAATTAAGTCCGTGAACATTATACGGAATTCTGTGAGATCAGGTTGGTGTATACACAGTCATGATTATTTAGGCCTATACAGAGCCATCTAATGGTTACACAGCGGTATTACAGATGATTAATGGTATATAACTTTGAGGTATTTTACTACCAAGTTAATACTAATATATATTAAATAATTATATTGTGTATTTATTTGTTTGAAATATTTTAAGTTTGAAATGTGCCATGGGAGTTCAAAGCAGTTTGTATTGTTAGACTATGATGCATGTCCTTTCTCTGTTTCCAGGGAGCAGAGCAACTTTTCCATGAACTTCTGATGCTGACCAGAAGATGTAGTGATGTACCAGAGAGCCCTCATCAGACAAGAATCTTATTGTGTTCAGATACATCACCTTTGAATGACTGGGATCTTGATCTTCAGACACCTGATATTATGCAAATATTTTATTTCTTTGGAGCTCTAGATAAAACAAACACTGTTCACAAGTACACAAGAGGTTGCACTTTATTCTTATTAGTCTATGCTGATCTTGAATTGGCACACCAACAGCATATGATTGTTAAGGGGATAGTTCAAAAATAAAAAAATATATATATATTTTTTTCATTTTACTCACCCTCATGCTCACTGGACAGGTAAACGCAAGTTAAGATTTTTAGGCAAATAATTAATCTCTGTGAGTCCTAAAGATGCTTTAAAAACCACACACAGCGACCGTGACAATAATCCATCTGACCTTAGTTTTTAAATCAGTATCTTTTGAAGTGAAACAACAGATAAGAAAAACATTAATAATATAAACTTTTGACTATTAATAATCGCTTCCACTCAACTGTCAAATGTGCAAGTGTTACAGTTCACTTGTGATATGTGAATGAAGGAATTTTCTTTTTTTGGCGTGGACTATCCCTGTAAAGACGGATATTGCACTCCAGTACATTACATACTCATTCACTGTTATGTAACTTATACTGTAACAGGAACTGTTGAAAGGATCATTGCAGTGTTTAAAACATATGAATTTTAAACATTCTGTATGTTATGTTCTTGTGCATTTTGTGTGGTAATGTAAATTATAATAATACTGTGCATTATGTATACTATGCAGTTAGTGTTTTGTGGATTCTGGTCTTTCCTGTCACAACATAATTGCATCCAAGACTTTCACTTTGATACTTGTGTATATGCTATAGTGACAATAAAGAATGTCGATTTATTTGAATTAAATCATATTTTCATTTACATTCATTCAACTGGTTTATAAAAGTCACACTTGAAAGAGTTGATGATTGTAAAAAATGTATTTCCAATTTTAAATGTTAGATGATGATGTTAACTAAATAAAATAACTAAACAAAATGATCAGCATGATGAAAACAATTGGCAGCAAGAACATTGTTTGTGTGGGATATGAAATAAAACGAGCTTGATCGCCTGTTTGGAGTGAGACTTTCTTGACGTCTGAATCACAGGATAGTATTGTATTTCAAATGTAACAGCTCAACCTAATTAGACCCTATAATGCAAAAGAATGAAGAGCAATAAACAAATATCATAAGAGAACACTGGACATTATACAATATTTCCAGTATTACAGTACTTTTATAATTAAACCTCAATATGACCTTTTTCTCTCGCGTTTTCTCGTGCTCCTAAAAGCTTTTGTTGACAGAGTAGTAGCAACAGATAAATACAGATTGAATTCAAAAACAAAACTCCTAACTTTATATCATTAAAATGAAATAGGAAGCCGCTAACAGATGCTCACATCCACACAGGTGCAACGATACTGACGCCTTCACTTCCAGGTCAAGAAGCTGTCAATCAAAACTCAGCAGCCAATGAGAACACACCGCTGTTAACCCCGCCCCCACGAGAGCTTTGTGCCAGAATGGTGAACGAAAACTTCAGAAGCGTAAATGAAATCTTCAGAATCGTAAACGTAAACTTTAGAAGCGTAAATGAAAACTCTGGAAGTGCATTTGTAAGTACAGATCAACGAATGAAAGATGAGAAAACAGTTGCAAAACCTGCAGTGTATTAAAAACGAGGTCAAAGATTTTGCCTGTAATTTATTTATTTTTTAGTTTCAAAGACATTTTATTCAGTTTCACTTGATATTTTCATACGTTTCTTTAAAAATTACATTCATTTTATTTGGCACAAATCTAATTCCATACCTAACAATCCTTTAACGGATTTGAATAATAGAAGCGTATTAGTGTGTTATGTGCAGAGTTGTAAAGTCCAGGGGTCAGAAAGTAAAAGTCCTGCCATATTTTTGTTCCACCCATGAACTCAGCAGCTGATTTCACCAGAGGAGGAACCAAGACATTTCTTTCAAGTCACAAGCAAGTCTTGAGTCAAATCCCAAGTCCTCAAAGAGTTAAAGTTAATGAGATAATTAAGTGACTAATTAAATGATGATTGTGCATTAGTGATGAACACCTGCTGTTATTGAGAATTACAGAGGATCAGATGTTGATGTTTTATTGGTTAAAATGATGCCACCATCACGGAGATCAGTGTTTGCTTTAGTTGGGCTCTTGACCATTTTAATAACTGAAATGGTTTGCTTTTAAACAATTGCAATATTGTTTCACAACAAATATTTGTACATTGCTGAATTGAAAGCTTGAAGCGTTTACACTTTCTGCTTTCATTCACTTGAATGAACATCACTCCACCTGTAGCTGATGTGTGAGAGACACCCCCACATGATTGTAAAGTGTTTTTGGTGTGTTTCAATACATAGTAAAGTGCTACATAAGTGCCTCATTCGTGACAAATATATCTTTCTTTGGTAATATCCAGCTATTAACAAACAAATTGTCACCTTAATGCTTAAATATCAGAAAAAAGAAAAATTGTGTCACTCAGGCTTCTAGACGTGAACACTTATCATAGGATCCTCAACAATGGTGACAATAATTATTCATGCTGCAGTGCATGATGGGAGTTTTTACTATGGTGTTACCCAGTATGCATTGCAGCATGAAGCATTTTGCTGATTGTCACCATTGTTGAGATTCATATGCTGGCTCTTGATGTCTCTGTGTGTATAAATAGCTCTGGAGTTTAAATATTTATGTGCATTACAGAAATTTAAAATTGATTCAATATAACTATTAGAGGAACACTTTTATCGCATGCTGTAGTTTCACAGGGTTGATTATTGAAAACCTGAACATATAAATAAACGAAAAAGAGTTATTTTGGAGATAAACAAATCAGCGCCTGATGACTATCTCATCATATGAAAACAGCTATTAGCTGCTCACTGTATAGCACTGATCGCTCTGCTTTATAACAGCACAAGCACTGCTGCAGAGAGAGATCTGACACAGGGGTCAAGGGTCAGGAGCCCAACTAAAGCAAACACTGATCTCTGTGATGGTGGCGTCATTTTAACCATTAAAACATCAACATCTTATCCTCTGTAATTCTCAATAACAGCAGGTGTTCATCACTAATGCACAATCATCATTTAATTAGAAACTTAATTATCTCATTTACTTTAACTCTTTGAGGACTTGGGATTTGACTCGAAGACTTGCTTGTGACTTGAAAGGAATGACTTGGTTCCTCCTCTGGTGAAATCAGCTGCAGAGTTCATGGGTGGAACAAAAATATGGCAGGACTTTTACTTTCTGACCCCTGGACTTTACAACTCTGGTTATGTGTACGCCAGGGTAAAGAGATGGGTCTTTAATCTAGATTTAAACTGACAGAGTGTGTCTGCCTCCCAAACAGTGCTAGGTAGATTGTTCGGGTGCTAAAACTAAAAAATATAATAAAATACCTAACTACATAATACTACTATTGTTAGAAATGGCAACAAAATTAAAATCGAAATATAAACTTTTGAACTGTGGGTGTCGTCTGGTCAGAGGAGAACTGACCCCGACTGAGCCTGGTTTCTCCCAAGGTTTTTTCCTCCATTCTGTCACAGAGGGAGTTTTGGTTCCTTGCCGCTGTCGCCTCTGGCTTGCTCAGTTGGGGACACTTAATTTCTAGCAATTATCACCGATTTGATTGCTCATATACTATTTAAACTGAACTGAGCTAGACAATGACATCTCTGAATTCAATAATGAAATGAGTGTTTAATCCTACCATCATACATTACTGACACTGTCCTCCAATTTGATACTGTTAAGTGCTTTGACATAATCTGTATTGTTAAAAGCACTATATAAATAAAGGTGACTTGACTTGACTTGACTAAATAGGAAAATGATCTGCCGCCCGCAGTCGATTTTGATATTCTAGATATTATCAGACGGCCAGAGTTTTGAGAACGCAGCGGACGTGGAGGACTATAATGCGATAAGAGCTCGCTCAAGTACTGAGGAGCTAAACCATTCAGGGCTTTATAAGTAATTAACAAGATTTTAAAATATATCCGATGTTTGATAGGGAGCCAGTGCAGTGTTGACAGGACCGGGCTAATATGGTCATATTTCCTGGTTCTAGTAAGGACTCTATCTGCTGCATTTTAGACCAACTGTTGTTTGCTGGACAAATGTACTGACTGAGGTGTGTGCTTTTGTACTGGCTGATAATCAGGTGATTGAATGTGTGACAGGTGCAGGTGCTCAGAACTCAGGTGATAGCGATCGTTGTGATTGGGTGGCGGTGGAGCCTGGCCGTTCTGTGACAGTACCCCCTCCTCCATGGCCCGCTCCTGAGGGTCGAATACCTCGATGCTGTGGTGGTCTACCTCTGCCACGAGGTGTAGGACGATCAGGATGAGCAGTGTTGAATTCCTCCATTAAGGACGGGTCTACGATGTAGTTTCTGGGTACCCATGAAAGTTCCTCTTGTCCATAGCCTTCCCAACCAATCCACGAGGTATTCCAGTTGACCACCATGACGTCGGGACTCCAGGATCTCCTTCATCTTGTAGACAGTACCTTCGTCAAGAATCAAAGGAAGAAGAGCTCGTACTAACATACATGTTGGTTTAGATGATTTAATAAGTTTATACAATTCATTCTCTTCTACAGTAGAGAGCGAGTGGAATTGTTCCTCAGGGGATCTATCTGATGCGATACTATAGCTGACGGCTGCTTGGTTACAATTTTATCTCTAATAGTATTGATCTTGGAAGTAAAATACTTTGTTTACGGTGGTGTGGGCGTTTACATGCCGCGTGGCTCGCGTGGAGATTTGTAATAACAATAGCACGAGTGGCGTGTGGGCGTGACCTAATTAGAGACAATGAGACCAGTCCTTGGTTTCGTACGGATTATTTTATCACAGAATATTTGTTTTCGGTAAGACTTACTTCATTTAACAGTAGACATGTCAAGCTTTCTATAGATATATTTCTCATGTCTCTGTGTGAAGTATTTGCTGAGTTACAGTTCATTTTAGTGACGTGTTTCAAAAAGCAGTTCGCAGAGACGGAGAAGAGATAGAGCGCAGCTTGTTTGCTTTCTTTATTCTTCAAAAGCACAAAGTTTAGTTGTTATTATGAGTGTATACAAATAAAAGTAGACCTCTTACAGATTCGAATGGTGTATTGCTCTTATCTGTACGATCAAAAATGGCAGAGTAATTCAAGCTCATTTCAGCCTTATCGGGAAAATCTGCCTCAAAACGCGTATACGCGTTTGTCGACCCCAGAGGGTTAACACACCAAGCTTCTTATTGGCATTTCCTTGCATTTGTACATAACACACCTGTACACACAAATAACATATAATTTTTATTTTGTATATTGTGGTCATTCAAAAAATTATATATTGTTATTTCCTATTTAATTTCCTAATTTTATTATCTGTGTTTTGTCTTGTCACTGTCATTATGTTGTGCTGTGGAAGCCTCTGTCACCATAACAAATTCCTTGTGTGAGTAAACATACCTGGCGATAAAGCTCTTCACCTGTGTTAATTGTACTGCCAACTATTCCCTATCATAGTTTTTGACTAGATGCAAGTGAATCATGTCCTCTTGGATTCCACTCCAGTAAGACCTTCGTTAATCTTTGGAACATAAATTAAGATATTTTTGATGAAACCTGAGAGCTTTCTGTCCCTCTACAGTCAGTCATGAAACTTACACATTCAAGGTCCAGAACAGTAGGAAAAACATCAAGCAATCCATTTTATTAAGTGACATATTGAAATTTATATTGAAATTTATTTATTAGGATTAACCCCTTGAGATGTACCATCTCGTTTTCGAGGGGGTCCCACAATGTATCACAACATAGTAACAAAAAACAAAACAAAACACAAATGAACATTACATCCATAAATAACAAAACAAACATTAATTGGGGAAAAAAAGCACCACAACATCAAAAAATAACTAGTAACAGATTTAAAACAAAATATACAAAATATACCGATCAGTGTATCTACTCACAACATAAGCCAAACACTATATATATATATATATATATATATATATATATACAGTATTGTTCAAAATAATAGCAGTACAATGTGACTAACCAGAATAATCAAGGTTTTTAGTATATTTTTTATTGCTACGTGGCAAACAAGTTACCAGGGGCCTGTACCATGATGGTGGCTAAACAAACTCGGGGTTACAGGATTAGTTTTGAGTTGACAAAACCAAACCGATGCAATCGGGCTTAATTGGTACCATGAAGCAGCTCATCAACTTTCTCTGTCAACTCGGGCTTTGATCCTTAAGCTATGATTACTCCACGGGCGCGTGCACATAAAAGAGTGACGTCGGCACCGAACAACCAATCGCGTTCAATACGGATAGAGCGAGAGCTGTATATTTTTCTGCGGAGGAGCAAGAAATAATTATTCATAAGTATGAAGAATATAAACATGTGTTTCAAGCACGCAGTAATACTGTATCTGCTGCCAAAGCAAGAGAAGAATGTTGGAAAAAGATCGCTGATTGCGTTAATGCGTAAGTTAAACAAATATACATTCAATATTAATTAAAAATTATGTATGTGTGTGCGCGCGTGTATATGATGCCTTTACAATAAGGTTGTATTTGTTTAGAGAACGTAATGCATTAGCTAACATGAATTAACAATGAACGATAGTTTTTCAGCATTTATTAATCTAATGTTAATTCCGTTAGTTCTTCAAGTTACTCATGTTACTTCATTGTGCATTAGACGTATGTTAACAGTTAGTTTTATTTTAAAAATGTATTAATGCTTAAATTAAAATGTGTGTATACGTATACTGTATGTATAAACGTATTTGTGTATAAAAATGTGACTGTATATTAGGCCTATGTCATATAGATTAATAGGTTATTCATTGATTTTTAGATGCAACCCCAACTACAAACGTTCTTGGCAGCAGATAAAGACAAAATATAAAAATATCATTCAAAGTGGTGAGTATTTACCATAACCTTTTATTATTTTCGTGAACATTTTCACAAACTTTTTTGCAGCAAACAGAAAAAAGTGTGACATTCGGAAAACTGGGGGAGGGCCACCTCAGAATACACTGTGGCAGAGGAGCTGGCTCTGAGTAGCAATAAGGGGCGGCCGATTATGGATGGTATTACAGGTGCTGTACAATCTGACCCTGGTGCTGGCTCCTCTAAGCAAGTGACACTGGGTATGTGTGCAATGCATTACTACCTTTTAAAAGTTGTACATGTGGCTGACCGTATGTTCTGCAGTAGAGGAAAATACAGTGTCCCTGTTGAAGCCAGCACACGTTCACACAGTCTCCCACACAGAGCTGAGCTTGAAACAGACAGAACACTATGAACATGCTTTACAACAGTTACGCTTTACATTGGCCTACTTTTATTTATTAGGGTGAAGCAAATGACGAAGACACCCTCTCTGTGTGATCTGAAACCATTGCTGAGGTGAATGCATTTTTTTTTTTTTTTTATGGCACACATTTTAATGTCACACAAATGTGACTGGCCCTTATCTTTTATTGTAGGATTTTTCACAACCTGCCCCACAAACTGACGCCTCTACCTCAATGGGCTTCAGAAGGAATGTGAACAAGGTGCTGCTTTAAACCCTTGACATAAATTACAGCCAGTCCTGTGCCTGTATTAAGTCATGCCTTTTGTCATTTGATTTACCTTAAGACTTGTAATGATTGTTTGTGGTGGATTATGTTTCAGGTGGAAACTGACTCTGTCAGGGCCCTTTACAAAAGGAGCCTAGAATTGGACTGCACTCTAAAGGAGCTGGACTGTGAGCTGAGGAGCCTCCAAATTAAAAAAATTAAATTGGAGATCAAACAGATGGAAAAACAGATCTCAGTATGTGAACTTACTAAAACAGGCAACACATTAGTATGAACACTCAATACTTATTAATGCATCTTTCTCTCTTTCTCCCTCCCTAGCCAGATCAACAATAAAACCATTTGAGACCTATCTGCAGTCTCAATTTACTTTTATTAAGTAAAATATTGTATGGTGATTGCATCTCTGACAGCTGTGCCAGCTGGGTGGCCAAGTGTGATTGGGTCAATTTCATCGGGAAGAAGCTGGTTTAGTGGTGGTGCTTGCTCCTTTCTGATAGTGGCTATATTGTGCAGAATGGCACATGCAGCCACTATCTGTGATGCCCGCTCTGGTGACACCCTTAACCGCCGAAGGCAGTTGAAACGTGCCTTTAGGATGCCAAAGGTCATCTCGATCTTGACCCTGGTTTTACTGAGGGCCACATTGAACCGGTTTTGTGGCCTTGTCTGAGGGTCAGGATAGGGGGTTAGTAAAAATCTCTGGCATGCATAACCCCTGTCTCCTACCAACAGGCCATCAAAAAGCCCTGTCACAGAACAGAAAAGGGGAAAATTGTATAAGTTTTGCTTTGTCAATTAAAAAGAACACTTTAAAGTGTTTTGTACTGTAACTTGCCTTCCTCAAAGCGCTGACACAACACAGACTCACGGAAAATTCGTGAGTCATGCACTGAGCCAGGCCATTTGGCATCCAAGCTTGTGATCATGCATTCATGATCACAAGTTATCTGCAGATGAAATGTACAGTAGATCATTGTCATGTGTTAATGATTCATCTCACTGAAAATAAGTCATCTTGAATCTATAGTACACCTACCTGTACATTGAGGCTGTGAAAGGACTTTCTATTCACATAATCTGCCTCATGTTCTCCAAGAGCTGTGGAGATTGCAACATGTGTGCAGTCTATTGCTCCTATGACTCTAGGGAATCCTATCATAAGATTAATATATTTGTTAAAATATTTAGAATAAGAACATGTACTGTATTGTATAATTTAAGTGTTCTAAGTGAAATCTGCTTTCTGGGGAGAAAAAAAGTGAATGTCTAAAAGTAAATCTGTTCATGTAGTGTCACCCTATCAATCTTACCGGCAGTTTTATAAAAGCCCTCTTTTATGGACATGGTCGATAAATGTCCAGGGAACACTATGAAGCTATTCATGTACCCCTGCAGTGCGAGGACCACCTTGCGAATGATTCGACAAACCGTGTTTTTCCCAAGGTTCTCTGCATCACCGACCGCATACAAGTACGTACCGCTTGCAAAAAAACGCAACGCAATGCATACCATTTGCGGTACAGTAAGAGCATGACTTCGACGTGTCACATTTGATATGTGCGGCTCAAGAAGTTCGCAAATATAAGAGATTCCTTCCGCGGAGAATCTGTATCTTTCATACAAGTAAGTATCAGGAAAAGCTAGGGGATTTTGTCTGTCCCTAAAAACTCTTTCTCTACGAAGTGCTCGTCTAACAATTTGTGCGGAGATGTCCACAGGATTTGGTATAAAAGGTGAAGCCATTGCAACCGACACTGGGATATGTGACATCACCTATATGTTTCTTTGATCACAGCTGATTGGTCGATTTTCAGTCTGAGATCTCAAATCCAGAACATAACCTGCCCCGGAGCAGGTTAGCCGTGCAGCATAAGATACCATGGCGACAAACAACGCTTAAAGCCGAGCTACCTTCATGGTACCTAAAACCCAGAGTTGGGGCAAACTAAACCGAAACTTACCTGGCTAGCCAGCTAATCCGGCTTCATGGTACAGGCCCCAGGCCTAAAGGACAACAGCAAACTGTTTTTAGAGGTAAGTAATAAAAGATTACTAAAAAAAAAAAAAAAAACCACTTGACATAAAACATAACGCATAGATATATATATATAAATAAATAAAAACATTGTAACTTAACTTACTTTCTTTACAGAGAGTATGACGACAGTTGACATGTTGATCCTTCGCTACGACGGATTCACTTCAGAGAAAAGAAGTAGTGATTTCATTTCGCCTATATTTCACTATTCATCTTCCGTTATAACTGATGTGTTTTTCTGGACAAGTCCGAGTGAACTGCGAGTCACATGAGCGCGCGCCGTCCAGTCCAACGAACGGCCGAGGTAAGGATTTATTAAATATATTTCACTTTGTTTTTCCACCAAATCCTACCAGACACAATAGTGAGAGAGTAATGTTTGTGTTTGAACACTGTGTGTGACAGCACATGCAGGCTGAGCGCGATTTTGACTTTTCTTCCTAAAAAAAAAAAAAAAAAAAAATACCATAAAACATTAGAATGAAAAAAAAAAAAATCAGTAAATTAAATGTCTAATGATGGGATTTAATTTTTTAAAGCGAATTATTTTCCCACCGTGTATTCAGTTTTCAATATGAAAAGCATTACATGACTTTGCTTACAAAGTTCAAGTAATTTTTGAACGCGAAACTGGTTTAAGGCGCCTGGTTTATGCTACAATTAGTTGACAAAATTTAATGTATAGAGCTTGGCAAACTACGTCACGCCGCGTCGGATTCCGCCATGTTTTAGGTCACGCTCAGGAGCACACAGCGTAAACAAATGCAAATCGCCACAGAAAAAGCCGACCGTTTTACATTCATATTTTTTGAAAACATCTTACATACGCTTAGAATAAAACGGACTAATATGTAAATCTCTTTAAATAATAAAAAAATTGCTCTGTTGTTTGTCTGAGAGGCTGCAAATATTCATTACTAATCAGTCTCCTTCACTACAGTACTGATGCTAACTGCTAAAACAATTGACCATGGTTTTTCTATAGTAAACGTGTAGCGACCGTGTTTTTGGTGTATGTATTACCATTCTTATAACCACAATCTTATTAAATACCATGGATAAACTATGCAGTAGCAAAACCATGGCTAATTTTGTAAAGGGAGAATACACTAGCTAGATCTCAAAGAGTGGATCATTGTTATATCATCATTGCCCGGTAAAACTGCTCAGTGTTAAGAGTTAAGCCATTATAAAGGTAACAGAACTTACTAGAAGCTGCTTTGAAACGATGTGTATTGTGGATGCTATGCAAATAAATACATTGACTTGACCAAACCAAGTTGAAGATTCCTTTCTAATAGCGATGCCGAACAACGATGCGAGCGATCAAATAAATGAAGGAAACTTAATCCGTACAAAAAGTCGCCATGTATTAAGCTGCCGCAAATAACATTTCCATATATGATTTCCTTCTATTAGTGGTGTGAGGACTTACAGTTTAAATCACTGTAGCTATAATATATTAAACATACAGATATGAATTATAAAGCCACATTTTATTTTAGATATTTACCATACCGATTTTCAGTTTAATTTTCATGTGAGTTCCGTAGTGAATGTAGACATATTTAATGTTTATGATTTAACTTAGATCGCGTTGTAATGATCAATTACCACAGCCTTTATCATCAAGGTCTGCCGGTAAAACCTCTGCTTTTTAGGCATTATAACGCAGAGAAAGCACGTTTTTCACACCGGCTGTGCAAAGGATAATTGATGATACAGTAAGCCTTAACCACTGCAACGCGATCTTAAGTAGAATAATATAAACATTAAATAATATAAAACGTCTACATTCACTACCACAAAGTCTCCGCTGTAGCTCCCGTGACCTAAATTCCCAGAATGCATTGCCGCTGTGACGACACATTCCCAGACTCTATTAAAACAATATCTTAGAAGTGAGTACAGAAGCACTCCAAATAATAAATGTCGTGACTCAATGAGAGATTAAAATCTATCTTTTAAGTAAAGTTATTTCACGTAGCGTATACCTTTCTGATATTCACAATGGCATTATCAGAGATGATAGATATTAAACAGATTTTCCATTACTCACCTTAAACTGACTAAGATGAAGGTCCACGGCTCAATTAACACGATGAATAGCTGGTTTGTACTGTCTGCCAAAACAAATGTGAAAGATAACCGACGCAGGTATTTGAGGAGAAACTCCAGCAAGAACATCACAACGTTAAAGTGAGAAAATGGCGGTGTAGCTGACGCTGATAGGTCAGTTATGAGTAATGAATGATGTATTTGTGATTTAGGGATTATTGTTTGTGGTTTCATGATTTCACAATTAAGTGGGTATTTTTGTGGTAGTTTATAATTTTGTTGTTATTGTACTTTATTTTCATTGTACTCAGTTTGATTTAAGTGAATGTCACGTGACCTCTTTTGATTAATTTAACCTGGACGTGTTGGCACAAACGGAATGGCGAGATGTGATTTCTGAGATAGAGCTCCTTACCATTCTACTGCTGGTTATCAGGCCAACACGGCCCTTTTTTGATGTCCCTTTGAATTGTTTATAAAATTGTCTTTTTTCTTGTTTGTTTTTATGTAGTTTTCACGGTGTTCCATATCAGACAAATAAAACATATGGACATCAGTATGTTGGAAGCGTGGACTGTTTAATGACCAGCGAGTAGTTACAGTGAAAACGTGGCCTAATTCCATTCTACCGAAGTCTGCTTTGGCGGTGGTGTTCCGGATGCAGTGTGCAGTTCGCTCCTCGGGATCTCTGCACGCGGTTTGGCTGCTTCCTGCGGTGATAGAGGCTGTCTTCGGCGCGCGACCTTGCTTCGCTGTTCCTGGGACTTTGGGTGCTGTTCGGTTGTGTTCTGTGGAGAACTGACTTCATCGTGTAGCCGTTGACTCGTTTTTCGTAGCGCTGGTTGCGGTAAGTTTTGGCGTTTAACTGCGCGTCTTCCTCCCGTGGTGGACTGTTGTGTGTTTGGCGTGCAGTTCTGATTCAATTCCGGTGAAGGACTTTATCACACAGCCTTGGTTCGTCTGTGCAACAGCAGGTCAGATTGTGCAATACTCAAATGCTATCTTTGGTAAATAATGGATGTTTTAATATGTTAAAGTAAAATTGTTATAAGATAAAGCTGCCTATAAAGAGAGATGTTTTGGTGGCAACTGGTTCTTAATTGATGTGATTGTAATAATGTCTAAGAATATATTTAATGTTTGTAAAATTGAATTTTCGTTGTCATTTAAGTGAATATTTAGAGTGTTAAGGGCATTGACTTAAGTGTGTTTATGCAGTTTATGAGTGTTTCACTGCTATTTACTGTCACTTTATTATATATTTTGTACTGTTTGTCTGAAGTTACAAATTTTTAAAATGTCAGTTCAGGGTGATTTAGCTGAACAAAATGAATTTTCATTACAAGAGCAAGCAGTTTTAATTACTGATACACCAGAAAATGAAATTACTGAGGGTGTAGTGAGAGCTCGCCCTGCCTCATGTGCCACATGCACAGAAAAATCAGAGACAAGACTTAAAGAGTTCAATTCTGTTTTATTAAAGACAAATGAAATTAGAAAATCTTCCCGTGATAAACGTTTGACACCAAAGATGCAGGAGTTAAAAGAGCAAGAACTAGTTAAAAAGGAAAGGAAGTTTAAATCTGCATATGAGAATTGGAAGATCTACGTCAGAGATGTTCATTCAAAATTAAAACATGAGTGCTCTGAAAGTGATTTGTGTGACATGATGGATGGGGTGGAGAAGAAAGAGTCTGAATTGAAAGAGTTATATGATAACGTACGACTCCAAGCAGTACCAAGCCAAGAAGTTAGGAGAAAAATTGATGCATGCTCAGCTGTGACAGTAGACTTGATGAAATTAATGAGGGTACGACTAGTGGAAGATGGCATGGAGTTTGATGCCGAAGCTGAAAAAGCAAGATTGCGTATGCTGTTGGACTGTGAGTATGCTAGGTCCATATATGGATCCACGGTTTCTAGAGCCACAGTTCTTGGTAATCACTCTAAACCCCCTTCAGAGTCTGCAAGCATTTCCGCCAAAAGGGCAGAGACTGCTGCATTGTTAGCTGCAAAGAAAGCTGAAATGAAAATGGAGGCTGACATTGATGCACAAAGGCAGCGACTGAAGAAGCTTGAAAATTGCAGAGATCTAGAGATTATGGAAGCAAGGCTTCGAGTGTATACTGAGGAGGAGTCAAGAGTGAAAAGTCAGCGGTGTGGTTCAGCATGCAGTGACGTGAGTAACCCCAGTCCCCTTGTTCCTAATACACCATGTTTGAATCAGCAAGTTGTAAAAAGTGAAGTATCCGTAGTACATGCATTGCAGGAGTCAATGGCCTTATCTCGACTTCCCGTTCCAGAACCCTTTGTGTTTTTTGGCGACCCCCTGAAGTTTATAGAGTGGAGCACAACCTTTAAGGCTCTTATAGAGAGACGGTGTCCAAATCCAGCAGACAGGCTGTTCTATCTGCAAAAGTATATTGATGGTGAAGCAAGATCAGTCCTGGAAGGCAGTTTTTATAGGAAAGACGAACAAGCCTATCAGCAAGCTTTGGAGAAGCTGAATGCCAGATATGGTCACTCCTTTGTGGTGCTACGTGCCTTTAGAGAGAAACTTAACCGGTGGCCTAAGATTGGTGGATCAGAGTACATTAAGCTAAGAGAGTTTAGTGATTTCTTGCAATCATGTAGTGATGCTATGCCGCACATTAAGGGTCTTCAGGTGCTGAATGACTGTGAAGAGAACCAGAGGATACTGGTAAAGCTTCCCAATTGGGTGACGAGCAGATGGAACCGTTATGTCACAGAACAGTTAGATCAAGACAGAGGTTACCCAAGCTTCAGTGAGTTTGCTTCCTTTATTTCAAGGGAAGCACGTATAGCATGCAACCCAGTGTCATCACTGTATGCATTAAAGATCTTTGATGAGAAGCCATTTAAAGAAGTAAAGCGTTCAAGAGTAAATGCATTGGCAACCACTGTGAAGGATTTGGATGCAGCATGTTCTACGGCCAATTCCAGTAATGTCATCGACAGCAAGATCAAAGCGTTTAGTAAATCGAAGAGTACACTGGTGCGTAGCACAAATTCAGTCGAATGTATGTTCTGTGGAGAGGGTCATTCTGTCCATGAGTGTCAAGAACTAATGAAAAGAGCTGTGGAGGAAAAGAGAAAGTTTGTCCTGGAGAATAAGTTGTGCTTCGCATGCGTGAGAAAGGGACATTACTCTAAGGACTGTAAGAACAGGGCCATATGTGCTGTATGCAAGAAGCGCCACCCAACGCTATTACATGAAGATCGTCAGCCAGGAGACGAGTCTCCTTCACAGATAATCTTGCAGCCTGAGGAGAGTACATTTTCTCTGTCATGCTGTGTGAATACAGGAGAAGATGGTACAACATCCATGATTGTTCCTGTATGGCTGTCTTCATCTAATTCAGAGTCTGAAATACTTATTTATGCCTTATTAGACACTCAGAGTAGCCAAACATTTGTTGATCAGGAAGTGTGTGATGGTTTGCAGGCATTAATGGAACCGGTAAAATTAAAGCTTTCTACTATGATGGGAAAAGATTCCATCGTGGAAAGTCAGAGAGTTAGTGGCCTTAGAGTTAGAGGATTTTCTTCTGACAGCCCTATTTGCTTGCCACCTGTTTATACAAGGGACTTTATTCCCTTTGAGCGCTCGCACATTCCCACCTGTGAAACTGCTAAAAAGTGGAGACATTTAGAAGTGATTGCAGATGAAATGCCTGCACGAATGGATTGTGGAGTAGGTCTTTTGATCGGATATGATTTCTCCAGAGCATTGGCACCTCGACAGGTCATCATTGGCGGAGATGAAGAGCCTTATGCCATCAAGACTGACCTGGGGTGGAGTATCACAGGAGGTACTCCACAGCGTGTGAGCTCCAAGGATGTGACTGGTCTATGCCACCGTATATCAATCAGGGAGCTTCCCCCTGTGACACCTGCTGGTGTTATTAGATCACTTGAGTTGGATTTTGCAGATACTCCGTTAGGAGAAAAATGTATATCACAGGACGATGTTCAGTTCTTGCAGGTTTTAAGGGAAGGTGTCCATCAGAATGAATGTGGCCATCTTGAGATGCCCCTTCCCTTTAAAACACGCCCCCACCTTCCAAATAATAAAAAGCTTGCATTAGTACGGCTGAAGCACCTTAAAAGAAAATTGGACAAGGATCCTCAATTTAAAAGTGATTACATGACATTTATGGAAAGTGTCATAAGAGACGGGGATGCAGAAATAGCAGATGAGCAACCAGATATGGGAAACTTGTGGTATATTCCACATCAAGGGGTTTATCACCCCAAGAAACCAAATAAGATCAGGGTAGTTTTTGACTGTTCAGCCAAGTATGAAGGTACAGCTTTGAATGACTATCTATTGACTGGGCCCGATCTTACCAATGGGCTGATTGGAGTGCTCTGTCGCTTTCGTAAACATCCTATTGCTGTCATGTGTGACATTGAGAAAATGTTTCATAGATTTCATGTCATTAGAGAAGATCGGGACTACCTGCGTTTCCTGTGGTGGTCAAATGGAGATACAGACACAGAGCCCAGAGAATATCGAATGAAGGTACACCTCTTTGGAGCATCATCATCTCCAGGTTGTGCTAATTATGGCCTGAAGTATCTTGCCAGCATTAATGAGAGTGAGTATCCCTTGGCTGCTAGTTTTATCAGAAATCACTTCTATGTGGATGATGGCCTTATAAGCCTGGAATCTGTTGAGTTGGCAATTGAGCTGGTGGAAGAAGCTCAAGCTGTGTGTGCTAAGGGGAAGCTGCATCTTCACAAATTTATTTCCAACAACAGAGAAGTGCTGGAGTCCATCGGTGAGAGTGACCGTGCTGTTGAGGTGAAAAATGTTTATTTCCATCATGATTATCTTCCAGTAAAAAGCGTCTTGGGGGTAAGGTGGGATGTAGAGAATGATGCCTTTACCTTTAATGTTGTGCTTGATGAGAAACCTGCCACACGACGTGGAATTCTTTCTATTGTGGCTTCAGTTTATGATCCATTGGAGTTCTTGGCTCCATTTATTATATCTGGCAAGAAGGTGCTGCAGGAGATGTGCCATAAGGGCATTAGTTGGGATGAGCCACTACCCACTGAGTTGAGATCAAGGTGGGAGAGTTGGTTGAAGGATTTGTCCAACCTAGGAAAGATACAGATCCCAAGATGCTTTACACCTTCAAACTTTGGGAAGATCTTGAGAACTGAGTTGCATCACTTTTCTGATGCAAGCAGTAAAGGTTATGGTCAGTGCTCCTATATTAGACTACTGAGTAATACCAAGGTACACTGTGCCTTAGTTATGGGGAAAGCGAGAGTTGCCCCCATAAAAGTTGTCACTATACCAAGATTAGAGTTAACAGCAGCAGTGATTTCTGCTGCTGTGAGTAGTATGCTGAAGGAGGAGCTGGCTCTTAAAGTGGACAGAGAATATTTTTGGACAGATTCCCAAGTAGTCCTTGGTTATATCAATAATGAAGCCAGAAGATTTCATGTCTTTGTTGCTAACCGTGTCCAGAGAATCCGGGACACCACTGATCCGAGACAGTGGTACTACATTAACACAGGAGAAAACCCTGCTGACCATGCCTCAAGAGGCCTTACAATAGAAGAGCTGATTAATTCAAACTGGCTCACAGGGCCCAGATTCCTCTGGGAGAAGGAGGTGGTTGCTAAGTATGGTACGTTAGAGCTGTCGGTTGGAGACCCTGAGGTAAAGGCTATACAAGTATTGAAGACTGAGGCCGTAATGCAAGTGGATTTTCAACAGCAATTATCCCGGTTCTCAAAATGGACTACAGCTGTGAATGTCATTGCCCGGATTCAAAGACTAGTAAAGAAGGTGAAGATATCAGAGCCTTTAAGTGTGGAGGAGAGAAGGAGGGCTTCATCCACTCTCGTGTGGCTTGCACAACAGGGTGCCTTTAAAGAAGAATTGTATGTACTCCGCCAAGAATCTGGGAAATTGCCTTGTAACCATCCTCTTTATCAGCTTGATCCATTCTTGCAAGATGGAATAATGAGGGTGGGAGGACGATTGAGGAAGGCATCCGCACCTTTTGAATTGCGGCATCCTGCGATCCTTCCAAGGGATGGTGTCATCACACACCTTATTTTAGCGCACTATCATCAAAAAATTCAACATCAAGGCAGGGGACAGACTCTGAATGAATTGCGAGCTAATGGCGTTTGGATTATTGGTGGCAGCAAGGTGGTAGCTCAGTATATACGACAGTGCATTCCTTGTAGAAAAGCTCGCAGGCCACCAGAACAGCAACGGATGGCAGATTTGCCCCGTGATCGTACTGATCCTTCCCCGCCATTTACTTATTGTGGCATGGACTGTTTTGGTCCTTTTTACACCAAGCAAGGTCGTAAGGAATGTAAACGGTATGGTCTCCTTTTCACATGTCTCTGCTCTAGAGCTGTCCATGTAGAGATGTTGGAAGACATGACAACTGATGCATTTATTAATGCTTTACGATGTTTTATATCTATACGTGGAGCTGTTCGACATATAAGATCAGATCAAGGAACTAACTTTGTTGGGGCAAAGAATGAGTTGAAGAATGCCTTTAAAGAAGTGAGTAAAGAGAGAGTGGCAGCATATTTGGCAACCAAGCAGTGTGATTTTTGTCTGAATGCACCCAGTTCAAGTCATGCTGGAGGTATCTGGGAACGACAGATTCGAACCGTTAAAGGTGTAATGAGCTCGGTTTTGGTACAAGGTGCTGGGAGATTAAATGATGCCTCTTTACGTACTTTCTTCTATGAGGCTATGTCTATAGTCAATAATCGTCCATTGACTGTAGATGGCCTCAGTGATCCTACAAGTTTAGAACCTCTAACCCCTAACCATCTGCTTACCATGAAGTCATCTGTTCCACTCCCTCCACCAGGTACATTCGTTAAAGAAGATCTTTATGCGAAGAAACGTTGGAGGCAGGTGCAGTATTTGTGTGAACAGTTTTGGAGCAGATGGAGGAAGGAGTATCTTGCTAATATTGCTCTCAGGCAAAGATGGCATACACCAAGACGGAATGTGCAAGAAGGGGATATTGTCATTGTAAAGGAAGGGGAAGTCCCTCGTAATGAGTGGAGATTGGCCAGGGTCCTTGAAGTTTGTAAGGATGATGATGGATTGGTGCGGAAGGCCTCAATAAAGATGGGGGATCGGGGGTTGGGAAAAAGGGGTGAACGCCTCACTAAACCCTCCATTGTTGAACGCCCTATTCAAAAGTTAGTAGTTCTTGTAGCTAAAAATTGAACATTTTAAAAATGCCCTAACACTTTATTAGAATTTAGACTCACTGATGTCATGTAGGTATTAGTTGGTGTCTTGGTCACGTTGATTTTTGTATTGTGAATATTGTTCAATATTGAAATGTGATATGGTGAACAATTTGTTCATTTTAACTGAAGAGTGTGTACGAATTACGAATTGTGGGGTTGGAATCGTGTTGGTTAAATTTATGTACTGGGTAGATGTTTGGAAATTTCCATTGATTTGATTGTTGCATTCTACATGTTTTCAAGTAGGTCAATGGTAATTTGGTGGGAGTGTAGCTGACGCTGATAGGTCAGTTATGAGTAATGAATGATGTATTTGTGATTTAGGGATTATTGTTTGTGGTTTCATGATTTCACAATTAAGTGGGTATTTTTGTGGTAGTTTATAATTTTGTTGTTATTGTACTTTATTTTCATTGTACTCAGTTTGATTTAAGTGAATGTCACGTGACCTCTTTTGATTAATTTAACCTGGACGTGTTGGCACAAACGGAATGGCGAGATGTGATTTCTGAGATAGAGCTCCTTACCATTCTACTGCTGGTTATCAGGCCAACACGGTAAATGAGTTAACATTTGTATTTTTTTTTTTTGATGTCCCTTTGAATTGTGTATAAAATTGTCTTTTTTCTTGTTTGTTTTTATGTAGTTTTCACGGTGTTCCATATCAGACAAATAAAACATATGGACATCAGTATGTTGGAAGCGTGGACTGTTTAATGACCAGCGAGTAGTTACAGGCGGTGCTGCAGAAAGACTCTTCTGGCGTCATTATGAAAAAAAATCTAATTTCTTACTACTTTTTTTTTTCTTATCAATAGTACAATCAATTTTATCTAATTTGCCCATACAGTATTTCATTTTATAACATTTTAAATATGAAAGTTGCAATATTTGGTTTACAATGGTTACATGATTTTTGCGCGCGAAACTGAATTAAGGCGGTGGTTGTTAAAATTATATATTAGGAGTGGGTACACAAACATTCTGAATATTAATGTTGTAGATCAATATGAGATTCAAATCTATTCTGTTAAACATTTTACATAAATTTACAGATACTTGGCATTCCTACCTTAAATTAATCAAGGTGATCCTCCTATAGTTTAATTTAAAAAACAAAACAAAAAAAAAACAGGTTGCAGCTGTCTGCAAAAACGTCTTCTTACTCGTTTTTTA
>CM071950.1:107500-112500 GCA_036784905.1 Acrossocheilus fasciatus | reverse complement strand
TTTTTTTTTTTTAAATAGAGGACAAAATTGGTAGGTCAGGACATCTCTGCACTATGCAGAAATATTGGAAATATTTGGATATTGCACTCAACCTTATTATGATTTTGACAGTTTTTCAGTATGCTGCCCTGACCTGTAGTAAATCTACTTCAAAAGATGTTTTGTTTTTTTAAATAAAAGGCTTTGCTATTTTTACTATGTATAAATCAGTAGTGAATTCATGTTTTCCCAAATCTGCATTACTAGCAGCCTTTACATTACTGTGACTGCAGTTGTATCTGATCAAATGCGCATTCTTATTCTTTAGCTTGGGTTAAACTAATTAATTTGACTTTGTTGGAACAGCAGCTACGCTAATGATGTCTCTATTTGTTTCTCTGTTTTGCCACACAGCTCAATTCTGGATCCTGAACACCTGAGAAGAGATGATGCCGACCCCTCAGAGGACCTCAGATGATGCTGACCCTGAAACAACACACAGAACTAACAAATATACTTACTATGCAATCACATTATAATTGCTGTTAATAGTGTTCATCGTCTGGTTGACTATGTCTTGTATTAATTTTTCAGAAAATTCCTGTCATATGCACATAAACTGACAGTCACCACTTATAAGCTACAGTACTACCAAACATTGTAGAAACTTAATTTTCCGTAAAGTTGCTTTGCAATGATTTGTATCGTAAAAAGCACTATACAAATAGACTTGAATTGAATTGAATTTTCTGCTCTCACCAGACTGACGATACAGCTGAACGTTTCGCTGTTTGATACCCAAATATAGCCCCTCGATGGTCCTCTGCAGGTCATTTTGGATTGTTGCTCCATTGGACGACAACAAACAAATTAATTAATGCCCATTTCAGTTTACAGTCAGCCTCTTTTCAGATCCCCTGTACAAGAGCAGAGCCAATGACTCTTAAATTATCGCATTGTCCAAGTACCTGAGGTCCACTGCTGGACTGTGTCTTGCTGTAGAGATAACTCAGTTTCTCCAGCTCCTTTGTTGCCTCTGCAATCCTTTGTACAGTCTGTCTGAAAGAAATATCAGTGTTAACAAATGCTGAGACACAATTTAAAAACAAAAATGTTATTATACATATTTTCCTAGTTAGTACCTTGATGTATCTTTTGGCCAGGGTCCGGTCAAGGTTTTCTGGATTGTTAGCATGTCTGTGCGGACTTGACACAGCATTATGTGCATTAATTTAGGTTCACAGTGAGGACCACAGGTCAGATACTACATTGATCATTCTCTAATATTGTCACATAAACCTGGAAATAATCATACACTTAATTAACATGTCAGAAGTTAAATTATTATAAAGAGAATCCTGATCAGTGTAAAAGTGCTGACTGGACAGTTGTTTTCTAAGGGAGCAGCTATGCATGGACCTCTAAAAGGCAAAGGCCGAGCATCAACCCCTTGGTCTCAATTTGGACACAACTATACATGAAAAATGCTTACCGGCTTTTGACATGTACTTGGAACATATGGCTGCTCGAGAGAGGAAGCTGTTACCCTGTTCATCCTCCTCTCCGATTGTTGTTCCAGCTCCTTCTTGATTGCGTCCCCCCCATTTTAACTGTAACACATTTACATGAATGTTATAATTTGGAAACCAACAAGTAGGGGCAGAGGACAGACAATTACAACGTGTGGTGCAAATGGTAAGAAATACATCTAATTGTCATTATTCCCTCACACATCCATGAATGCGCTTTTGCATGCATGATGGAGAGAAATGGGCGCATGTTCAGCAAGTCCTCCAACTCTGGACAGTGGTCCACAACTTTCTGCAGATATGGCCAATATTTGCAGACCACATCAGAGCAGAAAAACTGGACGGTCTGTGAAGCTAGCCGTTTCTGGAGATATAATGGGTATGCAAATATTTCTCCATGAAACATATTCAGTCCCTTCAGCAAAACCCCATGACGGCAGACAGCATCTTCCACACCTTCCTCGTCTAGTTTGCTTGCAGACTTGTTGGCGGACTCTCGTGCTGCGGTCCACTGACCCGCACCACATCTCCCTTTCCCTGGATTCTTAAACAGATGAGGGCAAATACAGACATTTACAGTTACATTTTACTAAATAAGCTGTAAATCATGGTATTATGGCATTTGACGTAAAAAAAAAAAAAATAAATAAATTTTGGGGAGAAAACTGGCAAGCATTCATAAAAATTTTAAATTGTGGTGTTACACATGAAGAAATATAAATTTAGCTTACATGTCCAGTTGTTCCATGGATGTAATCAACAAAGGAGGACACCTCAGCATCATTGGCCAAAAATACTCCATCAAAAAACACATCAGGTCTTGAAAGAAATATAAAGATGTGGGTTAAATTTACTGTATAAAAGTCATTTGTGGCTCACTAGCATTTCATTGTACATGAATATTACACACCCTGGTTGGCTTTTGAAACGATATAATTTGCGGTTCCCATCCACTGCAGCTGCCAACATGGAGGGTGTGCATGCAGGACACTGAAAACGCTGGACCTGAGACAGCCTGTCAACCTCAAATTTAGCATCGGCCCATTCGAGGAAGGCCCTCTGCATTGTGTCCCCACATATCTTACCACTCTTAGAGCAAAAGTGAAAAAACAAAACAAAACTGTAAGTACCGGTAACTGTTTCGAAGGTTGGCTTTAGACCGTGGTCATGACGAAGAAAGGGCTCTGTCAAGAAATATGTGCTGAAACTTTGGGGATTGTAAGAACAAGTCCTAACAATGAATCCGTTGTTTAAAAGGTGATCCTAACAAGATAACTTAAATGACGAGTCCACTCACTCGCCCGAAGAGTTTTGTACGACACTCAAGCATGCTGACAAAAGCTTGTCTCGACATCCCTGGGGCAGTGATTTTTAGATCCTCATACGTGATGAACTCCACCAAGTACAAGGTCTCAAAATGAACAGTGGCTGGCCTGTAACCGCTTTCAACCAGATCACTTACGGTCACCGGCAAGGTTTTTCCACAGGAGCAGTTTACTGATGGAAGAGGTTGTATCTTCCTGAAATTTCAGAGAAAAACAATTATCTCTTGTTCACAAGAAACAAAAAACACAATATGAAGAAATAATAAAAACAAATGTTACCATTCATTCCAATTAAAATAACTGGCTTTCCCTTGGAAAAGCTTGTTTGCCCAGTGGAGCAGTCGCAGCAGGGAGGAACGATTGGTAACATGCAATCTAAAAAGCAGAATTAGTTCACATATAAGAGTAAATGAAACCAAAACCTCAACAGAGAGGGTGTTGTTTCTATCAAACAAAACTTCATCCAGCATGTTTGTTGGAGTAAACCAGGGTTTGTGTAAAATAGGGCCGCACGATTAATCGCATGTGATTGTCATGCGTGTCTCGTCAGTAAAGCTGGTTCTGTGATTAGCAGTAAATGTCCATCACCTGCTTTCAAATGGAGCGGCATTTAATACACAGAGCCGTAGTTCGCTGACAAGCTACGCAATATCGCGTCATAACCGAATGTGATTCATCTACGGCTCTGTGTAGTAAGTGCCGGTCCATTTGTAAACAGGTGATGGACATTTACTGCTAATCACAGAACCAGCTTTACTGACGAGACACGCATGACAATCACATGCGATTAATCGTGCAGCCCTAGTGTAAAATGTAAAACAGCCTATATAACCTGAGACTTAAAAACTACCTTTTTCATGATAGGAGAATTTCCCTCCTCGTGCTGCTGAACAACAGTGGATGGCGGCAGGTGTCTGAAGAACCCCTCCACAATGGATGCTCTGTTATGAAGCACCAGGGCCTGATGTGTGGCAAGGTCACAGGCTGTGCAGTAGAGTGACCGCGGTAAACAGTCCCTACACATCACTACTGCAGCCTTGTGTCCACAATGATGGCAAACCCCCTCCTTGGGCTTCTCAGATGACAACCTATTGTTCACCATAAAGGGCCTCATTACTGTCCAGTTCTCCAGAGAGGTAGTTTGCCTGTTCCTCCAGTCTGAGGGGGAAGGTTGTTCAGCACCACGTCCCAAGAGGTCTCGGACATCTTGAACGAGGGAGTCTGAAAATGAAGAAGGCAATGCTAAATCTGGGCAGTTACCACATAACAAATGAGGAAACAAGTATTAAGGGAAAAAAACTAAATTTTCGATGATCACAGTGTCTTCAGTTGTGCTGGTAGATGGAGCACAGGACACACTTCTAACGCTTGCTGAAGAAACTGCAAAAATATAAATATCCATTTAGAACTTGCTTAATGAATAACGAATGCAACTAATGATGAAAAAACCAACAAAAAACCAACCAGAAGCTGAATCTCGCTCTCGTTTCTCCCCATCTTTGTCCTCATCAAGCCAAACACACAGCTTTGTGGATTGTTTTGACCCTCCTTTAGTTTGTCCATGCTGATCCACCTAAATAAACAATTGAGCCACAGAATAAACCACCGCCCACCAAGGTTATCGCCACCTATACACATCTCATTATAAAACCAATGTTATAATATTACATTGTAAAAATTCAGTCTAACAGTTGTGGTCCTGTACTGTACTGACAGATCTAGAAAACCCGTTCTACATTAAAAAATAGAAAAGAAAGTGAAACATTTTGACAGAATATTGAATTAAACGCTCACTGGCTCTAACGTGTGAACTCAGCTCAGCACTATAAATATTTCTTTATTTATTTTAAAAGACACTGAACCAGGTACTGTATAGTTGCACTTTGTTTGGAGTGTTGCAGTTTTGCACCTTGATACTTCTTCCCTGCTATACCTCAGAGTCTATTATGGTCTTAGACCTTGTAATTAGCATGTAATTAGTGTGCTTTTTCCACCACTGAGATAATGTTATTTACCTTGCACTCATCCAGGAACGCATCAACCAGGAATATGGCATCTTTTCAGCTTGGTCAAGTTATTTTTCCACGCTTCCTTTTCCTCCTTGTTTACCTTTTCCTGCTTCTTTTCCCTCGTTTTTTCTACTTCTTCTTCTTCTTCTTCTTCTTCT
>CM071950.1:60000-105000 GCA_036784905.1 Acrossocheilus fasciatus | reverse complement strand
CAGGATTATAAGGTAAATTAATATGATAATATGATTATTTACCTCTATTTGTATGAGCTATGGTGAGAGCACACTGATTTCACGGTTAATGTGGTATTTGATCTGTCGCTGTGCGGGTTAAAGTTAGCGTTATTCTGTGGATGAAGTAGCCGCCTACATTTTTTGTTGACAAAAAAGGCCGCAGCAATCTCTTTATCGTTATATAAAAGTTATAAATATAGGCAATATATTAGTTATATATATGTGTGTGTGTGTGTGTGTGTGTGTGTGTGTGTGTGTGTGTGTGTGTGTGTGTGTGTGAGAGAGAGAGAGAGAGAGAGAGAGAGAGAGGGAGAGAGAGAGCGCGAGCGCGTGTGCAAAGTTTTATATTTTAACGCCTCATGGAAAAGGTATGAACTATAGTTAGGTCAGAAATACAGGGGTAAGTTGAGTTAACTGTCTGTGTAACGTTTATGTGTGGCTTTGTAATGTTTCGTCATAATTAGATGTTTTCGTACTAAAATGTATCTTTTAAGGTCTTTTTTTTTTCGAGTAAATGTCTGCGACGCGCCGAATCCAACAATAATTTATTTTCGCGCTCTTTTTCCTCAGGTAACGTTAGCTGCATTAGCTACCCTTAACGTTAAACCACAATATTGCAGGTATGTAATATTATTCTTAAATGGTATGTAATATTCTTAAATATTTTACTTAAAATGTTGTCTAAAGTTAGACTTAATCTCTCATGGTGTTTGAGGTCCTTCTTCCTCTGTTTTAGTGAATGCTTTTATTGCTTTAATCAGAACACAAGTGTATCCAGGTTAACAGTAAGTTAGAGAGGCTATGCCTGCGTCCCAATGTGCATACTATCCATCCTAAACTCTATGTGATAGTAGAAATTTTCAATACTATTTAGGGCAGATAGGGTGGATAGTATGCACATTGGGACGCAGGGCATGTAATGTGTTCTTTATATGTTACTGTTAGAAATAACAATTTGTATTTGAGATTGGTGAATAATAGGCAGAGCACTGGATTTCCAGGCTGGCATACTGTATGGTTTTGCTAGCTTTTAACCCAGTTTTTCATCCTTATTTTACAGAATTTGTTTTGCCTCCCCAAAAAATTTGAGAAATGGTGGATTCGCAGCAATGGGTCTACAAGCATCCCAGAAATCTTGAAGGAGTTCCCCAGGCTTCTAGAAAAACTTGGCATGGTAAGAAATAATTTAGATTTTATGGTTTCGTTTACAGAAATGTGAAATGGTTAAATTGTTAGTGGCGTTGTGCAGATAGACGATAGTATAGTGTATTGAGGATAGTCAGAGATATCGCTGAGAGCTGATGTCGATAGTCAAGGCGATATTACAGGAGCTGTCCCACATCTTTAACATTTGAGCACATTGTTTTCTGTGAGTGTACACAGCAGCAGCACCTCTGCCAGAACATCACTAACATCTTTGATTGTGAGGTCAGTTTCACAGCTTGCACTGTATTATTCTTATGGTTTAGATGCTGAAAGGGAGAGTGCTTTCAAAGTCCTGCCCGCTCTGCTTCCCCAATCAATACACAAGAACGGAGGAAAGGTCTTCAGACCCACAACCAGAATCCTGGAAGTCATTCATCTGACGTACAACCTGTAAGTTTCTTTTACTTTTTCTACTCTATACACAGTAGGGTACAACGGGGCTAAAGAAAAAATGTGGTATTCACTGCACTGCGCAATTCAAATGTATAATTGCCGAAAAAATATATACGTTGTATTGAACATTAATGGAGCAACAGATTTTGTGTGAAAATAAATCATTCAAGTTGTTTATTTTGTTTAAAAATCTTATAAATGTATGAAGTGACAAAGGGGGCCTTTTACCCCCCACACGGGGCTCACGGTATTGATACAAATACTTCAGCTAAAATAATGTTGTTGTTTTTTTATAATGTCTAAGTTAATACTTGTTAAAAACAATCACTTTAGCAAAGTTTGTTCTGTTTTCTGCTTAATTTAAAAAAAAAAAAAAGAAAGAAAAAAAAGGTGTTCAATAAATATAGGCCTACTGTCATTAAAATATGTGAATATAAAAAATACATTTTAAAATACAGAAATAAAGTCATTTTAATAAGTAAATATTCTGAAAGTGTTGAAGGAGATTCAATAATAATTTAAAATATATTTACAGTAGTAGGCTAACAACAAATTATATTTTATTATATGATAAATATCATGTTTTTAAATATGATGGTTTAATTTTAAACATTGTGATTATCTTTAATATGGATACATACATAATATATATGATATTTATAACAACATAATATATGATATTTACCATCTGAATCTAACCATGTAATGTGAACAAATGGAAAATATCATGTTAATTACTGTGCGCCTTTAGCCCCAACAGCAGGGGCACTTTTTACCCCAAATACCATACTTTTACATCTTCTTTCTTTATTTAAAAACTGTTGTTTTAATTATCTTAAACAAAACTGAAAATCATAAAGAAGGCCTTAGTCTCAAAATATATGCATTATTTTTAGCGATTCTCATTTGCTACTTAAACCTACAACAGTTTAAAAAAACATAAAATATCAGATCAAGTAAGCACAGAATCAACTTTGCACTGCTGCGTGCGATCGCGTCAAAGATCAGTTCATGTTGAAAAGCCAATGTTTTGCAAAGTGCTACGCCACGTTTTTGTGCCATCTAGTGGTTTAGATGAAAATAATATCAAAGGTGCCTTTTACCCCGGGGCGCCTTTAGCCCCGTTGTACCCTACTGTGCAAAAGTTTTAGGCCACTAGTATTTTCAACAGTTAAAAGTGGTTTTAAGTCAGTTATTTCTATCTTCTGCTGCAGTGTGTCGGTAGGAAATATCAGTTTACATTTCCAAACATTCATTTTGTCATTAATTATAATAATCCAGTGAATGTCTGACAACAGCCAGTGCTCCACACAGATCGGATCTGATCATCATCGAGTCTGTCTGGAGTGACATGAAGAAACTGAGACAAACTAAATCCAGAAGAACTGTGTCAACATCTCCAAGACGCTTCAAGAACCTCCCTGCAAACCTACAGTACTGTTAAAAGTTTGGACACTTGTGAAAAAATGCTGTAAAATGAGCATGCTGTCAAAAATAATGTCATAAATAGATTTTCTTTATCAATTAACTTCTATTAACTAAATTAAATCAACATTTGGTGTGATCATCCTTTAAATCTAAAGCAGCTTTTGCCCTCGCTGCACTTGAGCAGAGTTTCTCAGGAGCTTTGCAGGAAGTTTCTTGAAGCATTTTGGAGACGTTGCCACAGTTGTTCTGGATTTAGTCTGTCTCAGTTTATTCTGTTTCTTCATGTCATTCCAATCCAGACAGACTGATGATGACCAGATCAGATCAAACAAAAATCTCACTGGATTATTACAATTAATTGCAAAATGAATGTTTGGAAATGTAAACTGATATTTCCTACAGACACATTACAGCAAAAGATAGAAATAACTGACTTAAAACCACTTTTTTTATTTAGCTGACTAAAATACTAGTGGCCTAAAACTTTTGCACAGTACTGTACATATACACACACACACACACACACATATATACTGGGGGCTTTAAATACCCCATAATTTATGCCATGTTGGTTGGATGGAATTTAGGTAGACAACCAAGAAGTGCCGGTAAGCAGAAAGAAACCTAAATCAGTAACACAATAAATATTTAGTTTGAGCAACCTTTACCAGACCCAGTTCACAGGAACACTCAGATGGTTTGGCTGATTTCCATAAAATACACTTAAACGTTATTTATTTAAGTCAACTTAAATGTTACAACTTGTAAAAATGTAAGTTATGTTGCAAGACTAAGTGTTGTGTAATTAACAGGTGACGGGGACCAACATGGTGATGCATTCCTGCACATTCTGTGCCTTGGTGACGAGACGACATCCCACACCTTCACCATTGTTTCGGTTCATGCTGCTGAAACGGACTTGTTGCTTGAGGCTGTTTATCTTTTTCAAGTCCTTTTTTTGGGCTTGATGTGAGCTACACTAACATCTTCCTTCCTGGGAATTTCTCCAGCATGCAGTATATCACATCGATGGACATGAGTCTTCATGTGTGAAGTATTTGAGGGCAACAGTTTTTTTTCTGGCCACTTGTAACGTTTTAATTTTTTGTCACATGTATTGTCTGTTGTAGGTCTCTTTGTTTGGATTAGGTTTAATGGCACAATGTTTGGACTGATTCTCATGTGGCAATAATCAATTTTATAGTGTTATGATGCTGCGATGTTGACAAATAATAGGAGTCTACAGTACCTAGTTTACAAAGTTTTGTTTTTTAAAGAAACTGATCTACAAAAAACATTTTATTTGTGTCTGTAGGGGTTGGGTGTAATGTGTAACAATATTGCACCCATTCAAAAATGTTTTAAAAAGAAAAGTGAAAACTCATTAAATTGATATTTACAGTTGCATTTTTTGTGTTGTGTAATTGTATTACAGAAAAATAATAATTTTACATTTCTTTGTGATTGTTATTTATTATTATTATTAGTAATATTGGTAAATATAAACGTAGCAAGGCAATGAGACAACAAATAACCCAATGTTTGGGTAATGTTTAACCCAGCAACACAGTTAACCTGACCCACTGGTTGGGTTAAATAAACAACCCAGCATTCTGGGTCAAATGGCTCAACCCAACACTTGGGTCAAAACAACCCAGCGCGTGTTCTGTCTCATAGTTACCCAGCGGCTGGGTTAAGGTTGGGTTATTTTTTAACTCAGCCTTTTTAGAGTGTAGGCTGAAAACTCACAGAGAGAGAGAGAGAGCTCTCTCTGTGTGTGTGTGTGTGTGTGTCTCTCTCTCAATTTTTTTTTTTTTTTTAATTTAAGTGTGCTTTATTGGCATGACAAAAACTATACATTTGTATTGCCAAAGCAATTGCAGCTGGGCTGATTACAAAGTGCTTTTTACCTTGGACTGTGTAATATAATTTCAACTTTATCTTTAACAGCATTCGAGATGTTTTTAACATTTCAAAACACATTCTCGTGTTAGGAGACAGATTACACTTTCACATGTGACCAACAATTCCTCAACAAATATAAAATATCATAATCAAATATTATCAAAATATTTATCTGACGGTGGTGACGAAAACCTGAATTTGTGGTCTTTTTAACCATCAAGTACATTGGATCAATCAATTACTGTATTATAAATAACACAACAAACAGTGAGTATGTTATTGTTTGTAAAGCTTTTATTCAAGAGTCACATTTTAGTATTTTTGGAACTCAAAATCTGACGGTGTTGACAAATTTGGCATTTCTTTCACCAAACATATGGAGTTCGTGTAGTAGCCATTTTTTTCTGCTGATGCTAGATGCTAATGGACCCTGCTTCAGGAGAATAAAATCATCTAAATATTTCAAATAATTTCCTCAGAAACTGGAAGATGGTGTTGACATATCGTGGTTGTGACCAAGAAATATTAACATTAGGATTTAAAAAATTCTAAAACTGTAAAACTGACCAGAGTCTGTCTGACAGTGATGTACTCTGCAGAGGAGGACTGTGGCGAGGGGTCCTTCAGAGCGACAGCTGCCCCTGATATTCCCTGATTTTATTACATTTTAATAAATGTCTGACGGTGTTGAAAAAGTGGGGACATGACTTTGAAACCTTATGAAACATGCATGTGTCACTGAAAAACAACCTTGCCTTCATATGTGATATTATTAAGTGTTATTTTTGATAAAACAAGGTCTTTTTCATCATTAAAAACATTTTTATCCATTTTATAGCGCATGAATGATTGGACCCTTCTCTGTGGACACACTGTTTTAGATGCAGTGAGAAAACAATACGTGTCATAGATTTCACATAATAATTATACAATTAAATTGAAGGGGACAATCCCCATAACATTTACAACTGAACATATTTTTTTATTTTTTAAACCTAATATCAGTAATTGCTGGACACGTTTTGTCCCATGTCTCAAGAATGACTGATATAATAATGTGTAATAACTGTCCACTGCTGTAAGAGGAGCCTGGCATCGCTTCAGCATGGATATGTTGCTGGATAGTACCAATAAAAATCTCACAATGCTGAAAAAAACGTCTTGCCATTTCATTTTGAATCCTGTAAGCAGGCCTAAATCCTGCATTTACAATAAAAAAAAAAGTCTGAATGATGAAGAAAAATAAATAAATTATATATATATATATACACACACACACACACACACACACACACACACACACACACACAACCCGGTATGACGCCAAAGCGTGTAGATGACAGGCTGGTTCACTCGAGGACGCGTGTAACTGTCTCGCTTTGCCTCCTCTAGACGTGAAAACGACACGCATGTATGAAGGTGAAGTTTATGGAATTATTTTTGTGTCTTTATTATGCAAACAAAAATTCTGTGTTTGAGAGCAAAACTAATTATTTTGTAATTTAAAAAAGGATTGCAAAAAAACTGTGTTTGAGAGCAAAAGTAATTATTTTGTAATTTAAAAAAAAAAAGGATTGCAAAAAAACTCTGAAATTGATAACAAAATTCTTTGCAGTGCGTGCAAATCTTTAAAAAAAAATTTTTCTTTGTGCACTTCAAAAACAAAAACCACAAATATTGCTCTCTTTTCTGCCGTGTTTTTTTGCGGGTCTTAAACTTTTGTTTGCGAGTTGAAAAGTTTTGCTTGCAAGTGAAGCTGTGTCTCAGTGGGCGGTCTCTACGCACCAGGATGAAAGGCCTATTTCTATTGGCCATTCTCGATTGAAGGGACAGGTTGACCACGCCCACTACGCTTTCCCGCCACTGCCGCCAGTCTGACAGAAGAGCGAGCTTCTAGCAGCAATGGCCAGCAACCGCTCGTTTACTGGGTAAGTTAACTAATTTAACATCTTAAACTCAGTGACAAGTGAACTTAATTATTCTTTCTCATGCTACCCCACCTAAATACATAACATTAGCTAAGCCCGTCTGTAGTTGGTGATACCGCTGATTTGATTAGCCAACAGTATGCTAGCTTCCAGAGCCCCCAATAGAAATAAATTAGGTTTAAATGTTGTAATATGCATTGCCAAACAAGCATTCTTTTTTAAGTTAACGTATATACCCGTGACCGGTGACCGTGACCGGCGGTCAGTCTGCCGATGCCGAGCCGGTCTGTTTTGACGTCACGGTGACTGATAATGTATATGTCGTGTGTGAGTGACAACAGTATGTTAGCTACAAGTTTCTATAGTCTTTGGTTAGCTACCTGTTGTGTGTGTGTGTGTGTGTGTGTAGTTTAATTAACATAACATTAGGCATACATACACGCGATTGTACCGTATTTTTCTTTTCTGAAGTTGACAACCCTACTAGAGCACCAGCAGTTACATAGTGTAACTTTACGTTGAAGCAAAGAAATAACAGTGATTTTTTTTTTAAGGTCCACGTAATTATGTCTCAACTTAACTGTACAAAATCCTAACGCGTTGTCTAAACACAAACCATTTATGTTGAGTAAAAAATTCTTACATCCAGAGGGTGGCAGTATAATGAGACGCCAGCTGCCATGAAACCCCAAAGAAGAAGAAGAGCAAGACGCGTCAGACTCAAGCGGCAACCTCCCGCTCTCTCTTGTGAAGCCAACACGGAAGTGACTAAAACTGCAATTCATCGACTGGCCGCTGGAGGCTGGTTGCAAAAGGGAGTCAATCCCATTGACTCTCCATGTTAAAATGCCCAACTTTACAGCAGAAAAAAACATGTTTACAGCCTGGTGCAAAAAATGATTTTGATCTATATAGCTAATTTCGCCCTTCATGACAACTGTGAGGGGGGTGAATTTTTTTATAACTCATCCGTTTAAATTATATTAAGCCTTAAAGTTCTGCATAATTAAGGGCGTGGCCACTTGAGTGACAGGTGGATTGCCGCTCTGCTCCAGAGTGTGAAACTCGCTAGAGTGTGAAACTTAGAAAACTGGCTTTAAAGATTTGTATTTGTATAGAAAAAAAAATTATTATAGGTAGGACACTGGGAATCTGGCAACTGGATGTTTTAATGAAAATGATCTCAAACTTGATTTCTACCGCTATATTGATATTGTATTCTGCTTTTGCACTGTCTGCGATGAGATGTCACGCCAAAAGGCAGTAACTTCCACATTATATATGGTGCTGATCACCATTTACAGAATCATTTTAGTAACATCTGGATAAAATCTAGTGATCATTGGCTAGGCTATAACATCTAGAAATGTGATTCTTTTTTTTTCTGACCATAACAACCAGACCAATAGTTAAACGTGAGTGGATACCGTTTTGCAACCATTTGCAATGTTCGCTAACATAAAGGGTGAGATCGCGATCTCTCTCATTTGTTTGTCTAATGAAGTGCCGACAGATGTATAAAAGTACACAAGTTACACCGTAATTTAAACGTGGCAGACTTTATTGGAAAGTAAAACAAAGTCAGAATACCGTATAACTCCAGGCTGGCACAGTATTGACGAACGAATGCAAACAAATGCAGAGCACCATAACTTCATTTGAGCGTTCAAAACAAAATCAAAGAGCTGTAACTGATGTTATACTGTGTTCTGCCTTGGTTTCTCCGGGGCTTTTCTCCATGATACTTAACACATGATAAAGGTCATAATGTCCCAAAATGATCAATAACTCATTTTCGACCAAAAACGAAGTTATAGTGTTTTGTCTTTGCACGGCAGCACTGCTGTCACTACAGAGGGGCGTGGTTTCAGCTCAGCTTCACCCACGTCCCGCCTTTTTGCCCATTTTCGATTATCCGGGAGTGACGCGCGGGGACGCGTTTCCAAGATGGCGGCGGTCGGCTCCGCCCACTTTAGGCTTCAAAAATGCTTTTCAGAAACCTACGAGTGACGTCACGGACACTACGTCCATTTTTTTTTACAGTCTATGGTCAGACTACACGCGCACAAAGATATTTGACTCTGCACATCTGCGTGACCCCTGCAAAGTTTTTCTTCGATTGGTTTTGACAGAGGGACGTCTTACCCTTTCAACGGCTGGTAAAGGTAGGAGGATATTTGTTTTTCCACCAGTATCGATCTTTTTTTATTTGTAATAAGAGATATGTTCTTTATTTTTGGCCTGCTTTAGTTGACATGCTGAAGTTAGCACGCTAGCTTAGCTAGGTGGCGCAGGTTGGTCCGCTGCATATTTCCATTATTTGTGTGAAAAGATAAGTAATAAGAGGTAGCTCATGGATTAAAGTTCTCCGTCGCTACGGTGGATTTCCGTTAACTGGAGCGAGTCTACGACGGATTTTTTTTCCCGTCAATTGCAGGGTTCCTGTCTGTTCTTAATGTCTTATTCACTTTTCATCATTTTAAGGGTGTAAATAGGATTACATTTCTCAAATAGTGTAATAAATGTCTTGATTTTAATTTGAAAAGACGCGGTGTGTTCCGCCTGCTGAGGGGGGTGTGATCAAAGCCTGGAGTGGAGTGAAAGCGTGTTCTTCTCTCTGTTCTAAGGGTTCTGCATTCACTCCGCTCCGGATCCACTCCGGGTTTTCCGTTCCCGCTCACGGACAAACTGCTCCGTGTTCACTCCATTTTAAAACTTATACTAGTATGTTTATTTTTTATATCATGAACGCCTGAACGCAACATTTATAATGCTATATTTAATGTTTTGGAAATTGTTCTACACGTTTAATAAATAGAATTACACAGTGTCAAAATGTATACCTGAAGCGTGTAACTTCCCTGTCATTTTTCTGACTGTAACATTTAAGTTGTTGTAAGTTTTTGACTCTACTAAAGCATAAAAATACAATAATATGTTTGCGGATATATTTAAGAATGGTGCTAAGTTAACATACTTGTCAATTTGAAAAACAATGCTGCAGTCATTTTCCATTGAAACTGCAATACTAATTTCAACCACTAGGTGTCCATCCGACTAAAACTAAACTAAAATCTCCTGTCAAAATTAACAGGGGTTAATACTTGGTTTGAAACTTGTTTTTTTCCAATTTGTTGTGATACTTTCAATAAAAATTACAAAGTGTGATGATTTTATTGGTTTGTAGTTTTTCAATTTTTTTTGTTTTGTTTTTGTTTTTTTAATCCTTTGCAATTTTTCAGGTCCTTAATGAAAGGTGTGTTTGTGTTCCTGCCAAGGTGCTTTACTCACAATAGGTAAGATCTGCAACATCTGCTAATGTGAGTACTGTTTCTTGTGTGACCATTTCATTTGTTAGTTCTGAGTAGCTTGGATTTTAAATGCCTTCACTCTATTTTAATGTGAAATATTGCATTTATTAAAAAATAGTAAATAAATAAAGGAAAAAATAATAATTCTAAGAAAATAGCTCATTAAAATTTTATAAATATTGCATAGTATCATAAAATTCCCTAAAAAAGATAAATAATAATCAAAAAATATTATTGAACAAAAATATATTACGTTGAGGAAAAAAAGTTACATTTCAAGGCTTCGGTCACTTTTGACCGCGAATGAGGCAAGTGTGACTCCTAAACGAAGAGGGCCAGAGGGTTTTAAGAATATCACAATATCCATTTAACATTGTGGGATATGGCTTGTAGGAATGGCAATTTTGGTCTAGACCAAAAATCATGTTTCTGATAATTTAATCTTAAAAATTGAAAAATGATCTTATAAAAGTAGTACTTATGGCAGAGCTGCTATATTAGATGATATCAGATCATACAGGTGTTCTTAATAAAGTGGCCAGTGAGTGTGCAAATAGTGAGGAATCAGTTTGGATCAAAAGTTAGTAATCAAGCACTATTTTAAAACATTTACGGTGAAAAATGCAATGCAAATGAGCTCTTTGGAATTATGTAATTGGCTGGTGATTTCATTTTTGTGTGTGGAATTCAGATGGCTGTGCTGCCCAGAGGGACCTGGAACAAGTTGTCTTTGGCATCTACAGCATTAATGCTGAGGCGGGTGGTGCCGCCACCACCACTCCAGTTGATGTTGGAATAGTGATTGAGGGTGTTGAAGTGCTTCACGACTTGGGAGACATCGCTTCTGCATGTGCACTCTTAATGGGTGTCATATATGCAATGAACCTGAACTGAAAACGTTCTTTGAGGTGCTTCAGAAAATCTTCCTCCAGCTGGATGCTACTCTCAACCAAGGTACAGATGATTAAAAACAAACTGTATGAGTGAACCAGCATTGAGCGTGTGGCGTTTAACATGAAGGCCTGCTTTGCACTTGAAACCATTTAATTGAAAATCTCTTGAACGATTATATACCTTTTTTTTTCTTTTTTGTGAGACACGCACCATTGGGTGACATGCATGTAAAGCGTGTCCAGAGTTGAATTATTATTATTATTATTATTATTATTATTATTTATTTTTTTTTTTTTATAAAGGTAAAGAACTTTAAATGCTCCCATTCATGCGTATGTTTATGTTTTTTGCAGAAGAAGAGGTTTGGCTCAGCCAACCCAGATGTGCAAAACAGGCTGGAAGGTGTAAGTATGCACATAAACTAAATGATGTTAAAATAATCAGGGAAAGCCAAAATTCATGTTTTCTATAAATATTATTTTGTTTTGCAGTTCATGAGAACAGTGAATCATCTCAAGGTGAAGTTTTTTAAAAGGATAATGAATGATTCAAAACAGAAGCAAGACTACTTTTGCATCTAGTGTTTCTGAAGTATACAACATTATTTGTTTCTAAACTATTCCCTTTGACCCAGAAAATGAAATTACCAGCTTACATGCAAAGAGAACTAAACAAAAGAAAAGGTCAAAATTAACAGCAACTGCACCTGCACCTGCGAGTAAGTAGAAAACAAGGATTATGCATTTAGAGATGTCACAAATGCTTGCATAATCACTGTTACTCTTTTTGTTATTGTTGTTGTTTTCAGCTGAGGACGATGATGAAGGTAAGGCCAATGTTTGTTTGTTTTTAGTTTTCATAGCTTTTAATGGATGATATATTTTTTACTCAAGTATTTTCCTGTGTTAGATGAGGAGCTGCAGCCAAAGAGAAAAAAATCAAAAGGATCTAGTTTGATGTTGCCCAGTGCTCCTTCTTGTGAGTAAATTTTTTTTGGTCCCACTTTATATTAGGTGGCCTTAACTACTATGTACTTACATTTGAATTAATCATTTGGTACAATGCACTTATTGTGTACATACATGTTTTTACATTGTACTTATATTTTTAAAAATACCTATATGTAATAACATCTGTAATTAATTTCTGTAATTACATTTATAATTACACTGTTGACCCATCCCTTCACCTTAACCCACCCTTAAACCTACCCAGACCACCAAACCTGTCCCTAACCTTACCCGTATCCCCTCAATAACAGCAATAGTGTGTTGCAGTATAGTATGAACACAACTAGTACATTGTACTTATTTTTTGATGTAAGTACATAGTAGTTAAGGCCACCTAATATAAAGTGTGACCATTTTTTTAAATATAATTTTTATATAGTTTAGAAGTTTGGGTTCATTAACTGTTGATAATAATTATAATTGTTTCTTAAGCTGCATATTAGAATGCTTTAGCCATCACAGGAATAAAATCAATTTTAAATATATATTAAAAAGAAATCTGTTATTTTAAATTTTAATAATATTTCAAAATATTACTGTTTGACTTTATTTCTGAACAAATAAATATTAATAGTAGTCATGAATTTTTAATTGTCTTCAGTAATAGCAACATAAACAGTATATAATGCTATTTATTGTTCAGCTTTAAGAATGCATTTCCCATAATGCTCAGGGGAGACGGAGTTTGTGCTGTGAAAGAGTGAAGCATGCCTGATTGTGCTGGTGCTCCAGAAGCTTGTATAATTCCTTGTATAAAACTGTATGACTCTTAAGTAAACAGTTTGATTTATAAATACACCAATAAATTCAGAATCAGAGACTTTTCGAAAACAAAAACTCTAGCTGATAACACGTTCTTCAGGTGGCTATAGAAAATAGGTGGGTAATTAATTTTCATGTGATCCATGGCATAGATCAAATGTGTTAACTTAACTGAATAGCCAGCTAGTCTGTGCCAACAGTTTTGTAATGGATATTCTTGTTTTGTTTTGTTTTTTTGTGATGTGTTTACAGTTCCTTCTGTTTCAACATTCCAGTCGGAGACACATCATTCCAGTTCCACAAATCAGCAGTTTCAAGGTACAAAGGAAAATGCTATTATTATTATCACCTTCATGGTTTAAAACAGAAATATTTCCAACATTGTGACGTAACCAATTACCCCCGGACCAAACGTACCAAACCGCTACACCCCTAATATAATATATATATAGTCACTAGCTCAGTCACCTTACCACATTAAGGACTCCAATTCACAGAATCCTCCCTGGCTCACAATCCATGATCACCATCACCTGGAGTCTAATTCCCCACACCTGTCACACCGTAATCAAGACCAGTACAAAGCCACCTTCACTCCACTCAAACTTTGTCTGGTCTCGTTTCAAGTAAAGTTGCTACCAAGGACTTACCTTACTCACCCAACGCTTGTATCCCTACCTGTTCATCCAGATCTTCATCTTTGGTCAAGTCCGTCCAGATACGGAAAAAGGAAAAAAAAGTTGACTGATCTATCCTGAGATGGGCCCCTTAGTACCAATTGAGCATCGTTTAAATGCCACAGCCTACCTGAGTATTGTTGCTGACCATGTCCATCCCTTTATGACTACAGTGTACCCATCTTCTGAATAGTACATGCCTTAAAGGGGTCATATAATGCCATTTTTGTACAAGCTAATATAATTCTTTAGGGTCTAAATTGAAAGTTTGTAATATACTTTAATTAAAAATTCTCATTAGTATTGTAAGAAAACACTCATTTTACCTGCTCAAAAACAGCTCTGTTTTCAGCACACCGTTTTAGTGCGTGTGTTTTTAAATGCTAGTGAGCTTTGCTCGCCCCGCCCCTCTGTTCTGTGGGGCGTTTTTGACACAACACACGTGGAGTGTTGCCTTGACAACAGTTGAGGGTATATTTTGAAGAATGGCAGTAAATATGTGATCAGATAACATAACTTATTCTGGCATAATATTGAAAAACATCAATTAGAGTATTTATAGTCTTGGATCATATGCATTTGCAGGATGTAAACAGTATTTTGCAGGTATTGTGTTACCATTAATTTTCATGCAGTTATAACTGTTTTTTATTTATTTAAATTTTTTACATTACTTCTTAACAGACACCGTTATAAACCATCTACAAAAGTAAGCTTAGTGTAGTGTTATCATGTTAACTTTAATACCTGAGTACACAGTTTGTAATAACACAATAACCATAACGTTTTGTTCATTATAAACGTGGGATTATTAATTATATTGAGAACGTCGTAAATAGAAAACATGCATGTACCCTGAATGTAAACATTAGCCACATACATCGTGAAGCGTGCTAGCGATTTGCAAAGATTAATATAAAGATTAATATAAAGGTTAATTAAACGTTACACTCACTTCTTCTGGAGGTTCAGCAGGAACACGAATAGTTGGTACCGATCCTTTTTTCAGGAGCAGCTTCTTAGCAAAACCAGCTTTATACTGACCTTCATTTATAAAGCAGTCTGGTGAAAAATGATTCGCGGTTCGGACTTAGGAACATCAAAATGACTGCTGTGTTCATTATTGCACCCGAGAACAGAACACCACAATCGCTTAGACGCCATTCTGCTCATAGACAGCTCCAGCGTATATCAACAATGACGCGCGGACTATGATTGACAGCTCGCTCACGAGCAAGGGCGGGTCTGTGTTGAAACACTGCTGTCAATCAACCATCGTGGGAGGGGTGTCCGACCGTGTGGCGTCACCCGGTCGAACAGCTTGATTTGAGACAGGGGAAAACAAATAAGGAGATTAAAAAAAAAACACTGGATGGATTTTTATCATTTTATGATGGTTGTGTACAGGCACTGCTAACACACATTTCAGTACAATCAACTTGTAAAAGTGCATGTACCATTATATGACCCCTTTAACACATCATTAGTTCATAATAAACTAATATTTGAAAGTAAGCCAAGTAATATTAGTAATACTTAATTTAGGTATTAGTACATTATTATTCATGTACTGTTATTAAAAAGTGTTACCATTGCTTCTTGCAGCTATGTGTTTTATTAGTAATTGACATAATGTAACTGATGTTTGACAACATATTTTCACAGAAATCTATAAGTTATTTGAGGGTTTGGAGAGGAGACTACACTTAAAACTTGATCAAATGCATGCTGATATAAAGACAGCACTTGAAGCAATCAGCAAGCCAGCCAAGCGCCTCTGCCTCTGCCTCTGACCTAACTGAGGTGCTAGAGGAGCCTTGCAAGACAGTGAAGGAATTGGAAGACCTGTGTAAAATGCTGAAAGTTGTTGACTTTCGCAAGAAAATTGTATGTCTTAAAACATATACTATGCTGTTCTACATTATGCTATGCACTTCCGGTGTTCTGACAATTTGTGCTATCCTGTCAGATTTTGCTACCTCCCATTAAAACAGTAGGTAGCACAATTCAACAACGAAAAATGCTACCTGTCAAATTATGATTTATTAATGTCTACACCTACCACAAACCTAAACCTACCCTTACAATAATGCAAATACAGTAATTATGTGTTATATTCGCGGTTGTGGCTAGAAAGGATACAGCTACCGGAAAACAACAATAAATATTTTTTTCTACCTATTAGATTGTGTTTTATTAATGTCTACACCTACCCCAACCCTAAACCTACCCATACAGTAATGCAGATACATTAAATATTGTTGTTCAGCATGAGAAAAAAGACGCAATATTGATTTGCGCATGCGCAGTAAGCCCTGGTAGAAAAATCTGACGGGTAGGATAAAATGTCAGGACACCGGCACTGTGCTTTAATAACTGTATTGTTTGTAGATGCGATATCTTTGTCTTCAGAGAGGAGGCAGTTTGGGGGACGGCATAAGGAGAATGCTACATAAAATTGGAGAAAATTCCCTATGGGCAGAGTACAGCTACAAAGGGAGAAAAGGAAAAAGATCATTTCAGAAACTTCTGATTAATGGCGTGATAATACGTAAGCATCAAATCTTTACTCATGACAACTTGTCTGTCTCTAAGGTTACAAAAAGTGCACTGGAATGTGACAATCTCTTTGATTACATATGCATACTGTTGTTCACAATTCAAGTGTTCTCAGTATTTAAATATTCAGAGTTGCAATAGTCTGTCTTGAAAATTTGAATTTTAATACTTCAGAGATTGTACTTTCTATATGCGTTCTAGTTCTAATTACTGTGATCTAATAATTATTATTTGAAGGTGCCTGCAGTAAGGTGTACCCACACCACAAATCACAGAGTGTGGAGGAGATGATTGCCATGACTCTAAAGCATGCCCCACATCGTGAGAAAACAAAAACAATTAATCAGGTGAGAAGACTTTAACCGTTAAATAAACATTATTTGTAGATAATCTTGTTAATACTCAGTAAAATATGGGGGAAATATACTGTTTATCACACTAATATTCTTTATTTTATTTATTTTTATTTTTTTTTTACCAGTAACACCACAAATGTGACTTTGTTCCATTTACAAGATAAAAGCCTTTCAAAACAAACTTCCTGCTTAAATATTAAGGCACACTAGTGTGACAAACAGTGCATTTCCCCCCATATTTTACTGAATATTAACAAAATTGTGTACCAATAATGCTTTTTTACTTAAAAACAGAGGTGCATAAAGTCATATTAATGAGGCCTTCAATCAATCAAACGGTGATAATATAGCATAACGAGAGATTTATATGCTATTTCTGTAGGCTTGTCATTTTTAACCAGGAACACCACAAGTGAAACAAAGCGGAGAAAAAAATTAAAAGTACAAAAAATATCCGAAAAATTTTAGGAAGTTGTTATACACTGTCAGTAAGTTTTAGATGTGATATCATTAACATTTACAATATACTGACATTAAATATCCAAGGAAGGTTTAGGATTAGGGGTTAGAGTTTGGTTTACGGTTAAGGGTAAATTTAACAGTGTTAACTACACATTAATTAAGTACAAGTACTTTAAATGTAGTTATGATTCACCAACATGTTTGCACATAATAAGGGAGTTGTATATTTGTTAATTAGCATAGGTGATTGATAATAGTTGTTTAAAATAATATACTTATTAAATTAACTAATTTCATCAGTTTGGCTGAAATGTGAAGATCATTTCACAAAATGTTTTGTTTTTGTGAAACTGTAAATTATGCTTTTTACAGTTTAATATGTTACCACAGACATCGCCTTACCCTGCTTATATGGTATTTCATTTGTGCAGGTCTTAAATTTCATCTTAAAAATCCTGCAGATACCCTGAATACAAATTCTAAAGGGTTCACCTTCTATGATAGGATCCTCAACAAGTGATTTGTATGGAAAATTACTTACTTTTGTCTGTTGAATTCATTTTATGTGGGTATATATTGGGCTCGGTATTACAGGGATACAAAAGTTACCAAACACCCACAAAAAAACATAAGAACACCCTCATTTGAAAATTTAAAATGTAAAAAAAGTAAAAGCGAATATGGACAAAACAGATTTCATATCCACATAAACTTTCTATCAATGGCACTCCTGTCATCAACACTTTAAGGATCAAAAAGCACTGCTTGAGTGGTGTAATGTCCCTGAAGAAAATTATATTATCATTAAATATAATTAAATTGGTGGAGGTTGAGGAGATTCCCCCCCCCCCCCCCCCTTACAATGTAAAGTGCTTTGAGTGTCTAGAAAAGCGCTATATACATGTAACGATTTATTATAATTAAATATTATTTAAATATGTTATTACCTGTCCAGACAAGGGTTATACCTTCAATATTTGGGGGTAGAAAAAACATTAGACAGAATTCTTGTTATTTGCCTGTCCACCTTATATTTTATAGAATATTAGTATATGTCAGTAATGAATCAAGGTTTTAAACCCATGATTTTTGTTAATTTTATTATTATTATTTTAGGTTCCGAACTCACGGGTGGAATCGGACCTGGAGAACTAACACGCAGCAACTGGAACACGCTGGAGCACACGCGCACACACACACACACACTCCCACGCGCACACACACACACACACACACACTCCCGCACACACACGCGCACACACACACACACACACTCCCGCGCACACACACACACGCATACACACACACACACACACGCATACACACACACACACGCATACATATATACATCTAGAGAAATTGTTTATAAAAATAAAAAGTATCATTAAAGTACTGCTTGTGTGTTTATTACTTGGGTTGTTCAATTTTGTCTAATCTGACTGATGACATGTTTACACTAAAGGACGTTAAAAATTTTAAGGACCTGTAGCGAACATTCTCTAAAGGTCCTCACAATGTTTCATGAACGTCCCCGGTACGTCCCGCGAACGTCCCAGCGAATTTTTATTTAGCCAAAAACTAAGTACACCGTTAAATATACATGTTTCTGAATGTTATATAATTGTTACATTAGTTATTTTTGTATTTAAATGTTGTTTCTCTTTGCAGGACTACGTGGTGGCAGATTTTACAGAGGTCTGTGGATAGAATTGGTTCCATCATTAATAGACAGCCCATTGATTTTGAATATTTTAATTTCATATGCTGTCAGGAGTTACAGTTTCTCCGGGCTGGATCATCATATATAGACATTCCCCAGTGTGTAGTGGATGCTCTAGAACAGTTATGTGATGTGATCTCCAATTATCTTTCTCAGTGGATTGTCCCTCCGTTGTTGGACAATGTAGCTTTGGCTGAATGGAGTGAAAGTGTGGGGCGTCCCAGATTAAACATTCAGAAAGAGACGCTCCAAGATTTGCTCAGCATGCACTTACCGCTGGTCTCTTTGGCTGAAGTGCATGGCATTTCAAGATCAACCTTATATAGGCGAATGAAAGAGGAAAGTCTGTCTGTCAGAAGCAGCTATTCTGATATTTCTGATCATGAGCTTGATCAGAAGGTTAGGTCTATAAAGGCAAGAATGCCTCATGCTGGATACAGGCTGGTAAAAGGATCTCTACAAGCGATGGGACATCGAGGTACATGGAGAAGAGTCACGATGTCTTTGCAGCGTGTGGATGGTGCAGGGGTACTTTCAAGGATGGTCCAGCTGTCATGCATCGCAAGACGTACATACTCTGTTCCTGCTCCTTTGTCTCTTGTCCATATAGACACTAATCACAAGCTGATAAGGTAATTTTAAATATTTTTATTAGCTTTACCATACATTTGTCTTGTCATTTATGATGTTGATGTTATATCACTATCCCCCAGTTTCACAGACAATGCTTAAGACTAGTCCCAGACTAAAATGCAAGTTTGAATGCCATTTTAACTGAAAGCAAGTTGCATTGACATTTTAAAATAGTCACTGCCATTGTTTTGTCTCAAGATGCACATGGGTAATGTTTTTTTTTTTTCTAAGGCATGTTTGTAAAACCTACTTAAATGTCCTAATTGATCTAAGGTCTAATTCTGGTTTAATCTAAACCCTGTCTGTGAAACCAGGCTTAAATCTCATTATACACTACTGTTCAAAAGTTTGGGATCTGTAAGATTTTTTTTAATGCATTTATTTGTAATATTTTGTAATATTACAATTCAAAAGAACTGTTTTTTATTTTAATATATTTTATGTAATTTATTCCTGTTATCAAAGCTGAATATTCAGCATCATAACTCCAGTCTTCATGTCACATGATTCAGCTTTTGATCAAAAGAATTAATTACATTTTATAATATTCACATAATGGCTTTTTACACTGCGCTGTCACCCCAGGTTATCATCATTCTAAACACCCCATTAACCCCGTGTAAAGGAACGTTCACAGGGTAGTTCAGTTCAGAACCGGGGTTAGCACCGTTTTTTTACCCAGGGTTATGAAACCCTGCTCCGGATTAGGAGCTTTTGAGCTGTTAACCCTGTATTGCGGTGACAAGCTTGTACAGTGGGAAACAATGCAGTGTTAGAATATTAAAACTAGATGCTTAGCAACAGACAACCAATCACATAATAATATTTGCCTGCTTTGGACAGTCACGGAAACACTGCACATTATATATAAGCAGTAAATTCAGCATTTGAGAGGAACAATGTCAAATGCTGACAGAAAACGTGACAATTTGAGTGAAGAGACCGTTTCATTTTTACCTTTATAGTTTGAAATGTCCATTCAGTATAATATCAGTTGGCAAAACGAAGAAGCGCAATAATACAGCTACTGTATGTAAACGGGTTGCCTCCTGCGTTTATCCAGTCAGTTACACTTACTGGATATTTAAATGATATTTAAACTCATATTAGACACGTTTAGCTTTGAATAAAGCATATAATCACCTGAGATTATCTACTGTCATATAGTTTGTATGTTGTTGTTCCAGCCGCGACGTCGCGGAAATAGAAACTGTTTCTAAATTAGAAATTTCGCGTGTCGCCGTCGCGGCTAGTTAGGACAAAAACTCTGATTAACATGGAAAAGATGCCTTTTATCGCGTGTCGCGGCGTCGCGTGTAGTTAGGACACGGTGTTAGAATGATTTCTGAAAGATCATGTGACACTGAAGACTGGAGTAATGATGCTGAAAATACAGCTTTGATCACAGCAATCAATTAACATTCACACAAAACATCTCATAACCGTGCAATTCAGTTATATTTGATTAAATAAATAATCTTTTGTCTGAAATAATATGAACAGCAGCTATTCTAATCTTTTTCCTTTTGCTTTCCTGTTTATATCTGGGGATGTCCATCCCAAGGTTACTAGAGATTACACCAGTTCCAGTTTGGATCCGGCCTCGCGTGTGAAGACTTCAGAAGACGCCAGCACTCACAAAGACTTCAGATGATGGCAACTAGATGAACATACAAAGCTGCCAAATAATCCTTATATTGTAATCATTGCCCTAAAAGGTAAGTTTGCAGATTTTCAACCAGCTTTGTATTGTTACAGTGATGGCAATAAATGTAAATGAACAAGGTTTACCTGTTCTCTGAATTACTTGTATAGAGATTTCACCATTTGTGACCTGTACTGGCAAAATGAGCACATTTTCAAATAATTGTCACTTTTTCATTTTTTTGAAGTACATTCTCCAATAAAAGACTTTCAAAATGATATATGAGTTGTTAGAATCGGACAAAAAATGACTGCGCTACACCCGTTTGAAGTCGATAAAGTCAGCAAAGAGCATTTTGAGAAAAACTGATTTAAAGTTTTCTGAAGGTTCCAAAGCAAAATCACCAACATTAATTCTTTCTTAATAATCATTACTAGATTAATGATCACAATATAGCTATTTTTTATTTTATCTTTGTTGTTATTAATATGAACCAATGCAAAAAAATAAATAATAATAATAATATAATATACAAGTAAGTAAAACAAATAATCAAATGTAAAAATCACTTTAGTGGGTTCATTATGAATGAATTGATTACAAAAGCAGTTCAATCAAGAGCAGCGAGTGATTCCCTCTTTTCTTTTATTATTAGATTAGAATTGAGACCTGTATATTAGACCTACTGTACTGCACGGATATAATGTCACACATCTGATGTTTTTACCCAACATTTCCCCAAACGTTCACTTAAGACACAACAGATTATTTTTGCATGAATACTTAAATACTGTAATTCCGTGTATGCGTGTATATTTATCGGGATCGCACGTCGTCAGAAGCGCCGTTATGCGCTCGCTTCGGATGACAGTCAGCACGAGATGCGAGCGGAGAAAAGGTACTCCTCTCAGAAAACATGCAAATAAAGATATATTTAGATGTTTAAATACTATTTAGAGCATTGGGGTCGCTAGAAGAGGGCTTAATGAACTCATTTTTGTGAAAACCTCAAATTCGACCAAAATCAACATCTTTCACTTCTTTTGCCTTTAACTCGAAATTAGCTCGTGTGCACTCCGACTCATTTTGCCAGCACAGGTCACATTTATTAGTAAGCAAAACTCTGCCAGATAGGTGTTAGGAGGTGATTGTTTGTCTCATTTCTCTGTCCTGTGTACTATAACCTTTGAACAGGAACTAATACTCCTTTGACTTGTTTGAGAAGATTTAGATGGAGGGTTTAGCTGTGTTTCTCCCTTTTCTCTATTCTATTCTATTCTATTCATTTTTTATATACTAATTATTAATCAGTTTGGAAATCTTTTTACCATGTTTACTAAGGAGCACTTTGGGACTGAGTATGTATTTATGATGCAAATGTAAATGACTGTAAACGAACCTAAAAAGGTCCCGCCTGTTAGCAATGCTAATATTATTTAGTGAAGTTATTAATGACATCATTTAAAAAGTAATAGTGACTTCATTAATTGATCCACTATGAAAAAACAGTTTTATCCATGTACTTTTAGGGAGGAACTTGTCAACAAATCTACCTCACAGCGCATCAATGAAAGCAGGTTGACAATTACAGACGGGTGTGTTGGATCAGGGTGAGATCTGAATTCTGCAGGTGGGTAGATCTCCAGGAACAGGATTGGGCGGTCCTGTTATATTGGTTATGTACGATGGATTTTGAACTGTACTGTTTTTATTGCAGGTTTTCTGGATTCCCAGTTGAAGACATCAGTACATCAGATGTTGGCCTGGACAGCTGTATCTACAGTACACCACACTGACCTCTCTGCTTTTGCATAGATGGCTGACTACTATCATAGTATTATTGGTATTATGTTCTAAGGCAGGGGTACTCAAGTTCAGAGGCCAAGCGGGCCGCATTTAAACTACATATTGCTATAATATAATATAATATCATATAAACCACAAATTACACTTTATTTAAGACAATAATTGCAGATTTACTGATTTAGAAATACAGTTTATTACTGATCTAAGTCTTGCTTGTCCTTGTCCTATTTAAAATAAGACTGAGCATGAAATATATATATATATATATATATATATATATATATATATATATATATATATATATATATTTAAAGAGTAAAAATCTGGAACAAAAAATTGGATTAAAAGTTTGTTTTGCTATATTGAACAGAGTAGCCTATTGAACAAACTCAAAATGCTAAAACTAAAAACATTCTTGAGCAAACATAGTTCGCAAAGTACTTTAGGAAGCAGTATTATTATTTTTCATATTTATATTTTTAAAATAGATATCACTATTCTCTCACTATGATTCTGAAAAATGTAATTTACTAGAGTTTCTAGAAAAAAAATTGCTGCTGTCTATTTATAGAATACAATATTCAACAAACTGATAAAGTGAAACAAATGATTCATAACTCATAACTTCATGACTTGCTCATGAAGACTTCACTTGTTTCATTCCTGAATGAATCAGTGTTTTTTGAACGAATCTCAGTTTAAGTCACTTGTCTCCACCTGCTGGCGTTATGTTGTAATTGATACAATCTTTATTAGAACAAATCACCTTTTTGAAAGTGAAGATGCTTCAGTTTTGATCGCTTTTGTATAACGATACAAAAGACTTCGTAAAGCTGTTTCACATAAGTAAAGTGCTCTCTCTGGATCAGCGCGAACGCAGATTTGAACGTTACATTGTGATTTAAGGCTTTAATAGACATATGAATCCTGTCATTTATGAACAAGATTGCGTGGGTGATTGAATCTGTTTGCGATCTGACTATTTATTTAAATAAAACAGTATACGACAATATGGTTTATGACAGTGATATGGTTTAACTGTGTTCTTCAAGCCATCTTTGGTATTTTCATAATAAAGTATATTTATAATCCAATGATAATCGACATTGCCTTTACTGTATAGTAGGGGTGGGAGAAAAAAATCGATTCTCTGATGCATCGCGATTCTCTCTTCAACGATTCTGAATCGATTCAGAGCTTGTTTATTTTTCCCGCATGTGTGCGAGCTAGAGATGCGGCGGGCTTCATTGCACAGAATTTGCGCTGTGAGACAGACTTTCACGTGTGCTTTGTGTTTGTTTGTCCTGAAGCTCGATTGCGGCTGCGGTTAAATGCACTTGCATTTTCAAATACTTCTATAGGAAATTGATGTACACACAGTCAGTTATGTTTTCATAACATAAAATGTAACCTAATATATAAACACTGCATTTTTTTTTTTTAGTTGAATTTTTTTTATAATAATAAAAATAATAATGCTTATATAATAATAATTTTTTAATAATTTTTTTTTTAAAAGTAAATTTTGAACAAAATAAATTTGATATAAAATTGATATGAAAATGTAGCCGTGTGCAGTAATATTGAAAACTGAGAATGTGACGCATCGTGATATTAAGTTGATAATGATAATCGTAATTGAATTGAATCATGAAACCAGTAAATATTCACACCCTTATTTTTAAGATGGCAGTACTGACACAGAGATTCCAACTATAAACAAAAAGCATAGAAACTGCAATTTTGGTTAAGATGTAAAGTTGTAAAGATTAATTGGGGAAAAATGTAGATCAAGAATCATTTGGAATTGGATCGTGACTCCCAGAATTGGGATCGGATCGTGAAGCGCCTGAAGATTCCCAGCCCTACCGTATAGAATATATTATCTTCCTCGTTCTGTGACAAAAACCGCACATCAGCTCACAAAATGAAGTTATTTCAAACACTCGACTGGTGTTGTGGAGTAAAATCATGTTGTCCTCTTTTGTTGGACAACGCTTCTCTTTTAAGTTGTTTGGAGCGTGCCGCGTGTGGTTAGTTACAGCGCTGAGAGATCGAGCAGCTTTTACTACTGTGATTGTATAGATTACATTTAATTTATAAAAAAATCAAACTGCCTAATATTTTGAGCGCAACCTGTAATAAAAATACATTAATCTTCAGCATGACGCAGGCCACAAAATTAATGCAGACGGGCCCCTGTCTAAGGTATTATAGCAAAACTGAGCACCTGTGACAGTGGAATGTGTAAAGAATAGTCACACGTGCGTATTACAGGTAGTAAATTTACAGTCACAGAGAAGTTTTTTTTTTTTTTTAGGAGTTCCAAATGTTTTTTTACTCTTTCTCTCTAACAAACACAACACAACAGTTACATCATTTCAAATTCTGAGATTCAAATCATATTCTACAAATCACAAATTAAGAAACTTATGTGAATGTGGGGCAAAACACATTCACACACCCGAATCAAAAAGGTGAAGTCAAGAACAAATTTTGCACATTTGCATATATACAGTCATAGTCAGAACTATTGGCACCCTTGGTAAATATGAACAAAAGTCTGTGAAAATAAATCTGCATTGTCAATCCTTTTTAATAAAAGATCAAAAAGTGGGTGGGGGGAAGCTCATTAGGAGTAATTTTTTCTTCTCTAATGCACATTGGCCGCAGTTAATGGCACCCTTTTATTCAGTACTTTTTGCAATCTCCTTTTGCCACAATAACAGCTCTGAGTCTCTCCTATAATGCCTGGTGAGTCTGGAGCTCACCTGACAAGAGATCTTTGGAGAGTCTTTGGCCACTCAAACCATCCTCCTCACCTTGCATATAGACAATAAAGACACACATCCTCTTCCAGGCAGATCTGTGGCATTTTAAACAGTACAGATTTATTTTTACAGACTTCTTCGATCATATTAACTAAGGGTGCCAATAATTCTGACCACGACTGTAAAGTAGAACTTTTATGTGAGATCTCACATGACATATCAGAATGTGAAATTCCACTTGCACGCTTGATTAGAATTTGAAATTCGATCAAACTGAATAGAATTGAACTGAATAGAATAGGTAAGTGATAGCATTAATTGGTCAGGTGTTGATGAAAAAGATGTGTCTTTAGACGTTTTTTGAAAATGGCCAAAGACTCAAAGCTAAAGCAGCTTGAATTGAGATAGGCAGGTCATTGCAACATGAACTTATCTACAAATACCACAGTTAAATTCTGGAAAAATGAAATATAGCCCTGCATAAATCTGGTATAACAACCTGTGAATTTCGTAATTTGTGATTTGTAGAATAGGATTTATGCACCTGCAGTGAAGATTTTGAGAAGGTTTTGTTGGTTTGAGAGAGAAAGAAACAAAATACAAGTTTGCAATTCCTAAAACATTTTCTTGATGACTTTACTGAAATATTCTCTACAAATACAAATTCCACGGTGCTCAGTTTTGCTACAATAATTCTAGACACAATAGACATGTACTGTATGCAAATATAAAAAAGGGACATAAACAACTGAATATTCAGGGATGCAAACTTCACCTTTAAGTGAAAATTGTAATTTTGAATCTAAAATAGATCATTTGCGTGATTTGTGTAGATCCAAAGAGTTTTTAAAAGTGAGTAGTAAGTTGTAAAAGTAGTATTGACTCATTTTAGATACCTGCTGAAATTGACTTCTTTCAAATCCTCCTGTGTGTATATTTGTGGTTTGGAATTAGTCAAATGTAATTTACTTGATACCTCTTTGTGTGTATTTGATTGTAAATGCAAATGTTATATGGTTTGTGCTAATCATGTATTTGTAACTGTTTACAAACTGTATTGTATAAATAATAAAGAAATTATGACTGAATGTGATGTGTTTAGTATATTATTAATAAATTATTACATAATACAGGCTAATTTATCTATGAAGTATGTGAGATTTTTAAAAGAAGCAGAAAAAGTTTATTGTATAACGTCGGTTTACCAACTGAAATCAACATCGTTTCAACGTTAGTGAAGCAAACCAATTAGATCGATTTTATGTTGAATATCTGTTGATTCTATGACGTCGTTTCAACCAACCTAAAATCAACGTCGATTCAACGTTGGGTAAGTCAACCAATTGCGTCGATTTTCCGTTAGATTTGAATGGAGCGCCTGACGTCGGATCAACACCCCGATGAGCAACTGATGCCGGATCGACGTCGGAGATCAACGTCGTTTCGACGCCACGAGAAACGTCGATTCTACGTTGATTCGATGTCAGTTTGCTATCTGGGTTTTTATCATCAGATATTAGTTTTAGCTCGTCAACGTCTCGTCTTAGTCACAGAAAAAAGGTTTGTGTATAGTTATTTGTTATTAAAACTATAATGTTTTTACGAAGGTGAACTGAATTGTAATGTAACAAAAAAAAAAATGTTTACGTCATCTTTATTTAATTTTGATTGGTTCTGTGAACACAAAAACTCCTTGTAAAATTAACTCGATCAATAATGTTATAGTAACATGTGAGATTAAGTTAATATCAGTTAAAATGACTTACATTTAGTTAAAAAGGATGTTTCTTTAACTTAGAAATGGAGTTAAAATAACTTAAAAATTTCGATGTAATCAATTCCAACTTTTATTTTTTGAGTTGGATTAACTTATCTGGTTTTACAGTGCATGCATGAATGATCACTTAGGCATCACTCAATTTGTTGCTTTTTAATTGACTTTTAGTAAGGCTAACTTTATGGTCTCTCTCTCTCACTCTGTTTGTGTGTGAATGTCTCTCTCTGTGTCTGTGTGTGTGTGTGTGTCTCTCTGAGTTTTCAGCACAACTTTATGGTCTCTCTCAATTCAGAAAGCTTTATTGGCATGACAAAAACATACATTTTGTATTGCCAAAGCATTAGAACAACATAGAAAATGATTTAGAATATCTGAACATTTAGTAAAGCCTAGAGAAAATAATATAAAATAAAAAGACAATATTATATAAACACATGGCTAGATATAGCAAAAAAATAAATAAAATAAAAATAATTAAATAAATAAAAGAATAGTATTAATAAAATAATATTAGTAAAATAAATAAAGAATTATAATAATAAATAAAGGATTGTACTACAGAGATCATGTAACAACTGAACTTAGAAAATTTGAACATTGTATACATTATATAGATGTGTGTGTTTGGGCTGTGAGTGTGTGTTTATTGGCTGTGTGTTTCTCTCTGACTGTGTGTGTGTGTGTGTGTGTGTGTGTTTGGTCTGTGAGTGTGTGTTTATTGGCTGTGTGTTTCTCTCTGACTGTGTGTGTGTTTGTGTGTGTGTGTGTGTGTGTGTGTGTGTGTGTTTGGTCTGTGAGTGTGTGTTTATTGGCTGTGTGTTTCTCTCTGACTGTGTGTGTGTTTGTGTGTGTGTGTGTGTGTGTGTGTGTGTTTATTGGCTGTGTGTTTCTCTCTGACTGTGTGTGTGTGTGTGTGTGTGTGTGTGTGTGTGTGTGTGTGTGTGTGTGTGTTTGGGCTGTGAGTGTGTGTTTATTGGCTGTGTGTTTCTCTCTGACTGTGTGTGTGTGTGTGTGTGTGTGTGTGTGTGTGTGTGTGTGTGTGTTTGGGCTGTGAGTGTGTGTTTATTGGCTGTGTGTTTCTCTCTGACTGTGTGTGTGTGTGTGTGTGTGTGTGTGTGAGTGTGTGTTTATTGGCTGTGTGTTTCTCTCTGGCCGTCCCTCAGGAGATGACAAGATGCTACAAATCTTGCAGCTATATTAGAACATTTGGCTTCTTCGCCGAGAATGAAACGGAGTTTTTGGGTTGGATTACAGGTGTTAAATTGGGGGAATGTTTTATTAATTTTGGGGTAGTAGTGGTCTCTGATATCTTTATATTTTGTGCATTCTGTGAGGAAGTGCAGCTCCGTCTCCGGCACTCCCAGGATGCAGTGCGAGCAGAGTCTGTCCTCACGAGAGAGCCAGGTCTGTCTGCGCCGGCCCGTCTCTACGGCCAGACTGTGTTCACTGAGTGTGTGTGTGTGTGTGTGTGTGTGTCTGTCTGCGCCGGCCCGTCTCTACGGCCAGACTGTGTTCACTGAGTCTGTACATCGTCAGTGTTTTCCTGAGTCTCACATCACTCACGGCGCTCAGGTAGATCGCAACAGTGTATTCTCGATTTAGGGCCGAATAACATTCCAGTTTGTGCTGGTTTTTAATGGTGTTTGTCCAATGGCTGATGTACTTGTCTTTTTCTGTGTTTATAATGTGTGTGAGTGTGTGTGTGTCCTGAGGCTGGCTGATCTCGGTGTGTGTGAGCTCAGTCAGTCTCAGCACCAGCTGGCACAGGGGACTCTTACTTACGCTCAGCTCTTGGTGTTTTAGGGCTTTGTAATGGTATGTGTTGGGGTCGCTTGTTTTTAGGTGTTTCCAGAATTTCAGGGCTCTTTTTTGGATATTTAGAAGGAGAGGGTATTGGCCTAATTCTGCCCTGCATCCGTTGTTTGGAGTTTTTCTTTGGACTTTGAGTATTCTCTTACAGAAATCTAAATGTAGAGTTTCGATCGGGTGTTTTTCCCAATTTAAGAAGTCAAATTTTATAGAAGGACCCCACACTTCACTGCCATATAAAACAATTGGTTCAATTATAGATTTGAAAAGTTTGAGCCAGATTTGGATTGGGATGTCAATTTTAATGGATCTTTTTATGGCATAGAAAGTCCTTTGAGCTTTCTCTTTGAGTTCATTCACAGCCAAAGTAAAGTTACCGGTTGGAGTTATTTTCAGGCCGAGGTAAGTGTATGTTTTTGTGGTTTCAATGGTTCTGTGTGACAGCGTGAATGTGTGTGTTGGTCCCTGAGATCTGGAGCGTTTCTGGAACATCATTACTCTAGTTTTTTGGAGGTTGACCGTCAGGGCCCAGGTCTGACAGTAATCCTCCAGCAGATTCAGGCTGTCCTGAAGCCCCTCTTCTGTGGGCGACAGGAGGACCAGGTCATCTGCGTACAGAAGACACTTGATCTCTGTGTCGTGTAGAGCGAGACCTTGAATGGGGGCGTGTTCTAATATGTTGGCCAATTGGTTGATGTAAATGTTGAAGAGGGTGGGGCTTAAACTGCATCCCTGTCTCACTCCACGCCCCTGGGGGAAGAATTCGGTTCTTTGGTTTCCAATTTTAACCGCACAATGGCTGGCTGTGTACATCGATTTGATCAAATCGTAGAATTTTCCCCCTATTCCACTGTCGATAAGTTTTAGGTATAATCCTTCGTGCCAGATTGAATCGAATGCTTTCTTGAAATCGACGAAACAAGCAAAGGTTTTTCCTTTGTTTTGATGTACATATTTGTCAATTAGTGTTTGTAGTGTAAAAATGTGATCGGATGTGCGACATTTTGGAAGAAAGCCAATTTGGCATTTACTCAAGGCATTGTGCTTCGTAAGGAAGTGTAACAGTCTGGTGTTTAAGATGCTGCAGAGAACCTTCCCCAGGTTACTGTTCACACAGATGCCTCGGTAGTTGTTGGGGTCTAGTTTGTCTCCGTTCTTGTGAATGGGGCTGATGAGGCCCTGGTTCCAGATCTCAGGGAAGAACCCGACACACAGAACATCATTGAACAGTTTTAGCATGGCCAGTTTGAAGCTTTGGTCAGTGTGTTTCAGCATCTCGTTCAGGATGCTGTCGACACCGCAGGCTTTCTTGGGCTCGAGGACCCGTAATTTGTCTTCTAATTCTTTCATTGTTATGGGGAAATCTAATGGGTTTTGATTCGCTTTAATCGATCTTTCTAAATTGTCTAGTTTATTAATTATTTCATTTTGATTAGAATTTTGAATTTCGGTTGGGCTATATAATTCTTGGAAATGATTTTTCCACGTCTCCCCATCTTGGATGGCCAGAATTTCTTGATTTGGTTTGTATAATAATTTCCATTTATCCCAAAATTTGTGTGAATTTATAGATTTTTCAATTTCTTCAAACTGGTTTTGCAAAAACTGTGCTTTTTTCCGCCGGAGTGTGGCTTTATATTGTTTTAGTGTCTCGCAGTAATGAAGGCGGAGGTCCGGATTATCTGGTTGTCGGTGTTTTTGATTTGATAAATTTCTGAGTTTTTTTCTCAGAGCCTTACAGTCCAAATCAAACCATTTGTCAGTGTCTAAACATTTTTTCTTTGGTTTAACAATGGTCAAATTACTTGGTCTCTCTCTCTCTCTCTGTTTGTGTGTGAATGTCTCTCTCTGTGTGTGTGTGTGTGTGTGTGTGTGTGTGTGTGTGTCTCTGAGTTTTCAGCACAACTTTATGGTCTCTCTCTCTCTCTCTCTCTCTCTGTGTGTGTGTGTGTGTGTGTGTGAGAGAGAGAGAGAGAGAGAGAGAGAGAGAGAGAGAGACCATACAGTTACACTCTTAAAAGTGCTGGGTTATTTCTGTAAACACATTGTTGGGTTAATTGTGCTGGGTCATAATTCTGGGTTGTTTGCGGTACTGTAAACACATAGTTGGGTTGTTAGTGCTGGGTCAAATGACTGCAAGGGGTTCTTTCACCACTGAACACCTGGGTTGGGTTATTTTGACCAAACCGGTTTGTTTATTTTTCCTCTTCATCGAATTTTCTGGGTTCTTCACTCGTCTCGTCGTCAGACGGTCAAGCAACTCGCAGCAAGCAGGATTATAAGGTAAATTAATATGATAATATGATTATTTACCTCTATTTGTATGAGCTGTGGTGAGAGCACACTGATTTCACGGTTAATGTGGTATTTGATCTGTCGCTGTGCGGGTTAAAGTTAGCGTTATTCTGTGAATGAAGTAACGCCGCCTACATTTTTTGTTGACAAAAAAGGCCGCAGCAATCTCTTTATCGTTATATAAAAGTTATAAATATAGGCAATATATTAGTTATATATGTGTGTGTGTGTGTGTGTGTGTGTGTGTGTGTGTGTGAGAGAGAGAGAGAGAGAGAGAGAGAGAGAGAGAGAGAGCGCGAGCGCGTGGGCAAAGTTTTATATTTTAACGCCTCATGGAAAAGGTATGAACTATAGTTAGGTCAGAAATACAGGGGTAAGTTGAGTTAACTGTCTGTGTAACGTTTCTGTGTGGCTTTGTAATGTTTCGTCATAATTAGATGTTTTCGTACTAAAATGTATCTTTTAAGGTCTTTTTTTTTTCGAGTAAATGTCTGCGACGCGCCGAATCCAACAATAATTTATTTTCGCGCTCTTTTTTTCCTCAGGTAACGTTAGCTGCATTAGCTACCCTTAACGTTAAACCACAATATTGCAGGTATGTAATATTATTCTTAAATGGTATGTAATATTCTTAAATATTTTACTTAAAATGTTGTCTAAAGTTAGACTTAATCTCTCATGGTGTTTGAGGTCCTTCTTCCTCTGTTTTAGTGAATGCTTTTATTGCTTTAATCAGAACACAAGTGTATCCAGGTTAACAGTAAGTTAGAGAGGCTATGCCTGCGTCCCAATGTGCACACTATCCATCCTAAACTCTATGTGATAGTAGTAGTTTTCAATACTATTTAGGGCAGATAGGGTGGATAGTATGCACATTGGGACGCAGGGCATGTAATGTGTTCTTTATATGTTACTGTTAGAAATAACAATTTGTATTTGAGATTGGTGAATAATAGGCAGATCACTGGATTTCCAGGCTGGCATACTGTATGGTTTTGCTAGCTTTTAACCCAGTTTTTCATCCTTATTTTACAGAATTTGTTTTGCCTCCCCAAAAAATTTGAGAAATGGTGGATTCGCAGCAATGGGTCTACAAGCATCCCAGAAATCTTGAAGGAGTTCCCCAGGCTTCTAGAAAAACTTGGCATGGTAAGAAATAATTTAGATTTTATGGTTTCGTTTACAGAAATGTGAAATGGTTAAATTGTTAGTGGGGTTGTGCAGATAGACGATAGTATAGTGTATTGAGGATAGTCAGAGATATCGCTGAGAGCTGATGTCGATAGTCAAGGCGATATTATAGGAGCTGTCCCACATCTTTAACATTTGAGCACATTGTTTTCTGTGAGTGTACACAGCAGCAGCACCTCTGCCAGAACATCACTAACATCACTAACATGTTTGATTGTGAGGTCAGTTTCACAGCTTGCACTGTATTATTCTTATGGTTTAGATGCTGAAAGGGAGAGTGCTTTCAAAGTCCTGCCCGCTCTGCTTCCCCAATCAATACACAAGAACGGAGGAAAGGTCTTCAGACCCACAACCAGAATCCTGGAAGTCATTCATCTGACGTACAACCTGTAAGTTTCTTTTACTTTTTCTACTCGATACACAGTAGGGTACAACGGGGCTAAAGAAAAAATGTGGTATTCACTGCACTGCGCAATTCAAATGTATAATTGCCGAAAAAATATATACGTTGTATTGAACATTAATGGAGCAACAGATTTTGTGTGAAAATAAATCATTCAAGATGTTTATTTTGTTTCAAAATCTATAAATGTATGAAGTGACAAAGGGGGCCTTTTACCCCCCACACGGGGCTCACGATATTGATACAAATACTTCAGCTAAAATAATGTTGTTGTTTTTTTATAATGTCTAAGTTAATACTTGTTAAAAACAATCACTTTAGCAAAGTTTGTTCTGTTTTCTGCTTAATTTTTTAAAAAAAAAAGAAAGAAAAAAAAGGTGTTCAATAAATATAGGCCTACTGTCATTAAAATATGTGAATATAAAAAATATATTTTAAAATACAGAAATAAAGTCATTTTAATAAGTAAATATTCTGAAAGTGTTGAAGGAGATTCAATAATAATTTAAAATATATTTACAGTAGTAGGCTAACAACAAATTATATTTTATTATATGATAAATATCATGTTTTTAAATATGATGGTTTAATTTTAAACATTGTGATTATCTTTAATATGGATACATACATAATATATATGATATTTATAACAACATAATATATGATATTTACCATCTGAATCTAACCATGTAATGTGAACAAATGGAAAATATCATGTTAATTACTGTGCGCCTTTAGCCCCAACAGCAGGGGCACTTTTTACCCCAAATACCATACTTTTACATCTTCTTTCTTTATTTAAAAACTGTTGTTTTAATTATCTTAAACAAAACTGAAAATCATAAAGAAGGCCTTTGTCTCAAAATATATGCATTATTTTTAGCGATTCTCATTTGCTACTTAAACCTACAACAGTTTAAAAAAACATAAAATATCAGATCAAGTAAGCACAGAATCAACTTTGCACTGCTGCGTGCGATCGCGTCAAAGATCAGTTCATGTTGAAAAGCCAATGTTTTGCAAAGTGCTACGCCACGTTTTTGTGCCATCTAGTGGTTTAGATGAAAATAATATCAAAGGTGCCTTTTACCCCGGGGCGCCTTTAGCCCCGTTGTACCCTACTGTGCAAAAGTTTTAGGCCACTAGTATTTTCAATAGTCAAAAATGGTTTTAAGTCAGTTATTTCTATCTTCTGCTGCAGTGTGTCGGTAGGAAATATCAGTTTACATTTACAAACATTCATTTTGTCATTAATTGTAATAATCCAGTGAATGTCTGACAACAGCCAGTGCTCCACACAGATCGGATCTGATCATCATCGAGTCTGTCTGGAGTGACATGAAGAAACTGAGACAAACTAAATCCAGAAGAACTGTGTCAACATCTCCAAGACGCTTCAAGAACCTCCCTGCAAACCTACAGTACTGTTAAAAGTTTTAGACACTTGTGAAAAAATGCTGTAAAATGAGCATGCTGTCAAAAATAATGTCATAAATAGATTTTCTTTATCAATTAACTTCTATTAACTAAATTAAATCAACATTTGGTGTGATCATCCTTTAAATCTAAAGCAGCTTTTGCCCTCGCTGCACTTGAGCAGAGTTTCTCAGGAGCTTTGCAGGAAGTTTCTTGAAGCATTTTGGAGACGTTGCCACAGTTCTTCTGGATTTAGTCTGTCTCAGTTTATTCTGTTTCTTCATGTCATTCCAATCCAGACAGACTGATGATGACCAGATCAGATCAAACAAAAATCTCACTGGATTATTACAATTAATTGCAAAATGAATGTTTGGAAATGTAAACTGATATTTCCTACAGACACATTACAGCAAAAGATAGAAATAACTGACTTAAAACCACTTTTTTTATTTAGCTGGCTAAAATACTAGTGGCCTAAAACTTTTGCACAGTACTGTACATATATACACACACACACACACACACACACACACACACATATATACTGGGGGCTTTAAATACCCCATAATTTATGCCATGTTGGTTGGATGAAATTTAGGTAGATAACCAAGAAGTGCCGGTAAGCAGAAAGAAACCTAAATCAGTAACACAATAAATATTTAGTTTGAGCAACCTTTACCAGACCCAGTTCACAGGAAAACTCAGATGGTTTGGCTGATTTCCATAAAATACACTTAAACGTTATTTATTTAAGTCAACTTAAATGTTACAACTTGTAAAAATGTAAGTTATGTTGCAAGACTAAGTGTTGTGTAATTAACAGGTGACGGGGACCAACATGGTGATGCATTCCTGCATATTTTGTGCCTTGGTGACGAGACGACATCCCACACCTTCACCATTGTTTCGGTTCATGCTGCTGAAACGGACTTGTTGCTTGAGGCTGTTTATCTTTTTCAAGTCCTTTTTTTGTGCTTGATGTGAGCTACACTAACATCTTCCTTCCTGGGAATTTCTCCAGCATGCAGTATATCACATCGATGGACATGAGTCTTCATGTGTGAAGTATTTGAGGGCAACAGTTTTTTTCTGGCCACTTGTAACGTTTAAATTTTTTGTCACATGTATTGTCTGTTGTAGGTCTCTTTGTTTGGATTAGGTTTAATGGCACAATGTTTGGACTGATTCTCATGTGGCAATAATCAATTTTATAGTGTTATGATGCTGCGATGTTGACAAATAATAGGAGTCTACAGTACCTAGTTTACAAAGTTTTGTTTTTTAAAGAAACTGATCTACAAAAAACATTTTATTTGTGTCTGTAGGGGTTGGGTGTAATGTGTAACAATATTGCACCCATTCAAAAATGTTTTTAAAAAGAAAAGTGAAAACTCATTAAATTGATATTTACAGTTGCATTTTTTGTGTTGTGTAATTGTATTACAGAAAAATAATAATTTTACATTTCTTTGTGATTGTTATTTATTATTATTATTAGTAATATTGGTAAATATAAACGTAGCAAGGCAATGAGACAACAAATAACCCAATGTTTGGGTAATGTTTAACCCAGCAACACAGTTAACCTGACCCACTGGTTGGGTTAAATAAACAACCCAGCATTCTGGGTCAAATGGCTCAACCCAGCACTTGGGTCAAAACAACCCAGCGTGTGTTCTGTCTCATAGTTACCCAGCGGCTGGGTTAAGGTTGGGTTATTTTTTAACTCAGCCTTTTTAGAGTGTAGGCTGAAAACTCACAGAGAGAGAGAGCTCTCTGTGTGTGTGTGTGTGTGTGTGTGTGTGTGTGTGTGTGTGTGTGTGTGTGTGTGTGTGTGTGTGTGTGCGTGTGTGTGTCTCTCTCTCAATTTTTTTTTTTTTTTTTAATTTAAGTGTGCTTTATTGGCATGACAAAAACTATACATTTGTATTGCCAAAGCAATTGCAGCTGGGCTGATTACAAAGTGCTTTTTACCTTGGACTGTGTAATATAATTTCAACTTTATCTTTAACAGCATTCGAGATGTTTTTAACATTTCAAAACGCATTCTCGTGTTAGGAGACAGATTACACTTTCACATGTGCCCAACAATTCCTCAACAAATATAAAATATCATAATCAAATATTATCAAAATATGTATCTGACGGTGGTGACGAAAACCTGAATTTGTGGTCTTTTTAACCATCAAGTACATTGGATCAATCAATTACTGTATTATAAATAACACAACAAACAGCGAGTATGTTATTGTTTGTAAAGCTTTTATTCAAGAGTCACATTTTAGTATTTTTGGAACTCAAAATCTGACGGTGTTGACAAATTTGGCATTTCTTTCACCAAACATATGGAGTTCGTGTAGTAGCCATTTTTTTCTGCTGATGCTAGATGCTAATGGACCCTGCTTCAGGAGAATAAAATCATCTAAATATTTCAAATAATTTCCTCAGAAACTGGAAGATGGTGTTGACATATCGTGGTTGTGACCAAGAAATATTAACATTAGGATTTTAAAAATTCTAAAACTGTAAAACTGACCAGAGTCTGCCTGACAGTGATGTACTCTGCAGAGGAGGACTGTGGCGAGGGGTCCTTCAGAGCGACAGCTGCCCCTGATATTCCCTGATTTTATTACATTTTATGTCTGACGGTGTTGAAAAAGTGGGGACACGACTTTGAAACCTTATGAAACATGCATGTGTCACTGAAAAACAACCTTGCCTTCATATGTGATATTATTAAGTGTTACTTTTGATAAAACAAGGTCTTTTTCGTCATTAAAAACATTTTTATCCATTTTATAGCGCATGAATGATTGGACCCTTCTCTGTGGACACACTGTTTTAGATGCAGTGAGAAGACAATACGTGTCATAGATTTCACATAATAATTATACAATTAAATTGAAGGGGACAATCCCCATAACATTTACAACTGAACATATTTTTTTATTTTTTAAACCTAATATCAGTAATTGCTGGACACGTTTTGTCCCATGTGTCAAGAATGACTGATATAATAATGTGTAATAACTGTCCACTGCTGTAAGAGGAGCCTGGCATCGCTTCAGCATGGATATGTTGCTGGATAGTACCAATAAAAATCTCACAATGCTGAAAAAAACGTCTTGCCATTTCATTTTGAATCCTGTAAGCAGGCCTAAATCCTGCATTTACAATAAAAAAAAAAAGTCTGAATGATGAAGAAAAATAAATAAATTATATATATATATATATATATATATATATACACACACACACACACACACACACACACACACACACACACACACACAACCCGGTATGACGCCAAAGCGTGTAGATGACAGGCTGGTTCACTCGAGGACGCGTGTAATTGTCTCGCTTTGCCTCCTCTAGACGTGAAAACGACACGCATGTATGAAGGTGAAGTCCCCAATAGAGTACCAGCAGGGCGATCATTTTCTCAACGCCAACATCTCCCTACGGACCAAATAGAAGCGATTTAGTGCATTCTCCAAAAATCCCCGCGCAAGGTAAGCTTATGATTTTTGTGTGATATTAGGTCTTTATTGTAACTTTAGCAATCTGACATCACCATATTAGGCCACAGACAGGTCAGTGCCTGGACGCGACCTAAGAACCTGCCGGTCACGGCCCGCTCGGGTCATAATTTAAACCATATTTGTTTCTTCGAGCGCGGTCATTTCAGAAATCCTGATGTAACTTAGCTAGCGTCTAGCTAACGTCATATTTGCATGTGTGGACTGTGAATTTTTTTTGAAAATATAACAATTTTAAAAATAAAAAAACAATTGAATAATAGTATTATTGTGTTCTGTTTAAATAAAATAGTAACGTTAGCCTAATATGCACTGCAGGTTTTTAGCGCTGCTTATAAAGCGCGTCAGTGAATGAATTGTCACAGGTTTTTTGTTTGTTTGTTTGTTTGTTTGTTTATGTTTTGCCCTGTAATCGAAATCTTATATAGAATTACAGTTATTTATTTGCCCAGCGCATTTTTATTAAATTTTGTAACCCCCTGCTCGCTGATATGTTATGCGCACTTGCATTAAAGTTACATCCATCCTCTCTGTCTCTCTCTCTCTCTCTCTCTCTCTCTCTCTGTCTCTCTCTCTCTCTCTCTCTCTCTCTCTCTCTCTCTCTCTCTCAATTCAATTCAATTCAAGGGTGCTTTATTGGCATGACAAAAATATACATTTGTATTGCCAAAGCAATTGCAGCTGGGCTGCTTACAAATAGTGCATATATGTATTAACAAGAAAGAAAAAGAATAATAGTAATAATAATATATAAAGTATTAAGATTATAAAGATTTTTAAGTATTAAAATGAATTTCTAATGTATGTAAGTATATAAACTAGATAAATAAGATCAGGGATTAGACAGATTTACAAAAGCAAAAAGTAGATCTAAGTAATATAGCAGAGTAATATGGTTTAATATAATGTAGATGAGCTGGAAACATCAGATCAGGGCAGATCGAGTGTTTTCTCTTCTGTGGTGACAGGCGGACACATACTGAGCAGCAAACACACAGCAGTTCTTGTGCTCTCCTAACAGATACGGCAGTTTCTCCTGGTCTGAAAGAGTTTTAAATGCCGGATGGATCTGCTGTATTTTATCAGAGAACTCTGTCCGTATGTCGGTGTATTTGGAGCATTCTGTGAGGAAGTGCAGCTCTGTTTCTGTCTGATTCAGATCACAGTGTGAACACAGTCTCTGCTCCGGGGGCAGCCATGTTTCTCTGTGTCTGCCCGTCTCTATCGTCAGCTTGTGTCCGCTGAGTCTGTATCTGGTCAGCGTGCTTCTCAGTTTCTTATCTGACACTGTGTACAGATACTCTGCCGTACTGTACTCTCTCTTTAGGGCCGAATAGCATTGCATCTTACTCTGTTGTTGTGTTTGTGTTTGCCAATGAGTGATGTAACTCTGTTTGATTTGTGCAGTAATCTGATTGATTCTGATGTGATTCAGAGCATCAGGAGATGTTAGTGAAGCATCAGGACTGAAGCTCTGGATCAGCTGAGGGAAGGGCTTGCTTTCTTTGCTCGTCTCTTGGTATTGCAGGGCTTTATAATGATATGATCGGGGGTCACTGAGTTTCAGATGTTTCCAGAATTTAATTGCCCTTTTCTGTGTCTTTATGATTAGAGGATATTTGCCTAATTCTGCCCTGCATGCGTTATTTGTTGTGTGCCGGTGCACGTGGAATATGGTTTTACAGAGTTCTGCATGCAGGGTCTCAATTGGATGTTTTTCCCATTTGGTGAGATCTTGATGTGGATTGGTCAGTGGACCCCACACCTCACTGCCATAGAGGGCAATGGGCTCAATTACTGATTCTAATATTTTCAGCCAAATTCTGATAGGGATTTCTATAGGACATTGCCGTTTTATGGCGTAGAAGGCCCTGCGTGCTTTATCTCTCAGTTCGGTCACAGCATGGTTAAAGTTTCCAGTGGATGTGATCTTCAAACCCAGGTAGTTGTAGTGTGATGTGTGTGTTATCTGGTTAGTGCCTAATGTAAATGCGTGTTGTGTTCCCTGGGATCTGGATCTTTTCTGAAATATCATAATTGTGGTTTTCTTCAGGTTGACTGTCAGGGCCCAGGTCTGGCAGTACTGCTGCAGCAGGTCCAGGTTCTGCTGTAAACCGTGTTGAGTGGGAGACAGCAGAACCAGATCATCCGCATACAGCAGGCATCTGATCTGTGAGTCGTGTAGAGCGAGGCCAGCGGCTGCAGATCGTCAGGTCATTGATGTAAATGTTAAATAATGTTGGGCTTAAGCAGCAGCCCTGTCTCACTCCACGCTCCTGGGAAAGATACCTCGTACGTTTGGTGCTGATTTTTACGCCACATTTACTTTCAGATTTTTCTCTCTCTCTCTGTCTCTCTCTCTCTCTCAATTCAATTCAATTCAAATTAGCTTTATTGGCATGACTGTGTAACATCACAATGTTGCCAAAGCAATACATATATTATATAATAAAATCATGGGGAAACACGTATACATGTCCATATTATACATGTAGGAAAATAAATAAATAAATAAATACATAAATAAAAATAAATAAATGATTAAATGAATACAGAGAGCAGTTATAAATGTAAAGGAGGGATCAGCCTTTGTCCCTCATTTGATGGCAGGAGGACACATACTGCGCTGCCAGGTGGATACACTTCTCCTTTTCTCCCAGAATATAACAGAGTTTGTCTAAGTTGCTTTTATGGTTAAATTCAGGTGAAACTAGAGCTATTTGTCTGAAATAGGCATCTCTGATGTGTTTATATTTGCTGCACTCCGTGAGGAAGTGCAGCTCGTCCTCTACGAGTCCCTCAGTGCAGTGAGAACACAGTCACAGCTCTCTGGCTCTCTCTCTTACACACACACACACACACACACACACTGTCGCAGCTCTCTGGCTCTCTCTCTTACACACACACACACACACACACACACAGTCGCAGCTCTCTGGCTCTCTCTCTTACACACACACACACACACACACACACACACACACACACAGTCGCAGCTCTCTGGCTCTCCAGCTCTGCTTGTGTCGGCCCGTCTCCACACACACACACACACACACACACACACACACACACACACACACACACACACACACACACACACACACACACACACACACACACACACACAGTCGCAGCTCTCTGGCTCTCCAGCTCTGCTTGTGTCGGCCCGTCTCCACACACACACACACACACACACACACGTCTCCACACACAGACTGTGGTCACTCAGACGATACTTCGTCAGCAGCTTTCTCTGACCGTAGTCTTTAATACTGCTCAGGTATGGCGCTAATTTATAATCAGATTTTATACTGTGGAAGTAAGTTAATTTCTTTACTTGAGTTACTTTTTGCTGCCAATCATGAATGTATTCTTCCTGGGTTATTTTTTCAGTTTCTTTAATTTTTGAATACTTTAACTGAATTGTGGAATTGAGTTGATGTTTTTCTACTAAATAGTGTAAGGGGTCACTCTCTGGGTGTTTCTGCCAATAAGTGAGAGCACTGTGGTGGTAGCTGTCTGTCGGCGCGTCTGAGAGATGGAACCAGAACTTCGCCGCTCTCTTCTGGATCTCAGAGAGCAGAGGGAATCTGCCCAGTTCTGCCCTGCAGCCCAGATTCGGGGCGTTTCTCTGAATTCCCAGGATGTTTTTGCAGAATTCAAGGTGGAAAGTTTCAACAGGGTTTTTGTCCCATGATTCATAGTTTAATTTAAATTTGGGGCCCCAGATTTCACAGCCATAGAGAAGAATGGGTTTGATGATGCTATCGAAGATTTTCAGCCACAGTTTAATGGGTGGGTTGAATTTGAACAGGGGTCGTCTTATACTGTAAAAAGCCCTGCGTGCCTTATCCGTCAGATCTTTGATTGCAGTATTGAGCTGTCCAGAGGCTGAGATCGTCAGACCCAAATAATTATAACTGGTGACATGATTAAGAATTGTTCCACCAATTGTGAACTCATATTTTTTGTCAGCGAGACGAGGCTTCTTCTGAAAGATCATGATTTTAGACTTCTCCATGTTTATCGGTAAGGCCCAATCGTTACTGTACTTCTCCAGAATGGAGAGGCTTTGGTGCAGCCCCTCTTCATGAGGAGACAAGAGCAGAAGATCGTCTGCATACAGGAGGCATTTAATATCTCTGCCCTCGAGGGTCAGACCAGGACCAGAGGACTTATCAAGTGCTGATGCCAGTTCATTAATATAGATATTAAATAGAGTCGGGCTGAGGCTGCAGCCTTGACGGACTCCTTTCGTTTGACTGAAATAATCGGTTCGTTTGTCGTTGATTTTGACACAGCATTTGTTCCCGTTGTATATGTCCTTTATGATGTCATATGTCCTTCCTCCTATTCCACTCTGGATAAGTTTTAGGAAAAGTCCATCGTGCCGTACCGAATCGAAGGCTTTTTGGAAATCAATGAAGCAACCAAATATTTTTCCTTGTTTTGTCTGCTGAACGTATTTTTGTATGAGTGTGTGGAGTGTGTAAATGTGATGTTCTCTGTTTTGGCATAAATCCAGTTTGACAGTTGTTTATAATTGTGTGTTCTTGAATGAACTGAACTAATCTGTCATTAATTATAGAGCAGAATAGTTTTCCGAGGTTGCTGCTGACTGTGATGCCTCTATAATTATTTGGGTCGTACTTCTCACCTTGTTTAAATATTGGAGTTATTAGATTTTCTTTCCAGATTTCGGGAAAGTGTCCTGATTTTAGTGCGAGATTGAATAATTTCAGAATAGCATCTTTCAGTTTAGAGCTGCTGTGTTTCAGCATCTCGTTAGATATTCCATCCAAGCCACAGGATTTTTTATTTTTTAGGGATTTCATTTTACCTATTAGTTCATTTAATGCTATGGGTTTGTCTAAATGGTTTCGCTGCTCTTTAACAGTGAATTCTAGGTCGTGTAATTTGGAGGTCAGGTGTTTTTGGGTAAGGGTTGGTTGATTTTGTGAATAGAGTTTTTCGAAATGTTCAGTCCAGATGTTTGGGTCGTGGATGGGAATGTGTTTAGCTTCTTTGGATTTATCTAAATTATTCCATAATTCCCAAAAAGAGTTTTGATCGACTGCCTCCTCGATCTTGTTGAGCTTTATTTTCATGTGATCAGCTTTTTTCTGTATTAGCAGTGACTTGTATATCTTAAGGGTTTGTTGATATGTGGCTCGTGTTTGTTGGTTTGCAGGGTCTCTGTGTTTTTTATTTGATAATGATCGCAATTCTTTTCTTAGTTTTTGGCATTCTTTATCAAACCAACCAGTTTTAGCAATTTCTTTTTTACATCTGTAATGTTTTCTTTTTCTCAGGGCTTTTCTGACCACTGTAGAGAAAATTGAAGTTAATTGTTCTGTTGCTAAATTGATCATTTTCTTCTCTTCACCAAATGAAGTCAGTAGAAATGAGTCTATCATGTTCTGCACACGAGTGCTGTGGAGCGCAGCTTCGTACTGGGCAGGACTGTCTTTACTCCATATAAATCTGGAGGGGAGGGGGTACAGTTTAACCTTCTGCTCTGAAGATGGCAGAAGATTCACTGACGTGTTCAGACTGACGACTATGTGACTGTGGTCTGATAACGGTAGCTGTGGCATCACTGTGAAATAGTTGATTTTGCTTTGGTCTAGATCCGTAATGGCGTAATCTACTGTGCTGCTGCCCAGACAGGAGCAGTAGGTGAGTCGACCCAGAGAATCACCCTTTATTCTGCCGTTAACTATGTATAGACCCAAGCTTTTGCAGAGCTGCAGGACCTGTTTTCCATGTCTGTTTACTGTGCTGTCATAATTCTGTCGTGCTTTAGTGAAACGTTGTTGTTGGTACGTATGTGAACCGTTAATATATTTGTCTCCATCTGAACTAATGTAGTCCGCTTCTCTCCCTGTTCTAGCGTTCAGATCCCCCATTAACAGAACTGGGCCTAGAGACTGAAAGTATATGATCTCTGACTGTAGGGTTGAGAAGATGTCTTCATTATAATAAGGCGACTCATGTGGGGGGATATATGTGGCACAGAGGTACAGGTCCTCATCTAAACACAACATCTCTTTTTTAAGTTTTATCCAAATATGTGTTTTTCCTTTTTTCACAGGCTGAATATACTGCCACAGATGGTCTTTGAACCAAACTATGATTCCTCCTGAATCTCTTCCGTTTTTAACATTAGGCTGTTTGATTGAGGGGATGCGTAGCTCTCTGTAGTTTGGAGGGGTGTAGGGTTTGGAGTCTAAACGACTCCACGTCTCAAGTAATATAATTATATCTGAACTATATACAATATTAACAAAATCAGAGTTAGTAATTTTCTCCCCAAAAGCTGAAGAGAACATCCCTTGAATATTGTAACATGTGATTTTAAACGATGACATTGAGTATTATTGTAATTACCAGAATAATGTATGAGTTCATGACACAATCATATAAATATATAGATGAGTCAATTAAAAAGATAATATAGAGAATATAGAGATATACAGTGAGTGGATCCATTTTACAAATGTTACATTTAAAAATAAACAAGTAAATAAGCAAAAAAAAATAAATAAATAAATAAAACAAAATAAGTTAATAAATAAACAAATAACAAGTCATTAAGAAATAATGATCATTCTTGACTATAGACCCATCGTGTGTTTAAGCTAATAGATTATCACATATAATTTTCAGCATGTTTTTTATCTGGATGAGGTCAGTGCAGGCTGGTGTACCTCGTCGTGCCGCTACAGCGGCGTAGCTGCCGGGAAGCTGCCCAGCTCTCTCCTCACGCTCCGGATGGGTCTTCTGAGGGCTGTTCAGGGTCCATGCCTTGATGGTGTTTGCAAACAGTCTCATGCCCTCTCGGTGGATGTGGATATGGTCGTAGAGATGCTGATGTGTGATTTGCTGATGGTTGGCTATGTGGACATTCGGTACTGGGGCACAGATGTTAGCTATCTCCACGTTGATGGTGTTGATGATCCTTTGTGGCACGTCTCTGCGAGGAAGAAGGCTCGAGATGATGACTTTGGCTCTGGGGTAGATCCTGCTAGCTGTTCTCACCACGCTGGACAGGGCTTTTGTGACGTCCACCCTTCTGGT
>CM071950.1:0-55000 GCA_036784905.1 Acrossocheilus fasciatus | reverse complement strand
TTTTAATTGTACAAATCCAGTAGAAAAAGTGGCATAATTGGTCAACCACCCGACCACCAGACTACCTTAAACATCCATCACATGTCTTAGGAGCATTCCCCTGATAAACCAGTGCTGCTTGGTAGAAGTAGTTTGGTAAAACAATCAGCGCTTGTTAGGTCTATACACATCTCTGGTTGCTATTACAACTGCAACTTACTGTCTTTTTTCTTGAATATTTTTCTTGATTAATCAATTAAGTTTTTAGTCCAGGAAATGTCATAAAATTGTGAAAATAGGCTGATCTGTATTTTTCTAAATAATTTTGTACTTCTACAATGTAGGCTGGACTGCACAAGGTGCTGCTGAATAATTCAGTGAACCCTGATCAGCCCAGGTTCAACCCCCCACTGGACCACCGATGGTCACACCAGGTCCACAGATAGCAGTGACCGAGCTTCATCCCTCAGCAGCTACCACTGGACCACCGATGGTCACACCAGGTCCACAGATAGCAGTGACCGAGCTTCCACTGGACCACCGTTGGTCACACCAGATCCACAGATAGCAGTGACCGAGCTTCATCCCTCAGCAGTTACCACTGGACCACCGATGGTCACACCAGGTCCACAGATAGCAGTGACCGAGCTTCATCCCTCAGCAGTTACCACTGGACCACCGATGGTCACACCAGGTCCACAGATAGCAGTGACCGAGCTTCCACTGGACCACCGATGATCACACCAGGTCCACAGGTAGAAGTGACCAAACGTCATCCCTCAGCAGCTACCACTGGACCACCGATGGTCACACCAGGTCCACAGATAGCAGTGACCAAACGTCATCCCTCAGCAGCTACCACTGGACCACCGATGGTCACACCAGGTCCACAGATAGCAGTGACCAAACGTCATCCCTCAGCAGCTACCACTGGACCACCGATGGTCACACCAGGTCCACAGGTAGAAGTGACCAAACGTCATCCCTCAGCAGCTACCACTGGACCACCGTTGGTCACACCAGGTCCACAGATAGCAGTGACCAAACGTCATCCCTCAGCAGCTACCACTGGACCACCGATGGTCACACCAGGTCCACAGATAGCAGTGACCAAACGTCATCCCTCAGCAGCTACCACTGGACCACCGTTGGTCACACCAGGTCCACAGATAGCAGTGACCAAACGTCATCCCTCAGCAGCTTCCACTGGACCACCGATGGTCACACCAGGTCCACAGATAGCAGTGACCGAGCTTCCACTGGACCACCGATGGTCACACCAGGTCCACAGATAGCAGTGACCGAGCTTCCACTGGACCACCGATGGTCACACCAGGTCCACAGATAGCAGTGACCGAGCTTCATCCCTCAGCAGCTACCACTGGACCACCGATGGTCACACCAGGTCCACAGATAGCAGTGACCGAACGTCATGCCTCAGCAGCTACCACTGGACCACCAGCAGCCCTTATTGGTAAAGGTAAGCAGAAAAGGAGCTATATGAATATTATTGAAAATAAGTTGTAAACCGCACAAAACCATACTATTACTTCGTGTAATGTGATACTGTAAACAAATTCAGAGTCTGGACATCCCTGCATTCATTTATTTATTTGAACTTTTTCCTTGTTTTTAACAGATGAAGGTGTGGAGAAAGGAGGCTGTCCAGTCCCACTACAGTGCGGCCACATAAAAGGAAAGGTGTGTTGATGTACTGTGTGTAAATCCATTCATTCTAATTGACATTAATTGTTGTGAGTCTTCATGAAGGCTGTATTTCCATTTGTAAGTGGTTTATTAGGTTTGGGCAATGTCCAGATGTATGTGATCATTCGTTTATTTAACAGTAGGGGTGAACAATTAATCCAAATCACAGTATAGCCTTCTGTCATTTTCAATTCATGAGATGCAATATTTGTGCAAGGCAAAATGTGTCAAAATAGCATTTTAAGTTAAATATTGTGGTGCTTCAAAGATGTTCTGGCCTACACATCATATTCTACAGATTTAAAAAAGAAAGTTCTGTCATTAATTACTGACCCTTGTGTCATTCCAAACCCGCAAGACCTTTGTTCATCTACAGAAGACAAATTAAGATATTTATCATTTTTTTATGAAATACGAGAGCTTTCGGACCCTCCGTAGACAGCAGCATAACTGAAATGTTCCCAGAGCCAGAATGGTTACAAGGACATCAGTAAAACAGTCCATTTGACATCAGTGCTTCAACTGTAATTTTATGAAGCTACAATAATACTTTCTGTGGCCAAAGAAAACAAAAATAACCACTGTATTGAACAATTATTCTCCTGCAAATCATGTATTACACCGTTATGAGAGTACCATGATGCATGCGTGTTCGTTCCTCTGCACATGAACGAGGTGCAGCGTATTCTACAGCAGCAGCACACGCGTGATTGTGGATGATGATGAGTTGGAGGAAAAGAATTGTTGTATAAATATTCTCACATCTTTGTGAAACTATCGTTGAACCGCTGATGTCACATGGACTATTTTACCGATGTCCTTCATATGTTTCTGGGTCTGGGAATGTTTCGGTTGTGTTGCTGTCTGTGGGAGGGTCAGAAAGCTCTTGGATTTCACCAGAAACGTTCATTTTTTGTTCTGAAGTTGAAAGAAGGTCTTACAGGTTTGGATCGACATGAGGGTAAGTAATTAATGCCAGATTTTTCATTTTTGGGTGAACTAACCCCTTTAAGATTAAAATCTTTGTTTGGCATAAATCCTTGCAAAAATCACACCACGATAATTTCAATATGTTTTTCAGTGAAAATTAGTATAATTGTGTAAAAATTATAATTCCCATCACAAATCATATCACAATTGCAATATCAGTCAACATAATTGCTATTAGATTTTTTTTTTTTTTTCAAAAGTGTTCAGCCCTATTTAACCGGGACGATTAACAGTTAGATGAGTTTCAAGCTGAATTTGATCTGTGCTCCCTTTCCCCGTCGAGCGCTGTCCCTCAGTCAGTGATAGCTGCTGTGTTCAGGAGGGATTGTACTGTGTGCAGTGTTGAAGTAATGAACAGTGCTTATGTGCGATGACAGCAGTGTGTTTGTGGAAGCTGTTATACAGGGCTCCTCTCTATATACGACTGTGGACTGAATGCCACAAAACTGATTTGTATGAGCTGCAGTACCTAGCTACAATTATTTAGCAGCACAATAGCAGACAAAGTCAGAATGTAACATACATGTTAATAGTTGGATTTTAAAACTATTCATTTACATAAGAAACATCTAGCTATTTATACTCAGATCTGTAATATGGTCTGGAATTTTGAAATGGAAAATGTGTAAGAACCCTGGTTTTAGTATTCAGAATTGGTCTTGGTCTCAGGACCACTTTTTTAAGCTCTGTCTCGTCTTGGAATTGACCAAATTTTAGCTTGATCTGGACTCCATGCCAGTACACTCTGGTGTAGGTTATGACTTGTTGTCTGTTTAAGTAATCCTGTTTGAGTAATCCAATATTAGCATATGGTGAATAATAGTTTATGTTCAATACAACTTCTTCACCAGAATAACTACAATATGAAAACTGACTAAGCACAACCTGTGCTAGCTAAATAATCACTTATCATTCTATAATGACCTGTAGTGTTAATCCTTGTGAATGTAGTTTTGTCTTTTTCCTTTCAGAACGCTCTCACACACTGACGGGAGCCAGGGGTTTACCCTGTGACGAGGGTTGCCAAATGCATATAATACCACTCAAATACTATAAGCTGCGTAATGTTCCTGATGAAAGGGGCTGATCATATTTCTGTTATTCCTGTAATTGTCTTGAAAAAGTATTGGTGATTTGTAGAACTGCTAAGCATAGCAAATATTTAAAACTGAAAGTATCTCACTGTTTTTAGGGGCAAAAATGGAAGCAGGTGGAGTGGGATCCATGCAGACTGTGGTATGTACAACTTCTCATGTGTAACACAGTCAATTAGCTTGAACAAGTACAAACTCCTGACCTATGTTAGTTAGTACTTTTCTAAGTTTGTCTAAATAGCAGTTAAATGGGTGGTCAGTACTTGCTCATGTATCTTAATACAGCCAACACAAAGTGTCTCAGTAAGGTGTTCGGCCACTACGTGCCCCAGAAGAGCTGCATGCTCTTTGACAGATTCTCTGAGTCTCTGTACTCTGCTGGGGGCCGGAGGATGGAGCGCCATTCATCCAAAAGATATGCTTTCATTTGGTGTTTTGATGATGGTGGTGCAGAGTTAAAAAATCTGAAGTTATGTTGGATCTTGGTGGCTCAACACCTTACTGAGACACTTTGTTGTTTTTCCCCCTTAATTTGTCAGTCTGCAGTGTATCTTATTTGCCACTAACACCTACTACAATTGCATGCACACCGAAAATACAGTTATGGACAATAATGATTAAGTTATTATCGCCAAACTACACAGCCTTCATTACGTGAAAGACATAGGTCTGGTGTATTTTCCTTTCATCTACTATGTTTTATCTAAACTCCTGGTAGGACAAACATTGCATTGCAAAACATTGTGTGTGTGTGTGTGAGTGTGTGTGTGTGTCGTAGGGTTGGGTACCGAAACCCGGTACCAATATGGCACCGGTACCTAAGTAACCGGTATGTACTAGAACCGAATCAGAACAGAGATTTCGGTGCCTCATTTCGGTGCCATGCCGGAGCGATCGATTAAAGTATTTTTCCTTTGTTTCTCCGAAACGAACGTAAGAAGCATCATCACCGCACGTGAAAAATAAATTCCCGACTGAGAAAATGCACGTGAACTCACGTCGGAAAACTCAAATAATACAAGTCCAACAAATCTTTGTAGTAGCAAGTGTGCTGTTTTCACATTCCGCCTTAAAAGCACAACTCTGGAAATGAGAGCATCCGAGGAGCGCGTGAATGCAGAAATCACACTTGCTCTGACAGCAGCAGGCAGCTTTCCATTAACTAAGCTAAACATGCTTAAATTAGAGCCGGCGATATGAACAAAAATCTCGATATCTTTTGGCTGACGTGTTGTATATGGTATATATCTCGGTATTTTGTATTTGGATTAAACAAATAAAGTGAATGTAAGCATGTAGGCATATAGCCTCTAAAACATAGCTATTGGAAAACAGCATCAGGACTCTTCATATATCATATATTAACATGTCTACAGTTTGTCTGCAGAAACAGAACATCTAATCGCATCCTTCCTTGTTGTGTTGCAGTGGAAGGAAGTGTCCATTGGAGCGGGTGGCAGGTGTAGACACCGTTTAGTTTGCAGTTTCTACAGGTGCCCAATGTGCTGGATTCCTCTTTATTTTATTCATTTATTTGTTTTTGCCGTTCATTCTTTCTTCTGTTGTAATAATAAACAATATCTTTGTTTGTTTCGCACATCAATTGTTAACACTTTTGAATGAGTTTATTTATGAGTTGTCATTATACTGTTTCTGTACTTTCTTCAATAAAAAAAATTGAGGAAAGAATTTGTTTTTTATTTATTTTCAGATACACTATTTATTTTATTGTCTGCTTCATTCTATGATCATCCAAGACAACATAAATGTATCTGAGTGTTTGTTCAGAGAATAGTCTCATAAAAAATAAATAAATTAAGAAAGAAAGAAAGAAATTAAATAACATAATCATAGTGGTTGATCCTTAACTTGTCTTTATTTATCACATATTTTGCATACACATGTAATCTGTATCAAACTATGGAAATGCCTTGGCATATAGCTCCTTGATTTCTAAATGGCAACCTGTTAGACAACTTTATACAAAGCTTTTTTACATGGGAAATCATCAAGTAAATGTTTTAAACACACTCAGAAATAAAGGCACAAAAGCTGTCACGGGCGGTACCTTTTCAAAAGGTATGTTTGTACCTAAAGGGTCCATTTTGGTACGTTAAAGGTACATATCAGTACTTAAAAGTGCACATATTTGAGCCTAATAGGTACAAAAGTGTCCCTTTTGAAAAGGTACCGCCCCAGTGACAGCTTTTGTACCTTTATTTCTGAGAGTGTATATATAAAACTATTGTACAGTGTCAATTATTCACAAAAGAAGTCCAAGCAATCGCATCGTGAACTTTTGACCAATAAAAAGGTTTTTAAAAGCTGTTGTAAGTGGCATAAAATATTGTACATATGTGTCTTGTGTCATTATGACGTACAGTTTGTGACTTTACTTGGTTCTGGATGGATCTTCCTCTTCAGATGGCACTGTTATTACCAACAGTGTGTAGATTACTGCAAACAGATGTCTTTCCATTAACAAGGTAATGTACAGGATTATATTGATATTCTTAGCAATCACAGAATTTCTTTAATTATTATTAATAAGCATGGGCCTTCTGAAGGATTTGATGTGAGCTGAGGAGTCAGCCGAGTCAGCTGTGCTTTCGTCCCGACCGGTCTGCCTGCTGTCTTTTGGTCTCTAGACCATGTTTTATTATGTTTCTTGTGTTTTCATATGCACAGCTGACCCTGAATCAGACCTCATGATTTGGTATCTTGCTCTGTTTGTGGTAAAGACTGGTGTGAGTTTCACAAAGAAACATGAAAGTAAAGTAATAAGCAAATTGTTTCACTGTATTGCTCTTGGAGATAAGGGAAGTGTAATATAATTACATTACATTTACATTTATCATTTAGTCATTTTATCCAAAGCGACTCAAAAATTATAATGGCATCTGTAAAGTAAAGACAATGATTGTGTTTATAGCCAATTAGCCAGATGACCACAGCATATATATAGTAGCCTGGCGTATTTAACTGTTGCTGCTTTGAGGGCCCTCATATCTGTAATGATACTGTGATTTCTTTTTAATGCACCTCACCCCATGCTTAAAGCCATAAATACCATTCATTTGAGAACACTCTGAAACTTTTTTCTGGAGATGCAATGCAACCGATTACAATTTTTATTGGGTCAGGGCAGGGGTGTCCAGTCCTGCTCGTGGAGGGTCACTGTCCTGCAGAGTTTAGCTCCAGCCCCATTTAATCACACTTGAACCAGTTAATCAAGGTTTGACTGCTAGAAACTTCCAGGCAGGTGTGTTTTCAGGCAACTTGGAACTAAACTCCAGAAGACATCTGCCCTTCAGGACAGGGTTTGGAGACCCCTGGGTCAGGGTTTGTAAAAAAAAAAAAATGACGGTGACATCTGTGATTCTGATAAGTCAAAATAAATTTGGTTCAAAGTTTGTTTTAATTGTTTTTTAACAACATAAATCACATTCACAGTCCCCCCACCCCTTAGATCAGCGTCCATACTGTCCGTTAAATCCAACAGAATATACATACAAACATGCTCACATACATTAACCTCCAACCAAATACATCAAATACATACTTACATAAAGAATAATAATAATAATAAAAAAAAGAATAAAAAAAAAATCCATAGTAGAGGCATTAATTAACCAGATTTATCAACATAGTCAATAAAAGAGCGCCACAGCTTAAAAAAAATTGTTTTTCCGACCCTCTTAGCGAATACCTAATTTTTTCAAGGCTGAGACAAGACATCATATCTTTGATCCATTGAGTGTGAGTGGGTGGCAAGGGGTCTTTCCACTTTAATAATATTGCTCTACGTGCGATCAGGGAAGAGAAAGCAAGGACCTTACACATTGATGCTGACAACCATATCTCCTCTGGAGCGACTCCAAATAATGCCACCAGAGGTTCTGGCTCTAATCTGTGCGGAAGGACCGCAGAAAGGGTGAGAAATACGGATCGCCAGTAATGCTCTAATTTGGGACATGTCCAAAACATGTGAATTAAGTCAAAATAAATTTGTCATTAAAGAATATCCAATAACTACATTTTAATTCATGTTTATACAATAGACCATTTCATGTCTCTTTGAAATGTGTGCATGACACAAGGGCTGAGTGCAGAGTCAAGTCAAGTCACCTTTATTTATATAGCGCTTTTAACAATACAGATTGTGTCAAAGCACTTAACAGTATCAAATTGGAGGACAGAGTGTCAGTAATATATAATGATAAGATTAAACACTCAATTTTCAGTTAAAGGCATTTCATTATTGAATTCAGAGATGTCATTGTCTAGCTCAGTTTAGTTTAAATATTATATGAGCAATCAAATCGACGATAATCGCTAGAAATTAAGTGTCCCCAACTGAGCAAGCCAGAGGCGACAGCGGCAAGGAACCAAAACTCCCTCTGAGACAGAATGGAGAAAAAAACCTTGGGAGAAACCAGGCTCAGTCGGGGGTCAGTTCTCCTCTGACCAGACGAAACCCACAGTTCAAAAGTTTCAGGTTCTAACGATAGTAGTATTATGTAGTTAGGTATTTTATTATATTTTTAGTTATATTTTTTAGTTTTAATGTATTTTAATCGAGGTCTCCGGGGGTCATCTGGGTGTCCTGGTCTCCGCTGACGATCAGGGCTGCAGACATCATCTCTTGGTGCTGATCCACCATCTGATCATAGGAAAGAAACAGACAAATATTAGCGTAGATGCCATTCTACTTACGATGTAACGAGTACACCGTGTGTTGTGGGAAGTGTTCCCGGTTCCGGTTGATCTAATTAATGCAGCCTAACAATCCTTTAACGGATTCGAATAATAGAAGCGTATTAGTGTGTTATGTGTACGCCAGGATAAAGAGATGGGTCTTTAATCTAGATTTAAACTGACAGAGTGTGTCTGCCTCCCGAACAGTGTTAGGTAGACTGTTCCAGAGTTTGGGTGCTAAATAGGAAAAGGATCTGCCGCCCGCAGTCGATTTTGATATTCTAGGTATTATCAAACGGCCAGAGTTTTGAGAACGCAGCGGACGTGGAGGACTATAATGCGATAAGAGCTCGCTCAAGTACTGAGGAGCTAAACCATTCAGGGCTTTATAAGTAATTAACAAGATTTTAAAATCTATCCGATGTTTGATAGGGAGCCAGTGCAGTGTTGACAGAACCGGGCTAATATGGTCATATTTCCTGGTTCTAGTAAGGACTCTAGCTGCTGCATTTTGGACCAACTGTAGTTTGCTGATCAAGCGTGCAGAGCAACCACCCAATAAAACATTACAGTAGTCTAACCTTGAGGTCATAAACGCATGAACTAACATTTCTGCATTTGACGATGAGAGCATAGGTCGTAATTTAGATATGTTTTTGAGATGAAAAAACGCAGTTTTACAGATGCTAGAAACATGGCTTTCAAATGAAAGATTGCTATCGAACAGCACACCTAGGTTCCTGACTGATGAAGAAGAATTGACAGAGCAGCCATCAAGTGTTAGATAATGTTCTAGGTTGTTACATGTGGGGTTTTTAGGTCCGATAACTAACACCTCTGTTTTTTCAGAATTTAGCAGTAAAAAATTACTCGTCATCCAGTTTTTTATATCGACTATGCATTCCGTTAGTTTCTCAATTTGGTGTGTTTCACCGGGCCACGAAGAAATACAGAGCTGAGTATCATCAGCATAACAGTGAAAGCTAACACCATGTCTCCTGAAGAAGAATGATCAAGTTACTAAACTAATTGCTTTGGGTGCCACCACACACACCATGTATCTAATTTCAAACCTCAACACAAGATTGGTCGGAAGACTGCAACCTATTGCTCAGAATGTTCGTAACAAACTAAGATGCTAGTCTGTATTATATAAGCTTACACCAACTGGTCTTGAGGGATACATTAACTATTTACTAAAGCAACAATCATACTTTTATCAAAATCAAACATTATATATTTTACTAACACTTTTCATTTTACTCCTGATCTCCTCAACAAAATGGTGCACATCAGTGTCCTTGGCAATGAAGGTACCATCAAAATATGGTTCTTCTGACCTTAATAGAATAAGAAAAAGATTATGTTGAGTGTCAGACATTATTTGTTCTGTTAATTTTATATTAAGTAAAATAATTACAAGTGTAGAACAACTAACCCTTTTGACTGACGAAATCGGTATAGTTTTCTGTTGCATCTGCACAAAGAGCAAGGGTGTTGGTGTACGTGCCGGGCAGGTGAAGTGCTCTACACCGGCCATCTTCTCACACTGGTACTGGCAGAATGTGTAATCCATAAAGCTTCTTTGGAATACATCTCCATGTATTTTCCCAGCCTGTACATTAGATTAGTGAAGAGTAAAATGAAATAGCTACACTAATATTCTTCCATCTCTACTTAAGGCAACTTTGATCCACACTGATCTTACCCTTCCAAAGTGACAAGTCCTTCTCTCCAACATCTGCAAAAAACCTTGATTGACCAGTGTATATTTGCCATCTTTTTTTACACAGCACACTGTTGGCTCAATGGGCTTGTAAATTCCCTCAATGCAGGACTCTCTGTTATGAAGGGTGAGTTTTTTGTGTATGTGTGTGTCACAATCCATACACAGCCACTCTTCTGGCATGCAGTCTTTGCAGCGAATGATGGCAGGAGACGTGCAGCGGCTGCAGTTCTGTTCTGGAACCACATTGCAGGACAGCAAGCGGTTTATGTGATAGGACCTTGCTTTCCGCCACTCCTCTTGGGCTACAGATTGGCGCAAGCACCATGATTTGGATGTTGAAGGATACTTGTTTGTGCCTTGAACATTTGCTGAGGTCAGAATGTCCTGTAATTTCTGCATCTACAAACAAAAAAAATCATTCCTTTCAGGTTTATTGCTAACTTGCTTAATTAGAGTAAGGTGACATCTTACCAAATAAGTGTTCAGAGCAGTTTGATTGGGTAACTGTGGGAACCTCCATAGCTGACTCAAAAGGAGTAGCATCCTCTCTGCCAACTACAGATACTACTAAAACATTTGTTAGAAAGGAAAGAGATAACACTTTTTTGTTGTCTTATTAACATACAATACAGCAGGGGTTCTCAACTCTGGCCCTCGAGATCCACTTTACAGCAGAGTTTAGCTCCAACCTTGATCAAATTCACCTGCATATAACTCTCTAGTAATCCTGAAACCCTTGATTAGCTTATTCAGGTGTGTTTGATCATGTTTGGAGCTAAAGGGCCAGAGATGTGAAACCCAGTAATACAATGTTTGTGTAGTGACTTAAGGCTATAATAGGCATGACTGTTTAGCATGTCTGACAATTACATTTAAATAACAAATGTATTAAAAAGAACACCTTATTGAGTTAACAAGCTTCAATCTATATACAATAGGCACAGTTACACTCTGTTAAGAAAAATTGTTTGGCAGGTAATCACAAATAATCTTGGAAGACATGGACTACCTGTAGCTGAAGCTCGTTTCCGTGTCTCTCCACTTCTGCTTCTTTTAAGCAGTGGACATCCTTCAGCATCTTTCTCCAGCCATCCTCACCACCTTTTACAGGGGCACCATTGAGAGTGTGCTGACCAGCTGCATCACTGTCTGGTACGGGAACTGCAGCGCTGCTGACCGCAAGACCCTACAACGGACAGTGAACACTGCCGCAAAGATCATCGGTGCCCCTCTTCCCTCCATCCTGGACATTTTCCTCACACGATGCTCCAGCAAGGCCTCCAGCATCGTGAAGGACCCCACCCACCCCTCCCACCACCTCTTCCAGCTCCTGCCATCAGGAAAAAGGTACCGGAGTATCAAAGCTCGTTCTGTCAGATTGCTCAACAGCTTCTTTCCCCGGGCTGTGAGAGCTCTTAACTCCAATCTCCCTGTCCCCGCTCTGAAACCATGAACACCTCAGCCCCCCAACTATAAATAACTATTGACTAATTTCTCCTAAGTGCAATTCTGGGTGTGCTACACACAGGTGAGTGGGCTATACAAACCACCTGTAGTAACGCACTCGTCCCACTATATGCACACTAGACACTTTCTATAAACACTCCCTGCAACAAAGACTCAATAAAATAATATATGTTTACTTGAATATTGCACTACAAAATAATGTTTACTGGAGCATTGCACTACTAACTCTCTTGCACTATGTGCTGCTTCCCACAAAATCTCTCTTTCGAACAATTTAATGTAAAAATATATATTTCCTGCACAATTTCATGTACAAATATCTCTTTAGCACTATTTCATGTACAGTATTTATGTAAAGTTCTTGTACAATCTCAGTTTGTGTATGTGTAGTCAACTAGGTATAGTAGTTATAGTATATGTATAGTCAGATGGTTAAACTGTTGTATAGCCCTATTGTGTTTATTTTATTTTATTTATTTTTATTTTTTTTCCTATATTTGCATTGCTGTATGTGTATCTCATGTCTAACTAGTATGTAGCACCGTGGTCCTGCGAGACACGACATTTCGTTCCACTATATGTCCACACATGTAGCAGAATGACAATAAAGCTCAACTTGACTTGACTTGACTTGACTTGGACATTAAATTTATTATAAGCAGACGTTGCTTTGCCCTTGGCTTCCTTTGCCTTGCGTGACAGAAAGTGAGAATTGTATGATAACACTGAAATATGGCCAACTCTTGAGCAGTTCATACAAATTCCCACAATTTAGTATTACCACCAAAACTGTAAGATCAGCGTCTCAATAAATATACTCACTTTATTTTGAGCAAGAAGCATGTCTGCGATGAAAATGGCATCCTCTGCTCTCCCTCTGTCTTGCTGAGCAGCCATTTCAACAATACTATGCAAAGCAAGAGAAAAACATGGTTAGACAAAAAGAAGGATTGAGGACGGGGTGTAGGGAGGCTATAGGGAGAGTCAGGCTAGGTGTTTTGGACAGTGAGAGAGAGTAAGGTGAAAGAAAAATAAAGAACAGAGTAACAGTGCTTACTTGAAGACAGTGAAGCTTTAGAGGAAGCTCTTAAAAGAGCTGTTGGTTTTCATACAACGGTATACACTAGGTTTAGGTAACACATTTTGTACAGTATACAGTTTGTACAGTATAAAAACCATTACGCCTATGGAGAGTCCCCGTAAACAACCAATACAAGTGTATGTGTGTGTGTGTGTGTGTGTGTGTGTGTGTGTGCCACAAATTATTACCTTACTCGTAACTTGTGCTCATCATTTAATTTTTCTCTGAGTGCTGCCCTGATAAACTTTGTTGGAACATTTGGAAATTTCTTCTGTACCGTGTCTGTAAATGCAATTTCACTTATCAATCATTACAATTTTGCACTGTAACATAATGTTTGTGCAAAGAAATAATAAAAAAAAAGGACATTTAACTCACCCAAGATAAGAATAACTTTGTCTTGATCAAGAGCTGGCTTTGCTGTAGTGTCTTTGTTCGCATTGCTAGCCCTTCCAGACAGCCCATGAGTGTCCAGCGTCTCTCGCCCAAACACTGCCACTGCAGATCTTTAACCGTGGCAGAACATGATGTGCCACCCGTCCACAACTTGCCAGGACAGTAGGACTAATTCCTAGCCCCTGTGTCTGCAAAAAAAAAAAAAAATAGTTAAGGACACTAAAATTAAAAGCATGTAACATAGACTACATATATGCTATAAGTGCTATGGCCTGTTAGATTCTTCATTCAAAAAGTTACATCTTTTTCTTTAGTGTACTACCTTTTTTAAAGACAAAGGGTTGTTCATACCAAATTTGGATTCAGTTACAAAAGTAAATTGTACATGAAGTTAACATGCCTTCTACGACTTCTGCACAGCACTGCACATGAATATATATATGAACAAAGAAATATTTTATTATTCACCTTTTCAGGGGGATTTTTGCGGCTTGAATTCTCTTGTGATTTTTGGTTGTTGAGAGTGTCTGTTCCAAGTGTAATGTTCTGGCTCATGGATTCTAGCATTGGAAGAATTTCTTTAAAAAAAATAACATAAATAATAATAAAATTAAAAGTGATTACTAGCAGACAACCACACTGATGGATAAATTGATAAATTGATGGATAGACAGAGAAATACAGATATAAAAAATAATACTTTGTTGCAGAGATATATTCAGGGCATGTAGATTTTCATTTTCTTTCTGTAATCGAATAATTTCTTGCTGTAGCTGAGTTTCCCTGCTTGACTCTTCAGCTTGACTGTCCATGCTGTTTATCTCTTGCATTAATATAATATTCTTTCTGTGAATGACCTAAAGATGAAAACACAATATTGGCACCTTGGTGTCATTACTATTTGTGATAAAATAAAATAAATAATGAAAAGCATTAATGTAGCAATTACTTGTTGTTTCAATGGAGGCTCTGCATCAGATGATGGGGACTGAGTTGGAGTGTAAATGTTCTTTTTGGCTGTTTTCTTCTTTTTCCCTCTAGCCTGAACATCCTCCTCCTGAGGGTTTCTTTGTTCTCTAAAGGGACAAAAATATAAAGTAGGAAACACATATCTTCTATCACGACTGAGTCTAGTTGTTTGCAGTACTTTTTACCATCAATGTCTATAATTGTGGCTGGTGAACTTTCATCCTCGTAGGCAACATCCACAACATCCCCAAGTTCAAACTTTTTTTTCAGTATGTCCTTTTTAGGAACAATGTCATAGGTGGGTGGCTCCTCCCTCCATTCAACCAGAACCCAGGTTTTGCTCATATTCTAAGATAGATAGATAGAGACATAAATAAATAAACACACACACACACACAAATATACATATCAATCATTCATCTGTTGCCTTCAGCTCAGCTGACTGTATCCATGACAACAGTGTTACCTTAAGGGCAGCCAGCGCGCTCTCACGGTCTTGTCCGGTGCTGATCAAAATGATTTCTGAAGTAACAAAAAAGTACACTGCCATCAATTATAAGCAGTGAAAATACAAAACAAAAGACCATTTTTGTTAACAATGCAAAAAGCTCATTTTATTTCTTAAAATAATTTTGATATATAGGCGGTAGGCCTTGTACTGGTCTTGCTATAATGTATCCTCGACAGCAAAAAAAAGAAAAGAAAATAACATTTTCATTTGTTTTAGTGTTAGAAATACACAGCAATTTAATGATTTAAAAAAGAACAGTAATTTGGAGCACTATAACGATAAAATAATAAAAGTAGGACTTTACCTTCAGAAGACGGTTGGTGACAGTTGACTGACGTGCATTCGAATCGGCGACGTGAAGCGAATACGACAGGACGCAAAAGAAGCACGTCATCTCAGTGAATCGAATCTTTTCTCTAAATGATTCATTTACCGGTGCTTAATGTAAATTATTGTTACACCAGCAGGTGGCAAAAACGAGCGTCTTTTTATGTGTGAAATGCTCTGAATTAAAACAGAGTATTCCACGACCAAAACTTTTATTTTCTTAAAAAAAAAAACGAATTAAAAAAAGTCTGCTTAGAATAAAGAGTGTTTATTTTAATGTTCCTACTCAAGTCAATTTTGTCAAATACACAGACGTTATTGACAGTAATAGTTTATAATAGAATTTTTAGTTTTATTTAAAATGTAATCTTTTTTTTTTCATAAAATGTTATGATATTACAGTTTGGATCACAGGACCCTGTAATATTGCAGAAAATATATTATGTTTGCATATAACACTAAATTGTATCTTTTTAAAGGATAAAAATGGAGTACAAAGTGTACTTAAATGAAGAGGCACCAGTTCCAGCTGCCACAAAAAGACGATGGACACAGAATAAAATAGGTTGCTGAATTCAGAATAATCTGCAATTAATTCTAATTTAGGCAATTTATTTCATATTTTACAGTTACATATCAACTTATATTAATCAAATAAGCAATAATTCTGCTCTTTCTACTTCAGGTTCAAAAAAGAGAAGATCATACAAGACATGGCTTATTCCAGAGGTAGTTGAAGTAATTTATGTTTTGATGTTGGCCTAAAAACATTTTCAGTTACAAATCCATGCCCATGTAGTCAAGAAGTTAAATGCCACTTTATCTTTATTATTTCATACAGGAAAACATTTCCAATGATGATAGTGATGACAGTTTCAGCAAATCAAATAGGAGCTCTCCTGATGCTCATGTGAGAATCCCCCCCCCCCCCCTTAATTATTCTTCTTAAAATGGTGCTTCTTTATCATCATGCACATATAAATAAGTATGGCAATTCTTTGTTCCTTTTTCAGCCAGTACATATAACAATTAAAAATTGAAAATATTATGTATAAAACCAGAGGTCAAAATAGCTGTACATGTCTCGCAGGGAAACCTTTCTACTAACGATGACAATGAATTCATCAGTGATGCTGATGGGAACTTTTCAGATGCTGATGTGAGAATTATTTTTTGATCTTTTCTTTAAATCCCAAATGCTGTTTTTTTAAAAACCTTGCTATTTTTTATGCATACATTTGTAAATATGTGCATTTGTTTTTTACTGTGCAATAAATGCACCTTGTCCGACAGGAAAGCTTTTCTGCTGACGAGGAGAGTGATGTTTTCAGCACAGCTTATGAGAACTTTCCAGAGACTCATGTGAGTTAGAATACAGTACAGAATATGTATCTAGATTATCTAGTCTCATGCTTCTTTTAAAGTACACTTCATTATGTGTCAGCATGTAATTAGTGCAATATCTACTTTCTAGATGCTCAGAAACTACAGTGCAGTTTGTGAGGGAAGCACAGAAGAAAGAGAGGAGTTGTGTGCCAAGGAAAAAATATATCCAAATTCCAAAATCACCAATGAAGAATCTCTACTGTGTATACTTGCCTACAGCCTCAGACATACAACATCCAAAGTGGCTTTGAGTGACTTGTTAGAGCTTATCAATCTTCACTGTCCTGATTCAACCAATGGTGTTCCAGACAGTTTATACAAGTTCATCAAATCCTTTCACTGTGACACTTTTGAAGTCCAGTATATTTGCCCGTCCTGCCAGTATTTCTTTGGTAATCAAATCCCCACCCATTGTGCTTCATGTGATGCTACCCCAGGGGACATTGAAAACTTGATCAAATCTGGCTCTGTCTTTATCAAGCTATCTATTTCAGATCAGTTACGAGGTAAATTTGAGAATGCAGATTTTTTTCAGTCTTTGGATTACAAATGGTCAAGGACCAAGTGCAACTCACAAAATGTTGAAGACATATTTGATGGCGCTATGTACAAATCGATCAGTGCACTAAATGACCCAAAACTGCCAAATATTTCAGTGTCATGGAATGTTGATGGTGTTTTCAAATCTTCAAATCTTCTCCTTTTCACATCTGGCCACTTCAAGTCACAATCAACGAGCTCCCCCCTAATCTGAGGGCAAAACATGTCATTCTTGGTGGATTGTGGTTTGGGCCTAGAAAGCCAGAAATGAACTCATTTTTGCAATCATTTGTCTCGAAAACCATGGGTTGTCTTGTCAGTGGAAGGGAGAAAAATCAGTAGTCCGTGTTTACAGTTTGCTTTGCATTTGTGACTCTGTGGCTCGTTGTGCTGTACAGAATGTCAAAAAGTTTAATGGAGAGCATGGTTGTAACTGGTGTTATCAAAAGGGTGAAGTTGTAGAAAATGGTAATGGGTTTACAAGGGTGTATCCTTTGCAGTCAGTGGAGCCAGAGGTGAGGACACATGAAAAACACACTAAAGATGCTCACCAAGCTGTTGATTCTGGAACATGCATACATGGAGTAAAAGGCCCATCTCCTCTAATGCTGCTGACGTTTTTTAACATGGTTTCTGGGTTTGCATATGATTACATGCATGGCATATTATTAGGTGTTTGTTGCCAACTGACTATCCTATGGTTCGATTCCAAATACCATACAGAGCCTTGGTGCATTGGGAGAGAAATCGAGCAAATTGAAAGAAGGTTGCTTGCCATTCAACCACCTGCAAGTATAACAAGACCACCCCGTTCAATTTCTTTGCGTAAATATTGGAAAGCTTCTGAATACAGACACTTCCTCCTATTTTACAGCCTTCCCTGTTTGTTTGGAATTTTGCCCCAAAAATATCTTGGCCATTTACTACTTCTAGTGCAGGCCACATACATTCTCCTTCTAGATTCAATTTCCCCCCAAAACATTGACACAGCTGATGCCCTTCTAAAAGCATTTGTGGGCCGTTTTGAGTCTCTGTATGCTAAGTGCCATGTGTCTTTTAATGTCCACATACTTGTACATGCAGCAGCATCTGTAAAAAATTGGGGTCCTTTATGGAGTCACAGTGCATTCTTATATGAGACTCAGAATGGACACCTCCAGAAACTCTTTCATGGCACACAAGCTGTAGCAGAACAAATTGTTAACATGTTTAACCTTTACCAGCATGTTCCACGACTCATAGCTGCTGTATTCAAGGATGAAGAAACACAACAAAGCAAAAGCTTCGTTGAAAAAATGTTGGGAGGCAGCAAGATTGTGACAAAGTGCATTGGTAGGTCTAGCGTGATGTTTCTTGGATGCCCACATGTACGACAGCCAACCCCAAGAGAGTCTTATCTCCTTCAAGAGTCAGGTTTCAGTGCAAATAAAGCCTTCAGTTTTTATTCTAGGGCTGTGGTTAATGGCAAGCGAATTCATGCAAAAGGAACAAAATCTCTAACTAAAAGAATCAACCATGCAGTTCAAACCAAACATGGGTCTGTAGCATTAATACGATCATTTATAGATGTAGGTAGTGGGCAAGGAGAGGGACATGCCTTCATTGATGTAATGAAAACAACATGTAACAACATCAGCAAAGACAGAGAATCAGGGATAACAGCAACAAACATTTTAAAAGAAAAAGGGCTAGATTCAGTTGAACTCATCAAATGCACAGACATACATTCAACCTGTGTCTACCTCAAGGACCTACCAGGTCTTGCAGATAGTTTTTTTTGCATCCAGCCAAACAGATGGGAGTTGGATTAAAAATAGATAGCTAGTGTCACGAATCCAGTCTGCACTTCCATTCACCCACCACCAGAGGTCACTAGCTCACCACATGGACTTTCACACCACACACCACATGGACTCCATTTCCCATCATCCAACACTGATCACAGCTGTCACCAATCACTCATTGCACTAATCACACGCACACCTGATCCCACGCACATACTGATCACACACGCTTTATAAGCCTTGGACTTTCTCTGCCTCTCTGCTGAGTATTGTATGCGTTTACTGCTCTCCTAGTAGTAGCTACTCTACAAAGCCCTGGATTAACCCTTGCCTTGCCGTTTGGACACTGTTTGCACCCCAGCCCGTTTTACCTGGATTATCTCTCTGCCTAGCCCCTCTGGATACTGTTTGTAAATCGTCGACCTCCGCTTGCCCTAGTTTATTCTTTGTCTTGTCCCTGCCATACCTGTTTGCCATTGTTTCGACCCTGCCTGTATTGACCATGCCATTAAATAAAAGCTTGCACATGGATCCGCACGTCTCTCGTCTCATCAGCCACGTCACAGAATACTCGGCCACACAAGGATCCAGCAACTTCTCAGACGAACATTGGTCAGGTATGGACACAAATAGACAATTGTTTACCCTTAAACAAGGCCCACGGTCACTGGAGAACCATATTAGAGAGTTTTTAGCCATCGCTCATTATTCTGATTTACCGGACATTATTTTAATTGAGATTTTTTTGTGATGGCATTAATCAGCCTCTGCGATCACAGCTTAGATGCGAAGGCCCGCGTTTGTCACTGAGTTGTTTTTTGGACTTTGCTTTATTGACTGTTGGTTCAGCGTCCACTGTGGGAGTCGCGGAGGAACGTGACACCGCACTCAATTGTGTGATCACAACCGCTCAAGAGCACGCTCACAAAATGGCGGACACAACAGCTCCCCGCTATGTCATAGCAGAGTCCAATCCAGTCACAGTTAATGTCAAAGAGTCACATCAAGCCCACCCCGTTCAATTTCTTTGCGTAAATATTGGAAAGCTTCTGAATACAGACACTTCCTCCTATTTTACAGCCTTCCCTGTTTGTTTGGAATTTTGCCCCAAAAATATCTTGGCCATTTACTACTTCTAGTGCAGGCCACATACATTCTCCTTCTAGATTCAATTTCCCCCCAAAACATTGACACAGCTGATGCCCTTCTAAAAGCATTTGTGGGCCGTTTTGAGTCTCTGTATGCTAAGTGCCATGTGTCTTTTAATGTCCACATACTTGTCAAAGAGTCAAATCAAGCCACAGCTGATCGTAAAGAACCAAGTCAAGTCACTGTTGATCGTCATGAATCAGGCCAAGACACCGCTGATCTTCACGAGCTAAGTCAAGTCACAGTTGAGGTCAGAGAGTCACAGCAGCACGTCACCGCTGCTCGTCCAGAGTCACTTCACGTCTCAGCTGATCTCCTAAAGTCAAGTCACATCACAGCTGCTCGTCCAAAGTCACAGCAGCACGTCACCGCTGCTCGTCCAGAGTCACTTCACGTCTCAGCTGATCTCCTAAAGTCAAGTCACATCACAGCTGCTCGTCCAAAGTCACAGCAGCACGTCACCGCTGCTCGTCCAGAGTCACTTCACGTCTCAGCTGATCTCCTAAAGTCAAGTCACATCACAGCTGCTCGTCCAAAGTCACAGCAGCACGTCTCCGCTGCTCGTCCAGAGTCATAAGTCATAAGTCACCTTTATTTATATAGCGCTTTTACCAATACAGATTGTGTCAAAGCACTTAACAGTATCAAATTGGAGGACAGAGTGTCAGTAATATATAATGATAAGATTAAACATTCAATTTTCAGTCAAAGGCATTTCATTATTGAATTCAGAGATGTCATTGTCTAGCTCAGTTTAGTTTAAATAGTATATGAGCAATCAAATCGGCGATAATCGCTAGAAATTAGGTGTCCCCAACTGAGCAAGCCAGAGGCGACAGCCGCAAGGAACCAAAACTCCCTCTGAGACAGAATGGAGAAAAAAACCTTGGGAGAAACCAGGCTCAGTCGGGGGTCAGTTCTCCTCTGACCAGACGACACCCACAGTTCAAAAGTTTCAGGTTCTAACGATCGTAGTATTATGTAGTTAGGTATTTTATTATATTTTTAGTTATATTTTTTAGTTAATGTATTTTAATCGAGGTCTCCGGGGGTCATCTGGGTGTCCTGGTCTCCGCTGACGATCAGGGCTGCAGACATCATCTCTTGGTGCTGATCCACCATCTGATCATAGGAAAGAAACAGACAAATATTAGCATAGATGCCATTCTACTTACGATGTAACGAGTACACCGTGTGTTGTGGGAAGTGTTCCCGGTTCCGGTTGATCTAATTAATGCAGCCTAACAATCCTTTAACGGATTTGAATAATAGAACCGTATTAGTGTGTTATGTGTACGCCAGGGTAAAGAGATGGGTCTTTAATCTAGATTTAAACTGACAGAGTGTGTCTGCCTCCCGAACAGTGTTAGGTAGTTTGTTCCAGAGTTTGGGTGCTAAATAGGAAAAGGATCTGCCGCCCGCAGTCGATTTTGATATTCTAGGTATTATCAAACGGCCAGAGTTTTGAGAACGCAGCGGACGTGGAGGACTATAATGCGATAAGAGCTCGCTCAAGTACTGAGGAGCTAAACCATTCAGGGCTTTATAAGTAATTAACAAGATTTTAAAATCTATCCGATGTTTGATAGGGAGCCAGTGCAGTGTTGACAGAACCGGGCTAATATGGTCATATTTCCTGGTTCTAGTAAGGACTCTAGCTGCTGCATTTTGGACTAACTGTAGTTTGTTGATCAAGCGTGCAGAACAACCACCCAATAAAGCATTACAGTAGTCTAGCCTTGAGGTCATAAACGCATGAACTAACATTTCTGCATTTGACGTTGAGAGCATAGGTCGTAATTTAGATATGTTTTTGAGATGAAAAAACGCAGTTTTACAGATGCTAGAAACATGGCTTTCAAAACTGCATTTTTTCATCTCAGCAGTCACAGCAGCACGTCTCCGCTGCTCACGTCACAGCTTACCGTCCAGAGTCACTTCACGTCTCAGCTGCTCACGTCACAGCTGACCGTCCAGAGTCACTTCACGTCTCAGCTGATCATCCAGAGTCACAGCCCGTCACGGCTGACACACCCAGATCAAGGTCAGTCTTTCACTATCCCAGTTTGATGTCTAGTTTGAGGGATGTACCGCTGGTGTCTGCATGCACGGCTGGTATCCCCAAACCAACTCACTCTAACCCTCCTGTTCTTCTGCATACACCCCTGTCTGAGGCACTTCCCCTGATGGGAATCACTTTGTGTTGCGTTTGGGCTGCGTACACCACCGCAGAACTGCCCGAGGAGGTGGTGCCCGCTGCAGCTTCTCCAGAGGTGGCGGTCCATGCTGCAGAACCTCCAGAAGCGGCGGGGCTCGCGTCGACCCCTTGTATGGTGGTGGCACCCAGCAATGAACTCTCCCTGTGTCCTGAGTTTACCACTGTAGAACCTCCAGAGGTGGCGGCAACCGCCGCAGAACCTCCAGAGGTGTCAGCGGTATCCGTCAATGAACTCTCTGTAGCATTTGGACCAATCAGACACAATTTCTCATTTGATTTAACAAATGAAACTAGTTATTAGATTAACAAATAATCACAGACCCCTCACCCAATACACATTCTTAGGTGCCCCTATGTCTGCAGACGCCGCCAGAGCACCCCCGGTGCCATGGCAACCCATCAGATAACATTAGTTTTATTGCGCAAAGGAATGCAAAATGGTCAAGAAACACTCACTTCATATCCACTTTAGGAAAAGGACATTTATGCCATAAAATGGACTCTTCTCTAATTAATTCATAGGAAAACCTTTCTTTGAATGAGCACACATATCATTAAGTCATTGTGTATATTATTACTGTTTTTGTGTATTTTAATACTGTTTTATGCATGCTTATAATAGATCAATAGTTAATATCACTCTGACTGTAACATGTTTGGTCTCTATCAATTCGTCTTCGGATGATCTAACTGAGAGTGAATATTACATGTTGATACCTATGCAACATATCAGTGTCCTAAGAATCTTTAATAGTTTGTATAATAACTTTCAATCCAACCCCTTTTGGAAATTACCATGCTCTCAGACAAAGGGCCATAAAACCCCCAGTATTTCCAAAACTCCCGCTTGGAAATTCAGCCTTTCTCATTGGTCAAGCCCATCCTGAAAGGCGTGACTCTTCGCAGACTTTAAAGAGCCCACGCGCTCTCTCTCTCGCTCTTCTACCAAAAAGTGCCCTGGAGATCACCTGGGAAACCTCGCGGCTCCCCTTCCGGGGGAGCCCGATCTTCTGGCAATTTTAAGTTCGGTAACTTTGGGAACTCACTTCGGACTAATCATGGCTGGAAGGACGAAGCTTTTACTCCAAAAGGAATCCCCCCCCGGGAATCTACGCATTATACATGCACCAGGATACTTTACTCAGCACCCACAAAAACCATGCAAGTAACCGCTTGTTAACTATCTAGATGCGCTTCTAGGCTTCGACCCCTTTTAATTAAGGTGATATGATTTTCTAATGGCTCAAACCCAGGTTTTAGTTAGTTGATGTTAAAATCCTGCCATGGTTCTCTTGCGCGCGAGCGCTCTCTCTCTCGCTCTCTCTCTCGCTCTCTCTCTCGCTCTCTCTCTCTCTCTCTCTCTCTCTCTCTCTCTCTCTCTCTCTCTCTCTCTCTCTATGCCTTCCTTGCCTTGGCATCCATGTTTAATGTGTGTATGTCTGTGTCTAGTTCTATGTTTCATGTTCCCCTGTAGTGTAGTTTAATAAACATCCATATGTATTCACGCTTGGTTGTCTGTGTCTGCTGCTCTCAGAACTAAGTCACTTTAACGTCCGATCTTGCAACAATGCTCGGAGCACTGCTTCGTTAAGAAAATTATTTGTCGTGGCCAGAGGAATAATTTTTCTCAAAGTCAATAGAAGGGTCCGTACTGCGGACGAACTAATCATTCTATTGTACTATTAATACTATAGCTAATTCCTGAAGATGGATATATAATTGATAACCCGTTATGATTTATTATGTTCATCTCATAAAGCAAATATGCTACAGATGGTGGAGAATGCGGGCAACGTTTTAAACCTAGTTCTGTGAGCAGACTCAGTAACAATTGTGTGTTTCTTATGTGTGTTTATTCAAACCAAGACTACTATCCAACTGCGTCTTTTTGTGAATGAATGTAGGCTACACGCCCACTTTCCGTGCCTTAAGTTTTTGTTGAGTTTCTCGCTGAGAAACCAGCCACTGTTAATGGCTTAAGTTAACTGTAGTTTATAAATCTGACCCTATAAAACGAAGAAACCTTTTATAGTGTGTCTTAATGCTATTTTAACCGCCCTAAATCGAGCGAAGAAACCCTCTTTTAGCGCGAAGAAGATGGCTTAAGTTAACTGTTTATAAATTTGACCCTATAAAACGAAGAAACCTTTTATAGTGTGTCTTAATGCTATTTTAACCGCCCTAAATCGAGCGAAGAAACCCTCTTTTAGCGCGAAGAAGATAGCGAGCGATGTTCCTCGCTTATCTTAAAATTAAGGCCTTATATTATATGTAGCTAGATTGATGCCATTGGTGTTCCGATGCCATACAACTAGACTATTACTCCCGGGGTTTAACCATTAGCGTAGCTAACTAATGCGTGCCCCCTTCGCCCGATCACGGAGCAACATTAATCTTACTGCAGGTCAGTGTCGGATTAATGATAACTGGGAGTCTTAAAATCTTGATCAAGTAATTGTTGCAACAACCGCACAAGTCCCATATAGCTGGCGAAGAAATCCCAGATCGGCAGTGCGTATAAATATATATATAATTATTTTTTTTTATATACTAAAGTTATGATCTTGGGCGAAGAATCCCCATTTTCAGTTTTGAACAGCATAAGTCCCATATCCAACTAGTAAATGTCAGATCGGCAGTGCGTTTTAGATGAAATCTATTTGATATTGGGTAAAGAAAATCCCCACTTGCGGGTTTCGTGGTAAACTGCGTAAGTCTCTCCTGAACAGATAAAATCTCTTCAGGACAGCGGCTTAAATTTTAGCTGTGTGATAAAAAAAAATCTCACTACAGTATTTCATCTGCTTATTGTCGCGTGTCATTGCATGCATATTAATCCACTGATGTGATGCAATTGGTCGATTTAATGGTGTAATGTTTTGCCATTGTCTGTGAAGTGAACGCGCTGTGTAAGTTATGAATGAAGTGTGAACGACAGCTCGACTGGATGAGCGCGAGATTCCCATGCATGTTTACATCTGGCTCACGTGCTTCGCGCACACACCGGTTGTTAAGCGTGCATCGGTTTCTTAGCAACGCCTGACCCCGAAAGGCGATAGCGAGCCCTTTCCGGTTCAAACTAAAGACAGCGCATACGTCACAGACTAATGTAAACAGACCATTGCATGTAGCCAAAGCTACCGCGCTAACGGCCCTACATGGATAGGAGCTAAAGCCCTTACCTCAGCTGTTAGCTGTTAGCATCCGACTGACACTTAGAGACAGTGTGTGTAAAGTGTAACAGAACTCCTACCTCTACAGTTTCTTTCTGTTCCACCTTCTGCTGAGCTATCAATTACTTTGGTCTCCCCCACATGCTTTGGTTGATTTGTGTATTTTATTTTACCGTGTTATTTGCAGCAATTATTTATTTATTTTATTTGGGCTTGTTTTATTTCATCTACTCCAGTCTGTAGTTAAGTCTAGCTACACCTATTGAGCAAAATTGAATTTACTTAGATTTTAAATCTATTTAAAACAATTTCCCATTTATTTTCCTACGCAATTAGGACATTTTAACTTTGCTTCAATTTTCAATTTTATTTTGTTACCCTTTTCCTCTCCTTCCTCTATAGGCATAGGTAATGCTAGCCACAAGCTGCTTCATCCTAGACGCTTAATCTTTCTGTTGTCCCCTCTCAATGTTCCCAGTTAGGTATCATCCATGGGGAATTCTCGGGGACTGGACTCGTCTGCCTGACCTACCGGACATGTACTGGGGGGGGCGCCTCGGATACCTCTGCCCCTGTACTCCGAGTGGCAACACGCAGCACGACATCAGCAATGGGGACCTCAAGTGTTGTATCAACCATACTGACTGACACATAAGGGCAATTTTGGTTAAGTACCCTGTGAAGTTACACGGTGGTCCACCCTTTTGAGAGGAGCGAACTCATCCATAGTTCGAGGCCCAAAAGGGGTCCGTGTAACTTGGGACCCACAGGCGAAACCCAATTTTGGCTGTGCCAGCTAGTCGTTGAGCCTCCCTCACTTGAGTGATGCAACATTGTGCCAAAAGGCAGTGCTGTTTGAGTGGTTGCCACCGGGTGCCATGGGTGCGAGTGATCAGGAGCCCCTGCAGTTGCGTGCTCGGGAGAGTCAAGGGAGACGGCCCAATCACTGGGGCTCACCTGGGTAACCTCAGCTCATCACCAAGCCTAACAACACCTCAGATATAGCCATTGACTCAATATGAAACGTGAAGAGGACTAGAGAGCCTCTCTGCTTTAGCGTGCTTGGTCTGTCCAGCTATCTCTCTCATCACCTCCCTAGGCAGTACAAGAGCCCCGCTCCGCAGTCCTTGTCACAGCCCCTAGAGGTGGTAGTAAGCCCTTGATTTCCCACTATTCCTTTCTAAATTTGAACTTTGATTTTTATTTTTATTTTTTTTATATTTTTTTTTTTTTTTTTTTTTATTAATTTCGGTTCTGTTTGTTTTGGTTGTTTTGTGGGCCCGGAGACCGAACCTGTTTGAACCATCAGAAAATACTTGGTAATAACGTTGATAAACCAAATAGCCTAAGTCATTAAATGACCCCCTAGGTTATCACCCATCAACAGTGTTACCCATAGTTTTTGGGTGCTCACTTACACCAATTATTCACTCCTGCCTTAGCAGCCACGATATGTAAGCGTTTAGTTTGCGTCACTAACTGATCACACCAGTTAATCATGCAACACATAACCCAAATATTTTAGCTCACTAAATCTGTGCGGACTTGCATTGGTGTTTTGTGTTTTTCCCTCTCCACTTGTGCTCCACCTGTGTCCAGATTATCCGGCTTGGCTAAGCACTGCAACAGACGCCCTCCGGTCCGGGACCACTCCTGATCTACAGCACATGAGCGAAACAGCTGGATGACAACCTGAACTGGCAGACAGACCATGATCAAACCAGGGCTACAGCCACAGAGAGCCAGCCAGGATCATCGGTGCTCTTGCCTGCAACCGCATCATCCAGTTAAAGCCAAGCGAAAGATGCTTCGACCACAAGGAGGCCCGGAGGACCGGGAGCGCGTGCAGAACCGCCAGGCCAGCTGGACCAGCAAATGACAGCGGATGAAGAGGACAAGGAGCTACAAGAGGAAGTAGAAAGTTTCAGGATGCCTCTACAAAACCCACACAGACACTGAGCACAGAGAGCAGCTGGAATAGAAGCCAGAGAGGCTCCAGCAGGCTAAAGCTCTCTTAAGTAATGACCCAGGCGAACTGAAACAATGCCTGTGAATGCCACCTGCAAGCTGCCGAGCTGAAATCCAAGTCTCTGCTCAGCGACGAGGCAACTTCAAACGCCAACCAACAAAGCCAAGGCGAACTCAATGTCACAAATGAACTGAAATAGGCTTGCAGACCACGAGGTGAACAGAAAGGGAAAACACAACACAGAATTTCCCCTGACAAGCAGGCCCAGGCCCACTGTTCACACCTCACTTGCCAGCAACCACAGGTGGGGCAGGGACCCTTCCAGAGCATCACTGCAGATACACACACCGTGTGGCCCCACAGACCCCAACCAACTGGCCCGCAGAAGGCCACCACACTGGCCTGCCTGCAAAACATGAACTTTTATGCTCGAACTCTGCCCCATGTGACCACACGAGACAGGCTATCTGCTCAGGATCACCTCCGGCCTTGAAACACAACATCCTGTACCAGCAGTCTGAAACCGTCAAAGCGGATTACAAAACTTACGAGAAGCCTGCTACAGCCAGCTCTGAGTCTACGGCAGACAACAGATGCATCACATTGTGAGTCACCATTCAAGCGCCATGGTCTTCCCCCGCACAATGACCACCTGACATCTGCGGAACTCAGCCCATATGGCCTACAGACAACACAGCGCTGCCTCCATAAAGACTGGTAAAATCCTGCCTATCCCTGCACAGTACCCAGAACTGACTCTGGAGTGCACACGGGCCAGCAACAGAGATCCTGAGGACATAAAACGTGGCCTCCACAGCAGCGCAAACAGGATATATCAGACTCTCAAAACTCCTTTTAACTGCGAGTGGCATAAGAAACTTACCAGAAAGCCCTCCTACTAAAAGAAACGCCCAGATCTTGTCAAACAGTCTCTCACAACAGAGACATCCATCCTAATGCCAGATGGTCATGGCACCCAAACAGCACATCAGCAGACGGCTGACGGCCCACGACAAGCCAAAATAAACACACGGTCAACTCTCCTGCACCTGACCATCAGCTCCATGAGACCGTACACCCTGTGTACACAACCCCAAATGAACACCGGCCCTCTTTTCACCAACATGGACCTGTCGTATGGTTTTGAGCCCGAGGGACTTTAAGCATTCAGAGAATTAGCCTCAAGTGCGGGAACTTTCACACTTCCAGCCTGCCAACTCATCTGAAGTGCACAGCCAGGTCACAGAGATAAGACCTGACATCTCAGCTGGTCGCGAGAACTCAGTCTCAAGGTCAGACCAGCCCACGACCCAGACTCCTCCTGCCTTTACATCTTGAAAGGCACATCACTGTGATAGATGCTTCATCAGAAAGTCAACACAGTTCCCAACCAGCAGGAAACAGCATGTTGGAAAACAAGGCGAGACTTGGAGTTCTGCTGACACTGGAGTAAATCCAATTTTTATGTCAATTCCAACTCTTGGGCAGACCCCTAGCTGAAGCTCAGGAACAGAACTGAACTCTTAAAGCCCAAAGGTGTGCACGGAACACGCAGCCATACATGCATACAACCTTCTCAGTGATAAAGAGCTGCTGGGTCACATTGACCCTTTGCTGAAAGTGAGACAGCCGAATCTCCGGGCTGAAGGGCAAGAACCCCAGCCACTCCAGCCAGACAGGTCACCTAGACAGACTGTCAGGTCACAGAGGTCACGGGAAAATCTCACAGCCAGCCATGAGGACATGGCCTGAAGCCTCACACGCTTCAAAGCACTCACCGAGCACACACCAGACCTGCCTGCGCAAGCAAGTGCAAAAGTTTCCTATGAGACCTCGCAACCCCCGGAGAAGCCCTGTAAAGTGCAAGAACGTCTGGCCAGACCATACCAGATGTTTACACTGGCAAAAATATGAGACTGCACTACCAGCATACACAAAAGGGGAACGGACAGCAACAGTGTGACACGCAGACAGCGTGGCCAAACCCTCAAGCACACACCTTCAAGGGGATGGAGGGAACCTGGCCCCACTCTGAGCCACACCCCCTTTTCTAAGAGACATCCTGCACCTGTCGACAACGGCCAGTGCCAAAGCTGCTCTTCACAAGAAGCAACAATGCAGAGCTGATGTCAGCTATGTGGACTCACTCAAGACCACATTACATCATCAAACTCAAATGGCATCTGCACTCTACACCAACAACATGGCCAGAACTAAAGGGGGGTTGCCCACTTCAGCAGAACACTGCTCCCACCGGGGCACTAACTACTCAGATGACAAAAGAGCCCAGCTCCGCACTTCACGAATCATCCAGTGATTCTCCAGTCTACCACAGCAACACTTCAAGCTGGACTCCCAGTCATCACAGTACAAGTGACAGCCATCCTGATAACCCTTTAAATCGCATCAGCTCACAAGAACTGCATCAAAGAACTCCTCAGTTACACAGACTCAAATTATGCCAATCTCAGCTTCGCACGCCACCTCCTTGGCTAGGAAAAAAATGAGTTTGCCACAATGAACAGGAAGCCAGTCAAGCACCAACACCTGTACCAGGCGTGCAACAACATCGCAAGTGCATTGCATGGTGAGCTACGGCCTCAACCAAGAACCACCCACCCACCCACCAATGACATGGCAGCCGTAACCAGAATGAAACCAACTTTCACCTCCAGGGTACACACCTCGCAGCCCTGACACTAACTTAAAAGCTATCCATAAATGTCATTGCCTAAATGCAAACCGCTGACTGAACAATAAAGCTTGTTCTCTACCACCTCCCTAACCCCATCCAACCACCCTATCACATCTACTCGACTTGCTGCTGCTCCAGCCCTCAAACTGCGGCATGACGTCACACACATGCTACATGTGCTGAGCAACATTGCATACTGTGTCCCTGATGCCCACTCTGCGCCAAAGCTTGTGGTGACACAGTGACAAAGGGGGGTCAGGTCAATGCATACCCACAACGCACCATGTGCTGGACACCACAGTACCAGAGACACTTATAAGACACTAAAACAAGTGGCATACGGGGCTGGCATAAAGCAAGATGTGGCGGAATGTGTCAGAGCATGTCAATTCCAAAACAGCAAGCCTGAACCACAAAGCCCCACTACAATGCACTCCACTTTGGGTTTACAATCACTGAAATGACCCTTAGCTGTTTCACCACATATGGGCCGATAATACCAAGCAGATCTGTGTCAGTCCTCACTTCCCAGTCTGCCAGCATGTCACAGAAAGCAAACCCCATAGGAGATGTGAACACCTGACTAAGAGGCATTACAGAGAGCCTCACCCTAAAGACCACTGAACTTTTAATATTCTGAGTAATAGTCACAATCCGGAAAAGACTCCTGACACACGACTCAAGCCAGAATCACCACCACGGGGAGCTAAACAAGGCCATCAGTTCCTTAAGCTATGCCCTCAAACCCCAGCTGACACTACGCGACAAGCACAGCACCCATCGGCAAAAGGAACTGATACATGGCCAAAACCCGCATAGACAAACTGGCAGCGAAAGTCCAGGATGGTTTCAGGCATCAGACCACTGAGTTCCTGAGAGAGCTGTTGCACATCTCACGCTTCACAGACAAGCTCGAAATGAAGACTCGGGATAAACTCAAGGTACCAGGTGGAGTGAAACCGGAAACAAAGGAAAAAGTTGAACAGCTCCAAGAAGCCCTTGCAGTTGCTGAAAGTGACCGACAAGAACTAAAGGCTTCCCAGAAAGACATGAGAAGACATCTACAGTCTGCAGAACAGCTACTAAAGGAAGCCAAAACTGACCTTAAAACAAAAGACTCTGAAATAAATGCTCTGGAAGACCACCTAAAAAGGAATTAGAGCCAAGAAAAGCGGAGCCCTCGTCAGCATCACCACCGCTGAGCAGAATGGAGTCCCCCATCCAAGAATTGCTACACACTGGAAGAAGTGAATGGACGCAAACCAAAGCATCGCCAGCCCTCACCACAGAACTCTTCCCTTCTAGCAAAAGAAGAAACCCTCTCCATGCAGACCCCGAAACTGCACGAGACGACTCCCAAAGACCTTGACAAACTGGCCAAAACATCCCCAGTTCGACCAAACACTACAGAAGGCCGAGATATCCAGAAGTGGAAGCTCACGCGACTGACAGAGACAGGTTACACCTCCTCAGACCCACATCCAGTCCTGAGAGTCAACCTGATGCAAAGGTCCATGAACAGGTGCACAGCTGCACGCCCTCAGACCTTCAAACGGAACCACTGGAGAAGAGGGGCCCAGGTGGAGACACTGCGTGACCTGACACGGAAGGCCTTTAACAAGCACAAGGCCTCTACCAAAGGTGTTTGTAAGACCCCACTGAATCTGAACTGCACAACCCAGAATCCAAAACAGACGCCAGAAGGCACCCAGCATTGCCACAATGTAAGGCCCTTCTACAGAAAGCCACTAGCCAGCAGAGGAAAGAGCCATTGCCATGGCAACAGAACCAGGTCCCAGAAAAGCCACTGGCAGGAACCATGGAAAAGGCCATCCTCATCCTGCGAACACCATGGTATGTCCGACGACAGTCCCCACAAGATCCTCCTCCACACCTTTCACACAGGTGCCAAACGGATGTTTCACAAGGACAGCCGGACACTCCTACTTCTGAGTTACAGGAGCTTCTGATACTGGCAGAAGAGCTCCTTGAAATAGACTCAACCGAGGAGTACTGCGAAGGACAAACTTCTGACTCCTCGCCTGACGCAACACAGCATCAGACCCCTCCAAGGGAGGAGCATCCCTTAAAACTAGTCGACACCCCAGAAGCAACCAGACAACGTTGGGTTGAGCAACGGCCCACATGCCCGACAGCGAAACCTCTACCAACACAACTCAGGCAAGCTCAAGTCGGTGCCGCCACAAAAGCAAAGCGACACCGCAAACATCAGATTTATGGTAATGTTCCAGCAGAACAGAGGGCTAACAACCACCTGCACTCTCACCAGTGAGAGTCTAACCCGGCTGTTCCACACCACGGGTACCACAGATAGCCTTCTGGCTAACAGCATCAACAACCATCTGACCCGGACCAACCCACTTCGGGATGACAGCTGACACTGCCTCGACATCTGCTGCACCAGCTCGAGGATCCGCACCTTACTACAGCCTACAGTTCCACAGCTTCCCACTTGACAGCATCCACCACGGCACCACAACCACTCCTGGAGGCAACCAACAACCAGAAAGCCACCACTGTCCCCCAGCCATGAGTGGCAGGTGCAAGTCTGATTGTTCTGCATCTTTAACGTCGCTCGTTGCTGTCTATTGGACGGACAACAACGTTCGAAAGAGGGGAATTATGTAGCATTTGGACCAATCAGACACAATTTCTCATTTGATTTAACAAATGAAACTAGTTATTAGATTAACAAATAATCACAGACCCCTCACCCAATACACATTCTTAGGTGCCCCTATGTCTGCAGACGCCGCCAGAGCACCCCCGGTGCCATGGCAACCCATCAGATAACATTAGTTTTATTGCGCAAAGGAATGCAAAATGGTCAAGAAACACTCACTTCATATCCACTTTAGGAAAAGGACATTTATGCCATAAAATGGACTCTTCTCTAATTAATTCATAGGAAAACCTTTCTTTGAATGAGCACACATATCATTAAGTCATTGTGTATATTATTACTGTTTTTGTGTATTTTAATACTGTTTTATGCATGCTTATAATAGATCAATAGTTAATATCACTCTGACTGTAACATGTTTGGTCTCTATCAATTCGTCTTCGGATGATCTAACTGAGAGTGAATATTACATGTTGATACCTATGCAACATATCAGTGTCCTAAGAATCTTTAATAGTTTGTATAATAACTTTCAATCCAACCCCTTTTGGAAATTACCATGCTCTCAGACAAAGGGCCATAAAACCCCCAGTATTTCCAAAACTCCCGCTTGGAAATTCAGCCTTTCTCATTGGTCAAGCCCATCCTGAAAGGCGTGACTCTTCGCAGACTTTAAAGAGCCCACGCGCTCTCTCTCTCGCTCTTCTACCAAAAAGTGCCCTGGAGATCACCTGGGAAACCTCGCGGCTCCCCTTCCGGGGGAGCCCGATCTTCTGGCAATTTTAAGTTCGGTAACTTTGGGAACTCACTTCGGACTAATCATGGCTGGAAGGACGAAGCTTTTACTCCAAAAGGAATCCCCCCCCGGGAATCTACGCATTATACATGCACCAGGATACTTTACTCAGCACCCACAAAAACCATGCAAGTAACCGCTTGTTAACTATCTAGATGCGCTTCTAGGCTTCGACCCCTTTTAATTAAGGTGATATGATTTTCTAATGGCTCAAACCCAGGTTTTAGTTAGTTGATGTTAAAATCCTGCCATGGTTCTCTTGCGCGCGAGCGCTCTCTCTCTCGCTCTCTCTCTCGCTCTCTCTCTCGCTCTCTCTCTCTCTCTCTCTCTCTCTCTCTCTCTCTCTCTCTCTCTCTCTCTCTCTCTCTCTCTCTCTATGCCTTCCTTGCCTTGGCATCCATGTTTAATGTGTGTATGTCTGTGTCTAGTTCTATGTTTCATGTTCCCCTGTAGTGTAGTTTAATAAACATCCATATGTATTCACGCTTGGTTGTCTGTGTCTGCTGCTCTCAGAACTAAGTCACTTTAACGTCCGATCTTGCAACAATGCTCGGAGCACTGCTTCGTTAAGAAAATTATTTGTCGTGGCCAGAGGAATAATTTTTCTCAAAGTCAATAGAAGGGTCCGTACTGCGGACGAACTAATCATTCTATTGTACTATTAATACTATAGCTAATTCCTGAAGATGGATATATAATTGATAACCCGTTATGATTTATTATGTTCATCTCATAAAGCAAATATGCTACATCTCGTTCTGTCCTGTCACGGCTATGGAGGCCGTCAATGAACTCTCATCCTGTCCGGTCGCAGCCAAAAGGGCTGTCCCTGAACTCCCGTTCTGTCCTGTCACAGCTATGGAGGCCTTCAATGAACTTTCTGTGTCCCCTACCTCAGTCCTTGTGTCTGTGCATGTTCTGTCTTCTCCTTGTGTCTCCGTCCTCCCTAGGTCCCAGGCTCTGCTGTGGGTTCCTGCTCCGCTCTGGTGGTCTTCTGCACCACCGTGGAGATCTCAAGTCCCGTCTGGTCCGCCCTGGTGGGCTCAAGTCCCGTCTGGTCCGCCCTGGTGGGCTCAAGTCCCGTCTGGTCCGCCCTGGTGGGCTCAAGTCCCGTCTGGTCCGCCCTGGTGGGCTCAAGTCCCGTCTGGTCCGCCCTGGTGGGCTCAAGTCCCGTCTGGTCCGCCCTGGTGGGCTCCAATCCCGCCGGCTCCGCCCAGGTTTCCTGCGGTGTTGGCTCTGCCTTGGCCCCCAGTCACTCCGCTTCCACAGGGACCTGGCCCTCCATCCCTCCCCCTGTTCCGCCTCCGCTCCACCTCCCTCCTGGATTTATAGACTGTGTGGAGCGTCTGGAAGCCGCTCTTTGGGGGGGGGGCTCTGTCACGAATCCAGTCTGCACTTCCATTCACCCACCACCAGAGGTCACTAGCTCACCACATGGACTTTCACACCACACACCACATGGACTCCATTTCCCATCATCCAACACTGATCACAGCTGTCACCAATCACTCATTGCACTAATCACACGCACACCTGATCCCACGCACATACTGATCACACACGCTTTATAAGCCTTGGACTTTCTCTGCCGAGTATTGTATGCGTTTACCGCTCTCCTAGTAGTAGCTACTCTACAAAGCCCTGGATTAACCCTTGCCTTGCCGTTTGGACACTGCTTGCACCCCTATTGGACTCTAGCCCGTTTTACCTGGATTATCTCTCTGCCTAGCCCCTCTGGATACTGTTTGTAAATCGTCGACCTCCGCTTGCCCTAGTTTATTCTTTGTCTTGTCCCTGCCATACCTGTTTGCCATTGTTTCGACCCTGCCTGTATTGACCATGCCATTAAATAAAAGCACATGGATCCGCATGTCTCTCGTCTCATCAGCCACGTCACAGCTAGATTGGCATTTTAATGAATGTATAGAAATAAAACACAAAAGTGTTACAGTTTCATATCTCTTGAATATTGAAACTTATTGAATGTTTGCATAAATGCATAATTTTGAATGGTTTAGGGTAATGTTTATATATATATAATTGCCTATAATCTATTCATAAGTATTCATTTATTTATTTTTTGTTTTGTTGTATTGTTTTTTTTTTGTTAGGACTATTTTTTTTTATTGATAAATGTACATTATCTAAATAAAAATATAGTATAAAATTACAGCAACTATCAGAGTTTTATTCTCTATATACCCTAATCCTGTAGATTCCAAAAGGTATTGTTGTGAACTTTTATCTTCTAAAGTTTATTCCACTTCTCGAAGCAAAGACCAGGAGACGTTGGGATATCTTTCATGCAGAAGTTCCTCTTTATTGAGAAGAGAACTCACTGTCCTTAGCTGTGGTCATCCAAGTCTAACTAAAGCAGTGATACATTGTAGTGTTAATACATTTAGGGGGCTGTGCTTAGGAATGGAAACAAAGAACCTGGGTGACGACTTTAAACAAAGCATGCAAATGAGAAAGGATTTGATAGAAAACCATTTTGGCCGGTTATATGGCTTGCTCAAAGAGAAAGACAGACTCAATCCGCATAACAGATTCAGTGAAGATGATAATTCAATCAGTCTAACGATTCATGTCTGGGCCAGGCTCCGAAAGCCATTTGCAGAACAAAAGATTTGGGTCTCAGGGACCTGACTCATTTAACTTACAATGGAGTGAGCAGGAACTGGCAAGGACCTCATTAACGACTATGTTAAACAGAATCGTTCATCTTCACCCTAAATGCTAAATACAATGTATATAACTTCTTCAGTTGGTATACTATTACATTGAAATCTAAATTAAACATTTAAATAAATTTGTAATCCCACAGTATTTAGGTAGGTAGGCATTTCTTTCTTCTTGTTTTTCTTTCCTTTATTTCTTTCCAATTACAAGAAATAACTCCTGCAAGAAAACTACTTTCCTTTTTGTTTTATATATATATATATATATATATATATGTCCACATGAAGTGGAGGTGAACAGCAGTCCTGCAGAAATTATAAAATCCTGCAGGATTTTTCACTTGTGTTTGCTGGATGTTTCTGGGTCCATTGTAAAACCTGTAGGAATTTCCAGCACATATTGTCAATGTGTCCTGCAGGATTTTAAAATTCCTGCAGGACACAGGTATCCCGCAGCAAAAAAAAAAAAAAAATCCTGCAGGATTCCAGTAAAGTGTGCTGGATCATCCTGCATGATTCTAAAACCTATAGGACTTGCCTGCACATATTGTTAATTTGTCCTGCAGGATTTCATAATTCCTATAGGATACCAGCAGGTATCCTGCAGAAAAAATGAAAATCCTGCAGGATTCCTGTAGGTTATTTTTGTAAGGGCAATATTAATTGTTTATTGTAAATAAATGCATATTGGTGTGGCCCAATAGTATACAAATTAAAAAATAAAATTTTCTTGTACTTTCGGATGAGTTCCTTCTTGGTTCCATTGTTCTCGGTGGAGAGGGAAGGGTTGGTATTTTTGCTGGTGGCCTGGTGTTGATATTACCTAAAACAATTTTATTAAATTTAAGTTATCATTTAATTACTTTATAAACCAAACAAGATATGTGAATATATATATAAGATATGTGAATTCATATACATACATACTATACATACATTCAATATCTGTGATATCACTATCTGACTCTAAAAGGCGTAACTTCTTAAGAAGTTTGTAAAGACGATCTTATGACTGATCTTAATATTACAGTCTGTTTCCCAAAACCATCGTAACTTAAGTAGCACTTGAAAATCATCGTAGATCTACGAGTTTTCTGGAGTAATCGTGAAGCCCTATGTGCATCGTAAGAAGACAGAATTAGGAGGTCACCTGCAGGACAATCGGCAGATTACACTTTTAACTTTATTCAAGTGCAGTGTGATTATAATTAAAGCTTTTGATGGTAATTTATTGCACACTTTATAATCGTTTTTTTTTTCTAAATATAAAATTAAATTAGGCTAAATAATTAAAAAGGGCAGATAACCAAAAACAAACAAATAAAAAAACAACAACAACACATGCACGAAAACCAAATAATGTCTCTACAGATATTATATACAATAATATATTATTATTATTATTATTATTATTATTATATAGTATATTAATATTGTACTTATTTTTGACATATTATTATATTATATTATATTATATTATATTATATTTATTATATTATATTATATTATATTATATTATATTATATTATATTATATTATATTATATTATATTATATTATATTATATTATATTATATTATATTATCCAAGCTATCTGGAACGCAGCATTAGGTTAACATTTCAATTAACGAGCGTGTACTAAAATTCAAGGCCGTAACCATGTCTTGAACATTGGGGGGGAACAATTGTGTGTGTGTGTGTGTGTGTGTGTGTGTGTGTGTGTGTGTGTGTATATATATATATATAAAATTGGGGGGTTGCGATAGAGGCAATTTACATTAAGTGAAAATAGCAGTATTCTTTAGTGATATGCTATTTACACAGTGCAAAATAGCTTTAGATTCTATTTATTCTGTGTTAAAATGTGTTAAAAAACATGAAACTTTGACCGGGAATAACTCAACCCAAACGGGGACAAACTCCACCAAACTCGGGGTGTTAGTAGACCTCCACGGGCCCTATCCAACGCCGCCTTCCCCGAGCCCAAAGTCTTTTTGGGCCCGGGAAAAATGGGCCTCAAAACGTGAAACTTTGACCGGGAATAACTCAACCCAAACGGGGACAAACTCCACCAAACTCGGGGCAAAATTAGCGCTCCTCGGGCCCTATCCAACGCCGCCTTCCCCGAGCCCAAAGTCCCTTTTGGCCCGGAGATACGGGCCTCCAAACTTGAAAATTTTGACCGGGAATAACTCAACCCAGACGGGGACAAACTTCACCAAACTCGGGGTGTTAGTAGACCTCCACGGGCCCTATCCAACGCCGCCTTCCCCGAGCCCAAAGTCTTTTTGGGCCCGGGAAAAATGGGCCTCCAAACTTGAAACTTTGACCGGGAATAACTCAACCCAGACGGGGACAAACTCCACCAAACTCGGGGCAAAATTAGCGCTCCTCGGGCCCTATCCAACGCCGCCTTCCCCGAGCCCAAAGTCCCTTTTGGCCCGGAGATACGGGCCTCCAAACTTCAAATTTTTGACCGGGAATAACTCAACCCAGACGGGGACAAACTTCACCAAACTCGGGGTGTTAGTAGACCTCCACGGGCCCTATCCAACGCCGCCTTCCCCGAGCCCAAAGTCTTTTTGGGCCCGGGAAAAATGGGCCTCAAAACGTGAAACTTTGACCGGGAATAACTCAACCCAAACGGGGACAAACTCCACCAAACTCGGGGCAAAATTAGCGCTCCACGGGCCCTATCCAACGCCGCCTTCCCCGAGCCCAAAGTCTTTTTGGGCCCGGGAAAAATGGGCCTCAAAACGTGAAACTTTGACCGGGAATAACTCAACCCAAACGGGGACAAACTCCACCAAACTCGGGGCAAAATTAGCGCTCCACGGGCCCTATCCAACGCCGCCTTCCCCGAGCCCAAAGTCCCTTTTGGCCCGGAGATACGGGCCTCCAAACTTGAAATTTTTGACCGGGAATAACTCAACCCAGACGGGGACAAACTTCACCAAACTCGGGGTGTTAGTAGACCTCCACGGGCCCTATCCAACGCCGCCTTCCCCGAGCCCAAAGTCTTTTTGGGCCCGGGGAAAATGGGCCTCCAAACTTGAAACTTTGACCGAGAATAACTCAACCCAGACGGGGACAAACTTCACCAAACTCGGGGTGTTAGTAGACCTCCACGGGCCCTATCCAACGCCGCCTTCCCCGAGCCCAAAGTCTTTTTGGGCCCGGGAAAAATGGGCCTCAAAACGTGAAACTTTGACCGGGAATAACTCAACCCAAACGGGGACAAACTCCACCAAACTCGGGGCAAAATTAGCGCTCCTCGGGCCCTATCCAACGCCGCCTTCCCCGAGCCCAAAGTCCCTTTTGGCCCGGAGATACGGGCCTCCAAACTTGAAAATTTTGACCGGGAATAACTCAACCCAAACGGGGACAAACTCCACCAAACTCGGGGCAAAATTAGCGCTCCACGGGCCCTATCCAACGCCGCCTTCCCCGAGCCCAAAGTCCCTTTTGGCCCGGAGATACGGGCCTCCAAACTTGAAAATTTTGACCGGGAATAACTCAACCCAAACGGGGACAAACTCCACCAAACTCGGGGCAAAATTAGCGCTCCACGGGCCCTATCCAACGCCGCCTTCCCCGAGCCCAAAGTCCCTTTTGGCCCGGAGATACGGGCCTCCAAACTTGAAAATTTTGACCGGGAATAACTCAACCCAGACGGGGACAAACTTCACCAAACTCGGGGTGTTAGTAGACCTCGACGGGCCCTATCCAACGCCACCTTCCCCGAGCCCAAAGTCCTTTTTGGCCCGGAGATACGGGCCTCCAAACTTCAAATTTTTGACCGGGAATAACTCAACCCAGACGGGGACAAACTTCACCAAACTCGGGGTGTTAGTAGACCTCCACGGGCCCTATCCAACGCCGCCTTCCCCGAGCCCAAAGTCTTTTTGGGCCCGGGAAAAATGGGCCTCAAAACGTGAAACTTTGACCGGGAATAACTCAACCCAAACGGGGACAAACTCCACCAAACTCGGGGCAAAATTAGCGCTCCTCGGGCCCTATCCAACGCCGCCTTCCCCGAGCCCAAAGTCCCTTTTGGCCCGGAGATACGGGCCTCCAAACTTGAAAATTTTGACCGGGAATAACTCAACCCAAACGGGGACAAACTCCACCAAACTCGGGGCAAAATTAGCGCTCCACGGGCCCTATCCAACGCCGCCTTCCCCGAGCCCAAAGTCCCTTTTGGCCCGGAGATACGGGCCTCCAAACTTGAAAATTTTGACCGGGAATAACTCAACCCAGACGGGGACAAACTTCACCAAACTCGGGGTGTTAGTAGACCTCCACGGGCCCTATCCAACGCCGCCTTCCCCGAGCCCAAAGTCTTTTTGGGCCCGGGGAAAATGGGCCTCCAAACTTGAAACTTTGACCGAGAATAACTCAACCCAGACGGGGACAAACTTCACCAAACTCGGGGTGTTAGTAGACCTCCACGGGCCCTATCCAACGCCGCCTTCCCCGAGCCCAAAGTCTTTTTGGGCCCGGGGAAAATGGGCCTCCAAACTTGAAACTTTGACCGAGAATAACTCAACCCAGACGGGGACAAACTTCACCAAACTCGGGGTGTTAGTAGACCTCCACGGGCCCTATCCAACGCCGCCTTCCCCGAGCCCAAAGTCTTTTTGGGCCCGGGAAAAATGGGCCTCAAAACGTGAAACTTTGACCGGGAATAACTCAACCCAAACGGGGACAAACTCCACCAAACTCGGGGCAAAATTAGCGCTCCTCGGGCCCTATCCAACGCCGCCTTCCCCGAGCCCAAAGTCCCTTTTGGCCCGGAGATACGGGCCTCCAAACTTGAAAATTTTGACCGGGAATAACTCAACCCAAACGGGGACAAACTCCACCAAACTCGGGGCAAAATTAGCGCTCCACGGGCCCTATCCAACGCCGCCTTCCCCGAGCCCAAAGTCCCTTTTGGCCCGGAGATACGGGCCTCCAAACTTGAAAATTTTGACCGGGAATAACTCAACCCAAACGGGGACAAACTCCACCAAACTCGGGGCAAAATTAGCGCTCCACGGGCCCTATCCAACGCCGCCTTCCCCGAGCCCAAAGTCCCTTTTGGCCCGGAGATACGGGCCTCCAAACTTGAAAATTTTGACCGGGAATAACTCAACCCAGACGGGGACAAACTTCACCAAACTCGGGGTGTTAGTAGACCTCGACGGGCCCTATCCAACGCCGCCTTCCCCGAGCCCAAAGTCTTTTTGGGCCCGGGAAAAATGGGCCTCCAAACTTGAAACTTTGACCGGGAATAACTCAACCCAGACGGGGACAAACTTCACCAAACTCCGGGCGTTAGTAGACCTCCACGGGCCCTATCCAACGCCGCCTTCCCCGAGCCCAAAGTCCCTTTTGGCCCGGAGATACGGGCCTCCAAACTTGAAAATTTTGACCGGGAATAACTCAACCCAAACGGGGACAAACTCCACCAAACTCGGGGCAAAATTAGCGCTCCACGGGCCCTATCCAACGCCGCCTTCCCCGAGCCCAAAGTCCCTTTTGGCCCGGAGATACGGGCCTCCAAACTTGAAAATTTTGACCGGGAATAACTCAACCCAGACGGGGACAAACTTCACCAAACTCGGGGTGTTAGTAGACCTCCACGGGCCCTATCCAACGCCGCCTTCCCCGAGCCCAAAGTCTTTTTGGGCCCGGGGAAAATGGGCCTCCAAACTTGAAACTTTGACCGGGAATAACTCAACCCAGACGGGGACAAACTTCACCAAACTCCGGGCGTTAGTAGACCTCCACGGGCCCTATCCAACGCCGCCTTCCCCGAGCCCAAAGTCCCTTTTGGCCCGGAGATACGGGCCTCCAAACTTGAAAATTTTGACCGGGAATAACTCAACCCAAACGGGGACAAACTCCACCAAACTCGGGGCAAAATTAGCGCTCCACGGGCCCTATCCAACGCCGCCTTCCCCGAGCCCAAAGTCCCTTTTGGCCCGGAGATACGGGCCTCCAAACTTGAAAATTTTGACCGGGAATAACTCAACCCAGACGGGGACAAACTTCACCAAACTCGGGGTGTTAGTAGACCTCCACGGGCCCTATCCAACGCCGCCTTCCCCGAGCCCAAAGTCTTTTTGGGCCCGGGGAAAATGGGCCTCCAAACTTGAAACTTTGACCGAGAATAACTCAACCCAGACGGGGACAAACTTCACCAAACTCGGGGTGTTAGTAGACCTCCACGGGCCCTATCCAACGCCGCCTTCCCCGAGCCCAAAGTCTTTTTGGGCCCGGGGAAAATGGGCCTCCAAACTTGAAACTTTGACCGAGAATAACTCAACCCAGACGGGGACAAACTTCACCAAACTCGGGGTGTTAGTAGACCTCCACGGGCCCTATCCAACGCCGCCTTCCCCGAGCCCAAAGTCTTTTTGGGCCCGGGAAAAATGGGCCTCAAAACGTGAAACTTTGACCGGGAATAACTCAACCCAAACGGGGACAAACTCCACCAAACTCGGGGCAAAATTAGCGCTCCTCGGGCCCTATCCAACGCCGCCTTCCCCGAGCCCAAAGTCCCTTTTGGCCCGGAGATACGGGCCTCCAAACTTGAAAATTTTGACCGGGAATAACTCAACCCAAACGGGGACAAACTCCACCAAACTCGGGGCAAAATTAGCGCTCCACGGGCCCTATCCAACGCCGCCTTCCCCGAGCCCAAAGTCCCTTTTGGCCCGGAGATACGGGCCTCCAAACTTGAAAATTTTGACCGGGAATAACTCAACCCAAACGGGGACAAACTCCACCAAACTCGGGGCAAAATTAGCGCTCCACGGGCCCTATCCAACGCCGCCTTCCCCGAGCCCAAAGTCCCTTTTGGCCCGGAGATACGGGCCTCCAAACTTGAAAATTTTGACCGGGAATAACTCAACCCAGACGGGGACAAACTTCACCAAACTCGGGGTGTTAGTAGACCTCGACGGGCCCTATCCAACGCCACCTTCCCCGAGCCCAAAGTCCTTTTTGGCCCGGAGATACGGGCCTCCAAACTTCAAATTTTTGACCGGGAATAACTCAACCCAGACGGGGACAAACTTCACCAAACTCGGGGTGTTAGTAGACCTCCACGGGCCCTATCCAACGCCGCCTTCCCCGAGCCCAAAGTCTTTTTGGGCCCGGGAAAAATGGGCCTCCAAACTTGAAACTTTGACCGGGAATAACTCAACCCAGACGGGGACAAACTTCACCAAACTCGGGGTGTTAGTAGACCTCCACGGGCCCTATCCAACGCCGCCTTCCCCGAGCCCAAAGTCTTTTTGGGCCCGGGAAAAATGGGCCTCCAAACTTGAAACTTTGACCGGGAATAACTCAACCCAAACGGGGACAAACTCCACCAAACTCGGGGCAAAATTAGCGCTCCACGGGCCCTATCCAACGCCGCCTTCCCCGAGCCCAAAGTCCCTTTTGGCCCGGAGATACGGGCCTCCAAACTTGAAAATTTTGACCGGGAATAACTCAACCCAAACGGGGACAAACTCCACCAAACTCGGGGCAAAATTAGCGCTCCACGGGCCCTATCCAACGCCGCCTTCCCCGAGCCCAAAGTCCCTTTTGGCCCGGAGATACGGGCCTCCAAACTTGAAAATTTTGACCGGGAATAACTCAACCCAGACGGGGACAAACTTCACCAAACTCGGGGTGTTAGTAGACCTCGACGGGCCCTATCCAACGCCACCTTCCCCGAGCCCAAAGTCCTTTTTGGCCCGGAGATACGGGCCTCCAAACTTCAAATTTTTGACCGGGAATAACTCAACCCAGACGGGGACAAACTTCACCAAACTCGGGGTGTTAGTAGACCTCCACGGGCCCTATCCAACGCCGCCTTCCCCGAGCCCAAAGTCTTTTTGGGCCCGGGAAAAATGGGCCTCCAAACTTGAAACTTTGACCGGGAATAACTCAACCCAGACGGGGACAAACTTCACCAAACTCCGGGCGTTAGTAGACCTCCACGGGCCCTATCCAACGCCGCCTTCCCCGAGCCCAAAGTCCCTTTTGGCCCGGAGATACGGGCCTCCAAACTTGAAAAATTTGACCGGGAATAACTCAACCCAAACGGGGACAAACTCCACCAAACTCGGGGCAAAATTAGCGCTCCACGGGCCCTATCCAACGCCGCCTTCCCCGAGCCCAAAGTCCCTTTTGGCCCGGAGATACGGGCCTCCAAACTTGAAAATTTTGACCGGGAATAACTCAACCCAAACGGGGACAAACTCCACCAAACTCGGGGCAAAATTAGCGCTCCACGGGCCCTATCCAACGCCGCCTTCCCCGAGCCCAAAGTCCCTTTTGGCCCGGAGATACGGGCCTCCAAACTTGAAAATTTTGACCGGGAATAACTCAACCCAGACGGGGACAAACTTCACCAAACTCGGGGTGTTAGTAGACCTCGACGGGCCCTATCCAACGCCACCTTCCCCGAGCCCAAAGTCCCTTTTGGCCCGGAGATACGGGCCTCCAAACTTCAAATTTTTGACCGGGAATAACTCAACCCAGACGGGGACAAACTTCACCAAACTCGGGGTGTTAGTAGACCTCCACGGGCCCTATCCAACGCCGCCTTCCCCGAGCCCAAAGTCTTTTTGGGCCCGGGAAAAATGGGCCTCCAAACTTGAAACTTTGACCGGGAATAACTCAACCCAGACGGGGACAAACTTCACCAAACTCCGGGCGTTAGTAGACCTCCACGGGCCCTATCCAACGCCGCCTTCCCCGAGCCCAAAGTCCCTTTTGGCCCGGAGATACGGGCCTCCAAACTTGAAAATTTTGACCGGGAATAACTCAACCCAAACGGGGACAAACTCCACCAAACTCGGGGCAAAATTAGCGCTCCACGGGCCCTATCCAACGCCGCCTTCCCCGAGCCCAAAGTCCCTTTTGGCCCGGAGATACGGGCCTCCAAACTTGAAAATTTTGACCGGGAATAACTCAACCCAGACGGGGACAAACTTCACCAAACTCGGGGTGTTAGTAGACCTCCACGGGCCCTATCCAACGCCGCCTTCCCCGAGCCCAAAGTCTTTTTGGGCCCGGGGAAAATGGGCCTCCAAACTTGAAACTTTGACCGAGAATAACTCAACCCAGACGGGGACAAACTTCACCAAACTCGGGGTGTTAGTAGACCTCCACGGGCCCTATCCAACGCCGCCTTCCCCGAGCCCAAAGTCTTTTTGGGCCCGGGGAAAATGGGCCTCCAAACTTGAAACTTTGACCGAGAATAACTCAACCCAGACGGGGACAAACTTCACCAAACTCGGGGTGTTAGTAGACCTCCACGGGCCCTATCCAACGCCGCCTTCCCCGAGCCCAAAGTCTTTTTGGGCCCGGGAAAAATGGGCCTCAAAACGTGAAACTTTGACCGGGAATAACTCAACCCAAACGGGGACAAACTCCACCAAACTCGGGGCAAAATTAGCGCTCCTCGGGCCCTATCCAACGCCGCCTTCCCCGAGCCCAAAGTCCCTTTTGGCCCGGAGATACGGGCCTCCAAACTTGAAAATTTTGACCGGGAATAACTCAACCCAAACGGGGACAAACTCCACCAAACTCGGGGCAAAATTAGCGCTCCACGGGCCCTATCCAACGCCGCCTTCCCCGAGCCCAAAGTCCCTTTTGGCCCGGAGATACGGGCCTCCAAACTTGAAAATTTTGACCGGGAATAACTCAACCCAAACGGGGACAAACTCCACCAAACTCGGGGCAAAATTAGCGCTCCACGGGCCCTATCCAACGCCGCCTTCCCCGAGCCCAAAGTCCCTTTTGGCCCGGAGATACGGGCCTCCAAACTTGAAAATTTTGACCGGGAATAACTCAACCCAGACGGGGACAAACTTCACCAAACTCGGGGTGTTAGTAGACCTCGACGGGCCCTATCCAACGCCACCTTCCCCGAGCCCAAAGTCCTTTTTGGCCCGGAGATACGGGCCTCCAAACTTCAAATTTTTGACCGGGAATAACTCAACCCAGACGGGGACAAACTTCACCAAACTCGGGGTGTTAGTAGACCTCCACGGGCCCTATCCAACGCCGCCTTCCCCGAGCCCAAAGTCTTTTTGGGCCCGGGAAAAATGGGCCTCAAAACGTGAAACTTTGACCGGGAATAACTCAACCCAAACGGGGACAAACTCCACCAAACTCGGGGCAAAATTAGCGCTCCTCGGGCCCTATCCAACGCCGCCTTCCCCGAGCCCAAAGTCCCTTTTGGCCCGGAGATACGGGCCTCCAAACTTGAAAATTTTGACCGGGAATAACTCAACCCAAACGGGGACAAACTCCACCAAACTCGGGGCAAAATTAGCGCTCCACGGGCCCTATCCAACGCCGCCTTCCCCGAGCCCAAAGTCCCTTTTGGCCCGGAGATACGGGCCTCCAAACTTGAAAATTTTGACCGGGAATAACTCAACCCAGACGGGGACAAACTTCACCAAACTCGGGGTGTTAGTAGACCTCGACGGGCCCTATCCAACGCCACCTTCCCCGAGCCCAAAGTCCTTTTTGGCCCGGAGATACGGGCCTCCAAACTTCAAATTTTTGACCGGGAATAACTCAACCCAGACGGGGACAAACTTCACCAAACTCGGGGTGTTAGTAGACCTCCACGGGCCCTATCCAACGCCGCCTTCCCCGAGCCCAAAGTCTTTTTGGGCCCGGGAAAAATGGGCCTCCAAACTTGAAACTTTGACCGGGAATAACTCAACCCAGACGGGGACAAACTTCACCAAACTCGGGGTGTTAGTAGACCTCCACGGGCCCTATCCAACGCCGCCTTCCCCGAGCCCAAAGTCTTTTTGGGCCCGGGAAAAATGGGCCTCCAAACTTGAAACTTTGACCGGGAATAACTCAACCCAAACGGGGACAAACTCCACCAAACTCGGGGCAAAATTAGCGCTCCACGGGCCCTATCCAACGCCGCCTTCCCCGAGCCCAAAGTCCCTTTTGGCCCGGAGATACGGGCCTCCAAACTTGAAAATTTTGACCGGGAATAACTCAACCCAAACGGGGACAAACTCCACCAAACTCGGGGCAAAATTAGCGCTCCACGGGCCCTATCCAACGCCGCCTTCCCCGAGCCCAAAGTCCCTTTTGGCCCGGAGATACGGGCCTCCAAACTTGAAAATTTTGACCGGGAATAACTCAACCCAGACGGGGACAAACTTCACCAAACTCGGGGTGTTAGTAGACCTCCACGGGCCCTATCCAACGCCGCCTTCCCCGAGCCCAAAGTCTTTTTGGGCCCGGGAAAAATGGGCCTCCAAACTTGAAACTTTGACCGGGAATAACTCAACCCAGACGGGGACAAACTTCACCAAACTCGGGGTGTTAGTAGACCTCCACGGGCCCTATCCAACGCCGCCTTCCCCGAGCCCAAAGTCTTTTTGGGCCCGGGAAAAATGGGCCTCAAAACGTGAAACTTTGACCGGGAATAACTCAACCCAAACGGGGACAAACTCCACCAAACTCGGGGCAAAATTAGCGCTCCTCGGGCCCTATCCAACGCCGCCTTCCCCGAGCCCAAAGTCCCTTTTGGCCCGGAGATACGGGCCTCCAAACTTGAAAATTTTGACCGGGAATAACTCAACCCAAACGGGGACAAACTCCACCAAACTCGGGGCAAAATTAGCGCTCCACGGGCCCTATCCAACGCCGCCTTCCCCGAGCCCAAAGTCCCTTTTGGCCCGGAGATACGGGCCTCCAAACTTGAAAATTTTGACCGGGAATAACTCAACCCAAACGGGGACAAACTCCACCAAACTCGGGGCAAAATTAGCGCTCCACGGGCCCTATCCAACGCCGCCTTCCCCGAGCCCAAAGTCCCTTTTGGCCCGGAGATACGGGCCTCCAAACTTGAAAATTTTGACCGGGAATAACTCAACCCAGACGGGGACAAACTTCACCAAACTCGGGGTGTTAGTAGACCTCGACGGGCCCTATCCAACGCCACCTTCCCCGAGCCCAAAGTCCTTTTTGGCCCGGAGATACGGGCCTCCAAACTTCAAATTTTTGACCGGGAATAACTCAACCCAGACGGGGACAAACTTCACCAAACTCGGGGTGTTAGTAGACCTCCACGGGCCCTATCCAACGCCGCCTTCCCCGAGCCCAAAGTCTTTTTGGGCCCGGGAAAAATGGGCCTCAAAACGTGAAACTTTGACCGGGAATAACTCAACCCAAACGGGGACAAACTCCACCAAACTCGGGGCAAAATTAGCGCTCCTCGGGCCCTATCCAACGCCGCCTTCCCCGAGCCCAAAGTCCCTTTTGGCCCGGAGATACGGGCCTCCAAACTTGAAAATTTTGACCGGGAATAACTCAACCCAAACGGGGACAAACTCCACCAAACTCGGGGCAAAATTAGCGCTCCACGGGCCCTATCCAACGCCGCCTTCCCCGAGCCCAAAGTCCCTTTTGGCCCGGAGATACGGGCCTCCAAACTTGAAAATTTTGACCGGGAATAACTCAACCCAGACGGGGACAAACTTCACCAAACTCGGGGTGTTAGTAGACCTCCACGGGCCCTATCCAACGCCGCCTTCCCCGAGCCCAAAGTCTTTTTGGGCCCGGGGAAAATGGGCCTCCAAACTTGAAACTTTGACCGAGAATAACTCAACCCAGACGGGGACAAACTTCACCAAACTCGGGGTGTTAGTAGACCTCCACGGGCCCTATCCAACGCCGCCTTCCCCGAGCCCAAAGTCTTTTTGGGCCCGGGGAAAATGGGCCTCCAAACTTGAAACTTTGACCGAGAATAACTCAACCCAGACGGGGACAAACTTCACCAAACTCGGGGTGTTAGTAGACCTCCACGGGCCCTATCCAACGCCGCCTTCCCCGAGCCCAAAGTCTTTTTGGGCCCGGGAAAAATGGGCCTCAAAACGTGAAACTTTGACCGGGAATAACTCAACCCAAACGGGGACAAACTCCACCAAACTCGGGGCAAAATTAGCGCTCCTCGGGCCCTATCCAACGCCGCCTTCCCCGAGCCCAAAGTCCCTTTTGGCCCGGAGATACGGGCCTCCAAACTTGAAAATTTTGACCGGGAATAACTCAACCCAAACGGGGACAAACTCCACCAAACTCGGGGCAAAATTAGCGCTCCACGGGCCCTATCCAACGCCGCCTTCCCCGAGCCCAAAGTCCCTTTTGGCCCGGAGATACGGGCCTCCAAACTTGAAAATTTTGACCGGGAATAACTCAACCCAAACGGGGACAAACTCCACCAAACTCGGGGCAAAATTAGCGCTCCACGGGCCCTATCCAACGCCGCCTTCCCCGAGCCCAAAGTCCCTTTTGGCCCGGAGATACGGGCCTCCAAACTTGAAAATTTTGACCGGGAATAACTCAACCCAGACGGGGACAAACTTCACCAAACTCGGGGTGTTAGTAGACCTCGACGGGCCCTATCCAACGCCACCTTCCCCGAGCCCAAAGTCCTTTTTGGCCCGGAGATACGGGCCTCCAAACTTCAAATTTTTGACCGGGAATAACTCAACCCAGACGGGGACAAACTTCACCAAACTCGGGGTGTTAGTAGACCTCCACGGGCCCTATCCAACGCCGCCTTCCCCGAGCCCAAAGTCTTTTTGGGCCCGGGAAAAATGGGCCTCAAAACGTGAAACTTTGACCGGGAATAACTCAACCCAAACGGGGACAAACTCCACCAAACTCGGGGCAAAATTAGCGCTCCTCGGGCCCTATCCAACGCCGCCTTCCCCGAGCCCAAAGTCCCTTTTGGCCCGGAGATACGGGCCTCCAAACTTGAAAATTTTGACCGGGAATAACTCAACCCAAACGGGGACAAACTCCACCAAACTCGGGGCAAAATTAGCGCTCCACGGGCCCTATCCAACGCCGCCTTCCCCGAGCCCAAAGTCCCTTTTGGCCCGGAGATACGGGCCTCCAAACTTGAAAATTTTGACCGGGAATAACTCAACCCAGACGGGGACAAACTTCACCAAACTCGGGGTGTTAGTAGACCTCGACGGGCCCTATCCAACGCCACCTTCCCCGAGCCCAAAGTCCTTTTTGGCCCGGAGATACGGGCCTCCAAACTTCAAATTTTTGACCGGGAATAACTCAACCCAGACGGGGACAAACTTCACCAAACTCGGGGTGTTAGTAGACCTCCACGGGCCCTATCCAACGCCGCCTTCCCCGAGCCCAAAGTCTTTTTGGGCCCGGGAAAAATGGGCCTCCAAACTTGAAACTTTGACCGGGAATAACTCAACCCAGACGGGGACAAACTTCACCAAACTCGGGGTGTTAGTAGACCTCCACGGGCCCTATCCAACGCCGCCTTCCCCGAGCCCAAAGTCTTTTTGGGCCCGGGAAAAATGGGCCTCCAAACTTGAAACTTTGACCGGGAATAACTCAACCCAAACGGGGACAAACTCCACCAAACTCGGGGCAAAATTAGCGCTCCACGGGCCCTATCCAACGCCGCCTTCCCCGAGCCCAAAGTCCCTTTTGGCCCGGAGATACGGGCCTCCAAACTTGAAAATTTTGACCGGGAATAACTCAACCCAAACGGGGACAAACTCCACCAAACTCGGGGCAAAATTAGCGCTCCTCGGGCCCTATCCAACGCCGCCTTCCCCGAGCCCAAAGTCCCTTTTGGCCCGGAGATACGGGCCTCCAAACTTGAAAATTTTGACCGGGAATAACTCAACCCAAACGGGGACAAACTCCACCAAACTCGGGGCAAAATTAGCGCTCCACGGGCCCTATCCAACGCCGCCTTCCCCGAGCCCAAAGTCCCTTTTGGCCCGGAGATACGGGCCTCCAAACTTGAAAATTTTGACCGGGAATAACTCAACCCAAACGGGGACAAACTCCACCAAACTCGGGGCAAAATTAGCGCTCCACGGGCCCTATCCAACGCCGCCTTCCCCGAGCCCAAAGTCCCTTTTGGCCCGGAGATACGGGCCTCCAAACTTGAAAATTTTGACCGGGAATAACTCAACCCAGACGGGGACAAACTTCACCAAACTCGGGGTGTTAGTAGACCTCCACGGGCCCTATCCAACGCCGCCTTCCCCGAGCCCAAAGTCTTTTTGGGCCCGGGAAAAATGGGCCTCAAAACGTGAAACTTTGACCGGGAATAACTCAACCCAAACGGGGACAAACTCCACCAAACTCGGGGCAAAATTAGCGCTCCTCGGGCCCTATCCAACGCCGCCTTCCCCGAGCCCAAAGTCCCTTTTGGCCCGGAGATACGGGCCTCCAAACTTGAAAATTTTGACCGGGAATAACTCAACCCAAACGGGGACAAACTCCACCAAACTCGGGGCAAAATTAGCGCTCCACGGGCCCTATCCAACGCCGCCTTCCCCGAGCCCAAAGTCCCTTTTGGCCCGGAGATACGGGCCTCCAAACTTGAAAATTTTGACCGGGAATAACTCAACCCAGACGGGGACAAACTTCACCAAACTCGGGGTGTTAGTAGACCTCGACGGGCCCTATCCAACGCCGCCTTCCCCGAGCCCAAAGTCTTTTTGGGCCCGGGAAAAATGGGCCTCCAAACTTGAAACTTTGACCGGGAATAACTCAACCCAGACGGGGACAAACTTCACCAAACTCCGGGCGTTAGTAGACCTCCACGGGCCCTATCCAACGCCGCCTTCCCCGAGCCCAAAGTCCCTTTTGGCCCGGAGATACGGGCCTCCAAACTTGAAAATTTTGACCGGGAATAACTCAACCCAAACGGGGACAAACTCCACCAAACTCGGGGCAAAATTAGCGCTCCACGGGCCCTATCCAACGCCGCCTTCCCCGAGCCCAAAGTCCCTTTTGGCCCGGAGATACGGGCCTCCAAACTTGAAAATTTTGACCGGGAATAACTCAACCCAGACGGGGACAAACTTCACCAAACTCGGGGTGTTAGTAGACCTCCACGGGCCCTATCCAACGCCGCCTTCCCCGAGCCCAAAGTCTTTTTGGGCCCGGGGAAAATGGGCCTCCAAACTTGAAACTTTGACCGGGAATAACTCAACCCAGACGGGGACAAACTTCACCAAACTCCGGGCGTTAGTAGACCTCCACGGGCCCTATCCAACGCCGCCTTCCCCGAGCCCAAAGTCCCTTTTGGCCCGGAGATACGGGCCTCCAAACTTGAAAATTTTGACCGGGAATAACTCAACCCAAACGGGGACAAACTCCACCAAACTCGGGGCAAAATTAGCGCTCCACGGGCCCTATCCAACGCCGCCTTCCCCGAGCCCAAAGTCTTTTTGGGCCCGGGGAAAATGGGCCTCCAAACTTGAAACTTTGACCGAGAATAACTCAACCCAGACGGGGACAAACTTCACCAAACTCGGGGTGTTAGTAGACCTCCACGGGCCCTATCCAACGCCGCCTTCCCCGAGCCCAAAGTCTTTTTGGGCCCGGGGAAAATGGGCCTCCAAACTTGAAACTTTGACCGAGAATAACTCAACCCAGACGGGGACAAACTTCACCAAACTCGGGGTGTTAGTAGACCTCCACGGGCCCTATCCAACGCCGCCTTCCCCGAGCCCAAAGTCTTTTTGGGCCCGGGGAAAATGGGCCTCCAAACTTGAAACTTTGACCGAGAATAACTCAACCCAGACGGGGACAAACTTCACCAAACTCGGGGTGTTAGTAGACCTCCACGGGCCCTATCCAACGCCGCCTTCCCCGAGCCCAAAGTCTTTTTGGGCCCGGGGAAAATGGGCCTCCAAACTTGAAACTTTGACCGAGAATAACTCAACCCAGACGGGGACAAACTTCACCAAACTCGGGGTGTTAGTAGACCTCCACGGGCCCTATCCAACGCCGCCTTCCCCGAGCCCAAAGTCTTTTTGGGCCCGGGAAAAATGGGCCTCAAAACGTGAAACTTTGACCGGGAATAACTCAACCCAAACGGGGACAAACTCCACCAAACTCGGGGCAAAATTAGCGCTCCTCGGGCCCTATCCAACGCCGCCTTCCCCGAGCCCAAAGTCCCTTTTGGCCCGGAGATACGGGCCTCCAAACTTGAAAATTTTGACCGGGAATAACTCAACCCAAACGGGGACAAACTCCACCAAACTCGGGGCAAAATTAGCGCTCCACGGGCCCTATCCAACGCCGCCTTCCCCGAGCCCAAAGTCCCTTTTGGCCCGGAGATACGGGCCTCCAAACTTGAAAATTTTGACCGGGAATAACTCAACCCAAACGGGGACAAACTCCACCAAACTCGGGGCAAAATTAGCGCTCCACGGGCCCTATCCAACGCCGCCTTCCCCGAGCCCAAAGTCCCTTTTGGCCCGGAGATACGGGCCTCCAAACTTGAAAATTTTGACCGGGAATAACTCAACCCAGACGGGGACAAACTTCACCAAACTCGGGGTGTTAGTAGACCTCGACGGGCCCTATCCAACGCCACCTTCCCCGAGCCCAAAGTCCTTTTTGGCCCGGAGATACGGGCCTCCAAACTTCAAATTTTTGACCGGGAATAACTCAACCCAGACGGGGACAAACTTCACCAAACTCGGGGTGTTAGTAGACCTCCACGGGCCCTATCCAACGCCGCCTTCCCCGAGCCCAAAGTCTTTTTGGGCCCGGGAAAAATGGGCCTCCAAACTTGAAACTTTGACCGGGAATAACTCAACCCAGACGGGGACAAACTTCACCAAACTCGGGGTGTTAGTAGACCTCCACGGGCCCTATCCAACGCCGCCTTCCCCGAGCCCAAAGTCTTTTTGGGCCCGGGAAAAATGGGCCTCCAAACTTGAAACTTTGACCGGGAATAACTCAACCCAAACGGGGACAAACTCCACCAAACTCGGGGCAAAATTAGCGCTCCACGGGCCCTATCCAACGCCGCCTTCCCCGAGCCCAAAGTCCCTTTTGGCCCGGAGATACGGGCCTCCAAACTTGAAAATTTTGACCGGGAATAACTCAACCCAAACGGGGACAAACTCCACCAAACTCGGGGCAAAATTAGCGCTCCACGGGCCCTATCCAACGCCGCCTTCCCCGAGCCCAAAGTCCCTTTTGGCCCGGAGATACGGGCCTCCAAACTTGAAAATTTTGACCGGGAATAACTCAACCCAGACGGGGACAAACTTCACCAAACTCGGGGTGTTAGTAGACCTCGACGGGCCCTATCCAACGCCACCTTCCCCGAGCCCAAAGTCCTTTTTGGCCCGGAGATACGGGCCTCCAAACTTCAAATTTTTGACCGGGAATAACTCAACCCAGACGGGGACAAACTTCACCAAACTCGGGGTGTTAGTAGACCTCCACGGGCCCTATCCAACGCCGCCTTCCCCGAGCCCAAAGTCTTTTTGGGCCCGGGAAAAATGGGCCTCCAAACTTGAAACTTTGACCGGGAATAACTCAACCCAGACGGGGACAAACTTCACCAAACTCCGGGCGTTAGTAGACCTCCACGGGCCCTATCCAACGCCGCCTTCCCCGAGCCCAAAGTCCCTTTTGGCCCGGAGATACGGGCCTCCAAACTTGAAAAATTTGACCGGGAATAACTCAACCCAAACGGGGACAAACTCCACCAAACTCGGGGCAAAATTAGCGCTCCACGGGCCCTATCCAACGCCGCCTTCCCCGAGCCCAAAGTCCCTTTTGGCCCGGAGATACGGGCCTCCAAACTTGAAAATTTTGACCGGGAATAACTCAACCCAAACGGGGACAAACTCCACCAAACTCGGGGCAAAATTAGCGCTCCACGGGCCCTATCCAACGCCGCCTTCCCCGAGCCCAAAGTCCCTTTTGGCCCGGAGATACGGGCCTCCAAACTTGAAAATTTTGACCGGGAATAACTCAACCCAGACGGGGACAAACTTCACCAAACTCGGGGTGTTAGTAGACCTCGACGGGCCCTATCCAACGCCACCTTCCCCGAGCCCAAAGTCCCTTTTGGCCCGGAGATACGGGCCTCCAAACTTCAAATTTTTGACCGGGAATAACTCAACCCAGACGGGGACAAACTTCACCAAACTCGGGGTGTTAGTAGACCTCCACGGGCCCTATCCAA
>CM071949.1:31645367-31684124 GCA_036784905.1 Acrossocheilus fasciatus | reverse complement strand
GTTTATTTAAATCTCCTGAGATAATGATATCAGATGATTTCTCTCTTCATCAAGATTTTTATGGATGAATATTCACCCCAAAATCAAAAGAAAAAAGATACATTTATAATATAAAAAGAAATATAATAATAATAATAGTACATTTTCATTTTATATATATGTATGTACAGTCATGGCCAAAAATATCGGCACCCTTGGTAAATATAATCAAAGAAGGCTGTGAAAATTATTCTGCAATGTTAATCCTTTTGATCTTTGATTTAAAGAATTCACAAAAATCTAACCTTTCATTGGATAATAAGATTTTAAAATGGGGGGAAATATCATTATGAAATGAATGTTTTTCTCTAATACACATTGGCCACAATTAACGGCACCCTTTTATCCAATACTTTTTGAAACCTCCATTTGCCAGTTTAACAGCTCTAAATTTTCTCCTATAATGCCTGATGAGGTTAGAGAACACCTGACAAGAGATCAGAGACCATTCCTTCATCCAGAATCACTCCCAGACCCATCAGATTCCCAGTTCCATGTTGGTGGTGCTTTTTTAAGGTTTTCTGACCCCGAGACTCAACTATTTTCTGCAATTCTCCAGCTGTGGTCCTTGGAGAGGCTTTAGCCACTCAAGCTCTCCTTCTCACCGTGCATTAGGATGATATAGACACACGTCCTCCTCCAATTCTTAATTATTGCCCTGATGGTGGAAATGGGAATTTTCACTGTTCTAGCTCTTTTCTTAAAGCCACTTCACTAATTTGTGAAGCTCAATTATCTTTTGCTGCACATCAGAAATATATTCTTTGGTTTTTCTCATTGTGATTCTCAAGGGAATTTGGGCTTTGTTTTCTCTGCTATTTATATTTCTGTGAAACAAGAATTTCTAGGGGTGCCAGTAATTGTGTACAACGTGTATTTGAGAAAAACATTTATTTAATAATGGTATTTCCCACCATTTTAAATTCCTATTATCCAATGAAAGGTTAGATTTTTGTGATTTTCTTTTTTTTTTTTTTTTAATCAACTTTTTATTTATTTTTCTACATAACTTCATAACATCCATACAAAAACAAACAAAACTAAACAACAGACATATAATCAATACTTTTAAGTCCAGTCAAAAAGGAGAGAGAGAAGGAGGGGAAAAAACAAACAAACAAGTCATTCCTTTATATAATTGAGTATGTTAAAGAAAAAAAAACAGATTTTTGTGAATTCTTTTAAATAAAATATCAAAAAGATTAACAATGCAGATTAATTTTCACAGCCGCCTTTGATCATATTTACCAAGGGTGTTGATATTTTTGGCCATGTCTGTATATGTATACAGTAGTCAACATTTGAAGTGGATCAAAAAAGTGTATCAAAGTTGTCCTAAGACAAGAACACATTTTGGTTTTAGGACAACTTTGATGAAAGGTTTTGATCCACTTCAAATCTTGACTAGTATATGTATGTCTGTGTGTGTGTGTGTCCTTGTTTATGCTACATTGAGGGGACCAAATGTCCCCACAAGGATAGTAAAACCAGTAAACGTTGACCTTATGGGGACATTTTTTATGTCCCCATGAGGAAACAAGCTTAAAAATCATACAGAGCGAGTTTTTTTGAGAAAGTAAAAATGCAGAAAGTGTCCTGTAAGGGGTAGGTTTAGGTGTAGGGTTGGTGTAGGACAATAGCACATACAGTAAGTACAGTATAAAAACCATTACGCCTATGGAAAGTCCCCACAAGGATAGCAAACCAGACATGTGTGTGTGTGTATTGTTATTTTCCATATATTTTATTCATTTTTATTTGTCCTATTTATTAGTTGTTATTTTTAAAACAATAAATTAAATTCTTTACACAGAATAATAATAACCAATCACCAGTGTTGGGGGTAACGCATTACAAGTAACACGATTTTCGTAATCAGATTGCTTTTTTCAAGTAACTAATAAAGTAATTCATTACTTTTTTAATTTACAAGAAAATATTTGAGTAACTTTTTCAAATAAGTAACGTGTTACTTTTTTCCCATTTATTGATTGACAGCTCTCCTGTCCTCATGTTGAGAGAAATCGGGAGTAAGATGTTACTGTAGTTCTAGAATAAATGCGAACATTCATTAATTCATAAAAGATTCAGTATTCCTCAAAATGAATAAAAACTGTGAAATGCAACTCAGAATATGACGCAAAGACGCAAACCTGCAATAATTAGCCTAAATAACACATATATCCTTTATGCATTTAATCCCATTTTATTAACCACTGTCTTTGCTGCTGACCTTCAATGATCCAATTCAACCATATTAATGAGCAAAAACTAAGCAAAAAAAAATATATATATCCCGTTCCCAACTTCCTTTCAGAACAGCATAGTTTTTGCGCTTTATTCTTATTGACCTAAGTACATTGATCTAAGTACAGCCTGCACTCAGGACTGCATGCACATGCTGCACGCATGGACCAGTGCTTTCTGCGTCACAAATTTTATTTGCAGGGTCTGTGTGCAGCATAACGGACCTCAGAGCAGGTTGTACCGGTGGAAAATATACGGCCCTCAGACAGAACAGGCAGGTTGTCGATAAGTGACAGAGCAAAATAAGGATGGAGCAAAGTGTGGATGCGCTGTCCTTGAAGGACGTTCAACTCGGTTTTGTTCATATTTTGCTTGCCTATCATTTTAAATGACAGATGTCGTATTTATTTATTTTTCTCTGCAAAAATTTTCCTACTTTGTTAACTGCAAATGTTAAATGAATTTTGTATTTTGACAAGACGAATAAAAACAACAAATAGGCTACAATTTTTGTACAACTTTGCAACACGTTTTTCTATTGTGTTGACATGCAGCAAAATGTTCAACGAATTGTATCTTGAAAAAACGAATAAAAATAATTAGGTGCAATTTTTGTAGGCTACAACCTACATTTTTTTTTTCTCTGTGACACTTTTTTCCTGCTTTTGACAGCAAAATGTTAAATGAATTTTGTGTCTTGACAAGACAAACAAAATTACAAATACAGTTTTGTACAGACTACACTTTTATTTATTAGCCTGTCTCTCTAAGCGTAAATTTAAATGTGAGATTCTGGAAACAAGATTTAAATTTACCGGGAACGGTCGGGTCGGAAAGAAAATTATTCTAAGCGGACAGCAAGTGAACAAAGAGTGAATGTATAGCGGGAGCGGGTGGGTGCGGAATGTAACCTGGCGGGAGCGTGATTTTAACAGTGGAAAAATACTTTAATTTGGGGCTGAAATATGACCCAGCCATGTTTTTGAAAGCTTTGGTGAGATGGGCCAGTGTAATCACACTAATTGAGACATTCTTCCTAATAAATGATTAAATTATTATTCCATTTCTAAGACTTTTTAGCCTTTTTGAATCAAGTCCACAATTCTTTCTTTATTTATTTATTTACATAGTCACCAAGTTTTGTACCATTCCAATGCAGTAAAAAAATCTGTAAAATCAAAATGCACACTTTTTCTGTTTAACCTTTTCAAATCATTTCCATGATTTTTTTTGTGTATTCACTGATCAATTGCTACAAAAGCCACCAAGTTTCATACCATTCTGAAGTTAAAAGAAATGAATGGATGAATAAATGAATGAATAAATAACTGAATGAATGAATGAATGAAATGCAAACTTCTTAATCTAAAATGACCGAACAGCACCAGGCTTCGTTTTCTTTTGATTTGACGCTGAAATATGACCCATCCATGTTTTTGACAGGTTTGGTGAGATTTACCCATGTAATCACACTAATTGAGACATTCTTCCTAATCACCATTTCAAGCGCCTTTTCTTTGGGAACATTTGGCCGTATTCACTCCATTCATGCTCATTTGAGCTCTACTTCATGTAGTTCTGTCTCACGTCAGTGACAGCATGCAAACCTCATTGGCTGCTGTGCCCAACAAAGAAGCTGCTCTGTGACATTTTCTTCTCAATCACACCGTACATTGCACTGTTGTCGTGGTAACCAGGGGCCTGCTCTGTGCTGGTGTCTGGTGACCTGGCAGAAGAGAGGCTTGGCAGTCACTTCGAGTCAGATGCAACAATGTTCAGATCAGCACTGACCTGAGGCCTGTGGAAAGGAACGGCAGAGCTGTATCTCGAAACATGATGCTTGACAGGCATGCTGGACGTTTGCTTAATTGGTCTGTGCCTGTGGGCTTTGGCCAATTAGCTCCTCATTCTGCATGGCTAAGTGAGCATTTGCTCAGGAGAGTATAGTATGACGCATAAAACAATAAAGAAGGACTTAATCATTTGTACATGGTTTGAACAAGCACAAAAATGATCTGTTTTTGCATACTGTAAATGAAGCCACCCACACACATAAGCAGCTTGTTGTTAAGCACATTACAGCATCTTCACAGCAGATAAAGAATGTTCTTTGCTCAAGGCTACAGCTGGATTCTTGAGTTATTATGAACTTAAGTAGCTTTCACACATCATGAATCCCTTTTAACCCTTAATTCATCCATGTTTTTTATTAATCTTGGGTTTACTGTAAATTTGTAATTTGGGTTAACCAGCTGGATTAACCTGGGTCTTATTTGCAACCAGTGGAGCATAAAACTCTGAGAACATGAGATCCATGAAAGAAAATCTAATTAACCCTGTAAAGCCTGACATATGAAATACTAGCCAGAAAAACATTATATAGTTTACAGCAGTGCTTCTCAACTGGTTTGGCCTTGGGACCCACGTTTTTCCATGGTCATCAAGCCGCGACCCACTCGAAAATATCGACACCCTTGATAAATATTATCAAAGAAGGCTATGAAAATTCATCTGCATTGTTAATTCTTTTGATCTTTTATTTTAAAAATTCACAAAAATCTAACCTTTTATTGGATAATAAGAATTTAAAATGGGGGGAAATATCATTATCAATAAATGTTTTTCTCAAATACACGTTGGACACAATTATTCGCACCCCTAGAAATTATTTCGAGTAAAATATCTCTGAAGTATATTCCCATTCATATTCACAATTTTGAGCACTCCAGGGTGATTATGAACATGAAATTATCCAGCCGTGGCTTCCTGTTTCACAGAAATATACAGGTGCATCTCAATAAATTAGAATGTTGTGGAAAAGTTCATTTATTTCAGTAATTCAACTCAAATTGTGAAACTCGTGTATTAAATAAATTCAATGCAAACAGACTGAAGTAGTTTAAGTCTTTGGTTCTTTTAATTGTGATGATTTTGGCTCACATTTAACAAAAACCCACCAATTCACTCTCAACAAATTAGAATATGTTGACATGCCAATCAGCTAATCAACTCAAAACACCTGCAAATGGGCTCTCAGTTTGGTTCACTAGGCTACACAATCATGGGGAAGAAGTGGAAGGAAAAAGATGCACAACCAACCGAGAGAACCGCAGCCTTATGAGGATTGTCAAGCAAAATCAATTCAAGAATTTGGGTGAACTTCACAAGGAATGGACTGAGGCTGGTGTCAAGGCATCAAGAGCCACCCCACACAGACGTGTCAAGGAATTTGGCTACAGTTGTCCACTCCTGAACCACAGACAACGTCAGAGGCGTCTTACCTGGGCTAAGGAGAAGAAGAACTGGACTGTTGCCCAGTGGTCCAAAGTCCTCTTTTCAGATGAGAGCAAGTTTTGTATTTAATTTGGAAACCAAGGTCCTAGAGTCTGGAGGAAGGGTGGAGGAGCTCATAGCCCAAGTTGCTTGAAGTCCAGTGTTGTTTCCACAGTCGGTGATTTGGGGTGCAATGTCATCTGCTGGTGTTGGTCCATTGTGTTTTTTGAAAACCAAAGTCACTGCACCCGTTTACCAAGAAATTTTGGAGCACTTCATGCTTCCTTCTGCTAACCAGCTTTTTAAAGATGGCGATTTCATTTTCCAGCAGGATTTGGCACCTGCCCACACTGCCAAAAGCACCAAAAGTTGGTTAAATGACCATGGTGTTGGTGTGCTTGACTGGCCAGCAAACTCACCAGACCTGAACCCCAGAGAGAATGCAGATGAGCTGAAGGCCACCGTCAAAGAAACCTGGGCTTCCATACCACCTCAGCAGTGCCACAAACTGATCACCTCCATGCCACGCTGAATTGAGGCAGTGATTTAAAGCAAAAGGAAAGCAAAAACATATACAGTAAATGAACATACTTTCCAGAAGGCCAACAATTCACTAAAAATGATTTTTTTTTTTTATTGGTCTTATGAAGTATTCTAATTTGTTGAGATAGTGAATTGGTGGGTTTTTGTTAAATGTGAGCCAAAATCATCACAGTTAAAAGAACCAAAGACTTAAACTACTTCAGTCTGTGTGCATTGAATTTATTTAATACACGAGTTTCACAATTTGAGTTGAATTACTGTAATAAATGAACTTTTCCATGTCATTCTAATTTATTGAGATGCACCTGTAAATAGGAGGGAAACAAAGCCCAAATTCCCTTAATCATCCATCACAATGAGAAAAACCAAATAATATATTTCTGATGTGCAGCAAAATATAATTGAGCTTCACAAATTAGTGAAGTGGCTTTAAGAAAAGAGCTAGAACAGTGAAAATTCCCATTTACATCATCAGGGCAATAATTAAGAACTTCCAATCAACATAAAATGTTCCCGAAACTGCCTGGAGGAGGACGTGTGTCTATATCGTCCTAATGCACAGTGAGATGGAGAGCTTGAGTGGCTAAAGACTCTCCAAGGACCACAGCTGGAGAATTGCAGAAAATAGGGTCAGAAAACCTTAAAAAAAAATGTCAAACAGCACCTACATCACCACATATAGTTTGGGAGGGTTTCAAGAAAAATTCTCCTCGCTCATCCAAAAACAATCTCCAGCATATTCAGCTATCAGACTGGAACTTCAAATGGGACTAGCTTCTATGGTCAGATGAAACTAAAAAGTGAGCTTTTTAGCAGCAAACACTCAAGATGGGTTTGGTGAACACAGGGATAAAAAGTACCCCGTGTGTACAATGAAATATACTGCTGTATTTTTGATGTTGTGGGTCTATATTTCTGCTGGAGGTCCTGGACATCTTGTTTAGGCACATGGCATCATGGATTCTATGAAATACCAACAGATAAAAAATCAATAAGTGACTGACTCTGTTAGAAATCTTATAATGCGCCATGTTTGGATCTTCCAACCGTACAATAATCCAAACACAAACCTCAAAAACAACACAAAAATTGGTCGCAGGGCACAAAACCAAGCTTCTGCTGGTCATTCCAGTCCTCTGACCTGAACCATAGAAAATGAGTGGGGTGAACTGAAGAGAAGAAGCACCAACATGGAGCTGGGAATCTGATGGGTCTGGAGTGATTCTGGATGAAGGAATGGTCTCTGATCTCTTGTCAGGTGTTCTCTAACCTCATCAGGCATTATAGGAGAAAATTTAGAGCTGTTAAACTGGCAAATGGAGGTTTCAAAAAGTACTGAATAAAAGGGTGCCATTAATCGTGGCCAATGTGTGTTAGAGAAAAACATTTATTTCATAATGATATTTCCCCCCATTTTAAATTTGTATTATCCAATGAAAGGTTAGATTTTTGTTAATTTTTTAAATAAAAGATCGAAAGTACGATACTAACATGAACTGTTAATGAAACATGTAAACTGCTCCTGAATAGAATGAATGTCATACCTTCATGCAAATCCTTCCCAGTTAACACGCAGTACCAGTTATGTGATTTATCGGTACTTTTATTTCACGCGTCGCATGCTCGTAGTTTCTGCGCTTTAGTGAAATGACTTGCAGGGCACCGCCGCATTGTGCGCTACGAGCGCGATATAACATCTGGCAGGACAGGATAGTTCGTTTTTCTGAGGTGAGAGACTTTTTATTTCATAAGTTACGAAATAACGACAGAATAATAACTCTGACATTAAGCCTATCAACATCTCATCTGAGCGCATGCTGAATCGGGACAGCGCGTTTTTCTGCATCTGACAGACGTGTCAACGGCTTTCATGCACGTTTTTTAAAATAAAAGTCTCGCATCAGAAAAACATTTAGAATTACGTTTTTTGTCGGGACCCACCAGTTGAGAAACACCAGAACCTTGACAAAATATTAAAGGGGTCATATGATGTTGCTAAAAAGAACATTTGTTTTGTGTATTTGTTGCAATGCAATGTATTTAAGGTTAAAAAAAAAGTCTTTTAAGACTATGGTTTTAATCAGAGACCCAAACTGAGCAAACATATGCAATTTGGTGCAGTTAATTATATTTGTATTGCCAAAAAGTAAGATGAAATTCTGGTAGCTTGTAATGCAAATCAATGATATCTTTTCAATAGTATCACAGAATGCTTACATAAAAAGCATGTAAATGTCAGTTGCCACTCTGTATCTCCCAATAATATTTCTTATGATATTTAAATGATTAGTTTTATAATCAAAGCTCTATTTTGTTTTTATTGCGAGGAGCAAAACATATAATGCAATGTAATACAAAGATAATTGCTAAAAAAAATTGATTTATTATATTTGATACTCAGATTTGAACATGCTTTTTTTTTAAATGATGCAAGATTAATCAAATAAACCTGTTTCTTCAGTCAAGTTCATCTTGAAATAATACTAACATTAATATGAAAGTTATTCTCTTCATTAAATGATTTTACAGCAAAAAGATACATGTACCACAACCTAAAGGTGGTTTATTTTTTTTCAGAATTACACTGAAAAGTCATTTCCCTGCTAAAAAAAGATGGTCTATCAATGATAATTATAATTTGAGTATCAAATATGATACAGTAGGCCTTATAGGGTTAAACCTGTAAAAAAGAGGATTTTATAAGGTTAAACCTTTTATCGGTTTTTAGGAACATGGGATTTTGAAACGTTTTGTGTAAAATAATTACAGTACATTTAAGATCATAGACCACTTAACATTATTTTTTTTTCTGAAACTAAACACAGCATGTGAATGTTTCTGTGACTATAGAAATCACATGGATATTTAATGAGGCAAGCTCTGATTGATTTATAATTGGTCAAGACACACTGCAACATTTAGTACAGCATTGCTTCACACTGTGCACATAGTACCACAATTTGTCTGCTAAATTCATAACTCAGGGTTAAAAGTGACCTTAACCCTTTTTAAGAAGAAACTGACTCACAGTTGTAGTAGACAATATTACATAAACGTTTGGAAAACATGAGGACAACTAACGCTGATGCTTCATCTAAATATAACATTTGAAAGGATATGATGTTGTAGCTGACAGAAAACAACCTTATTTTATTTAAGTTACTCATGAATAATCAGTTTCATGTCAAATCGTACCTTCTGCGTTTTTGAATCTTGATTGTTCATGATACTTGTGTGAATGTAATTATTTAGAATACACACTGTCTACATTTATGGAAAAGATCTTTTGTGTTTCTTGAAGACAACCGGGTTTGAGATATTGAACTATTCCTTTAAGATGTTGATGTTTTTGTGTTTATTTTTCATCCTTCCCATCAAGCAGAATCCTTGGGGATACATCAACACTATTGATGCTGCTGTGTTCTTCGTTTTGTAGAGTGACAATCACTTATCATGGAGCCTAATGCAGTTTGCAACATAATAATACCCCAGTGTCTCCAAAACAATATTGGCATGTGATTTTTCTTTTCTCCCTCACATTATTCAGTGTATATTTTTTTTCTTCCTCAGATTGTCTCAAAATACGCCCCAGTACTTGAAGCGCATGCTTCTGTGGTGGATGTTTTTCAGTAAGTGTAATGATCGTGGTTTTATATGGCTGAATGACTGAATCTGAGTGGATTATTGAGTCTTAATGGATTTTTTTTATAGAGATTTCAGTTTGAGAGAGGAAATGTTCAGGATATTATTGTGTAGACTGTCTCTTAAATATTTGAATATCTAAAGATTTCAGTACCAGCACTTTCAAAATCTCCTTCAAATTCTGGGCCATTTGCAAAAAAAATAAATATATATGTGTGTGTGTGTGTGTGTGCACACACACGACAACAACATTTTAAAAGTAAGCACTTGGATCTATAAATGTTTGCATCTTAATAAAACATAACAGTAGCCAACAGAATGTATTTCACATTTAATTTTCATACCACATGGTGATGATTTTTATCTGCCATTTAAAAATCAATTTTTAACATTATATGTATAAAAACATTTTATACATAACTCTACAAAGCTAGCAGTACTCATTTTCTTATTGCATATAACAGTGTAGCAACTCTCAGTACAAACTTTGTTGTGTTGGAGTGGGTCGAAGACCTCTCCATAAACTGATTAAAAGCAGACCTCTGAGTGTTGGGAGTCTATACACACTTTAATTTCTTTCTAATCACAGGCTTCTTGAAAGCCCTACAGATTCCTCTGTGCTGATCTCATGGGTTGAGGACAGGCAGTACTGTGCTTCTGAAAGCACTATTTGATTTCTGTAGAGCACTCTCTCATTTACATTGGGAGAACACGTAAAGCACTCTAATCTTATTCAATGGGATGTGCCTAAGTATTCATTGTGAGCATTTGCAGCATCTGCTGTCAAACTGATGAATATGTTTTCTTGATTTGCTGGTGCTTTTTCTATTTGCATGTGTTTTCTGAAGTTGCAGTGCGTTGAGCTCTCTCGGCCACCGTAGATACACACCAGTTCAGAATCAGTTCTGACTGCCCCCGTAATAGTCGACTAAATGTTAGACGGCGAGAAGAGGCTTAAGGCCCGGGTATACTACTTTTTCCATGTTCCCCTCTGTCTTGCACAACGTATAGTCAAAAAGTATACTTTAAAGTATACTCAATTGTGGATGAGTGTAGGTGAATGAGACTCATTCTGTCTCAACATTCACCTTCGCTGTTGTATGCGGACTGTCTGTGCGGACACAAAAATTGGACTGCGTGTGTTTGCATGGATGTTTGTGGACTCTTCTGATGATGAAAATTATGTGATGCAGAAAGTACTTGAAACCGATGCAAAACACAAACGGCCAAAGCAGGGACGTGCACAGGAATTTTGAGGGGCAGTTGCTCTGACCTAAAAAAAGGGCAACCCCCCCCCCCCCCCCCCCCAAAAAAAACAACAACTCACAGGCTATATGAAGGACTGAGAATAACAGGGTCTTTATTAAAATATATATACACAAAGTAGTAAAACACTGAAATGCAGCACTAAATCACCTTAACTACTACCTTAACTACTACTAATAATAACATAGAAAATCCTGACTTGAGTCATGAAAATCCCTACATCAATATCCCTAACAATACCCTATCAAGTCACTGATAGGTTTCTCCAAATTTACATACTAAACATGCAAAATTTCCGTTTGTTATACCCAGTGTTGGGCATGTTACTTTAAAAAAGTAATTAGTTATAGTTACTAGTTACTTCTCACAAATAGTAACTGAGTTAGTAATTGAGTTACATCATTATAAAAGTAACTAATTACCAGGGAAAGTAATTATTGCGTTACTTTTTAAAAAATGTTCAAATGTCAAATAAGTTTGGATGCCCCCAATATTAAATATGTTAAATTAATGAAATGGACACTAAAAAGAATAAATTATTATTATGAAACATTGTACATTAACCTACACTATTTATCTACTGACACTTAGTATCAGTCAGTCAAGCATTATAATATAATATTATGATAATTTAATATTATATGATGATAGAACTTTAGTAATTAGAATAACCAAGTATGAATGCATATTTGTCATCAATATAAAACACACTAAGGATTAATGAGCTGCTGGGTTCATGAATATTAACCACGTTGTCTGCGTTTGCTCGAATTGATTTGCTGAAATCAAAACGATAATAGGTGAGCGCCAGCCAATGAGATTGTCTTTTGCTCATTAGTTCCGCCCACAACCAGAGAAACCGGTAGTTCTTAAAAGCTGAAGAATTCCAAAGGAACGCCGTTATTTTGACAGGAAAATACAACAGAGTGTATCGTTTACATGTAGCGCGTCAATTCTGCATGTTATGAAAGACTCTCTTGTTCTGTATCTTTCTTTGTGTGCGTGTATGTGAGAGAAAGCGACGGCGAGTCGTGCGCTTCACACTAGAGTTTACGGCACGTCAAATACTGCTACACTGCGCATCCATTCAGATGAACTGAAAAATTAAATTCTAACAATATAATATAGTAACGCCACATTTTATTGTCAGTAACGGTAACGGCGTTGTAACGGGGGAAACAGTAATTCGTTTGATTACTCGTTACTGAAAAAAATAACGCCGTTTATTTATAACGCCGTTATTCCCATCACTGGTTATACCTTTCCGACAACGTTAAGTCGTCTCACCCGACAACCGCGACAATCTCCTAGTGCCGCTCATGCAGGCTCAGCTCAGGTGCCGGTCGCGTGCAGCGCTGCAGCCACGTAAACAGAGTTTGCCCTTCCCCTACTGACTTTCACTTTCCCGAATATGGAAGTGAATGAGGCTTTGCGTTTTTTTTTTTTTTTTTATCTAGGCTTACGTGAAATTCTGCATCCATTGTACGATTTTTTTATTTATTTTTCTCCACCTCGGAAGGGCAACGTGAGTTGAGAAGGGTATATGGGCAGTTGCCCGGGCAACCTGAGCAACCCCCCTGTGCACGTCCCTGGGCCAAAGTATACTTTGGGAGTTTGTCAACCACAATTTAGTCACAAAATAGGCCAAAAATAGTCAGTTAGTTACAGGGGAAAAAAACGCTTATTAAGCTTAACAGTTGGTCCTTGTGGTAATTGCTGTATATCGGCCAGTGCATCCAAACATTATTTATCGACCTCAAACATGGCTTATCATTTGAAACTGAAACGTTACGTTTCATTTTACATGGCTGCTCGCTCTAATGTTAACCTAGATAAATGTGCACTATTAGGCGCATATCAAACTTAAAATATGTCCTCATTTTTATAGCTTCATAACAATAAGTTTGAACCACTGATGTCATATGGACTATTTTAATGATGTCCTTACTACCTTTCTGGGCCTTGCATGTGGTAGTTGCATTGCTGTCTATGGGAGGGTCAGAAAGCTCTCGGATTTAAAAATAACTTAATTTGTGTTCTGAAGATTAACAATGGTCTTACACCATTACATCTTACACTGGTTCACACCAGACGTGACTTGCGTGATTTCGCGCGTAGTTGGATGCTTGAACATTTTGAGTTTACTTTCACACGTGAAATTCACTTCACAACAGACGCGAATCCGTGTCAAAGCTTCTGCCAGGCGGCTCCAGTCTCGTTGTGAAATTATCAGGATTTTGTTGAGAGGGTAGCTGCGCTTTATATTATAAACACATCAACTCAATATGTGTATATATATAGCTCAAATTGAGTAAACAACGTTTTTTACAACTTAACAGATTGTCCGACCTCACTTGCTTTCTTCCAAGCAAGATCCTTTTTATTCCTGTTTCTATAAAAGTACGAAGATGTATCGTACAGCTCCAGGTTTCCACATACAGCGACAATGATTTTGTCCTCCATCGTTGTTTCGGATTTCTGCCTCCGCTCACTATGTCGTAATCACGTCACTACTAGAGCAAGCTCCTGATTGCTTAACGCGGCCCGAATATTCGCCAAAGTTCAGATTTTTCAACACCTGAAACGCTCAATTCGCGCGAATCGCGTCATTCGCGCCGCAGGATGTCTATAGCGTCTTTGCATCGACTTAACATGTAAATCATTCGCGCTTAACGCTTCATTCGAGTCTGGTGTGAAAAATCACCATTACGGTTTGGAACGACATGAGGGTGAGTAATTAATGGCAGAATTTTCATTTTTGGATGAACTAACCTTTTAACAGCTGTCAGCCATGTCGGTATGCAAAAGAGTGGTTTACCCAGTGCATTTTTTATTTTGGTCGCACATGCACATCTGCGCACCACTTATGTGCATCCCTATCTATAGAAAGCTTGAAATGTCTATTTTAAAACTAACCAATTCAAATAGAAAACAAATACTCTCTGTATGAAAGATACATTTCTCTCTATAGGCGCATCCGCTGTGCTGCAGAGGTGGTCGCCAACTTCATCTTTGCAGTCGACTCAGAAAACATTAGTTCAATAACAAATAATTTAAATATCTCCTTGGCATAATCATAGTCATTACTTTCTTTTGCTGATGTTTTGCGGAAAACTTTATGTGTGCGCTTGAGTGTGGAATAGCCTAAGGCCTCCTCAGCATATACAGTGGGTACGGAATGTATTCAGAAATTTTTCACTCATTGTTATATCGCAGCCATTTGCTAAAATCATTTAAGTTCATTTTTTTTCCTCATTAATGTACACACAGCACCCCATATTGACAGAAAAACACAGAATTGTTGACATTTGTGCCGATTTATTAAAAAAGAAAAACTGAAATATCACATGGTCCTAAGTATTCAGACCCTTTGCTGTGACACTCATATATTTAACTCAGGTGCTGTCCATTTCTTCTGATCATCCTTGAGATGGTTCTACACCTTCATGTGAGTCCAGCTGTGTACTGATTGGACTTGATTAGGAAAGCCACACACACCTGTCTATATAAGACCTTACAGCTCACAGTGCATGTCAGAGCAAATGAGAATCATGAGGTCAAAGGAACTGCCTGAAGAGCTCAGAGACAGAACTGTGGCAAGGCACAGATCTGGCCAAGGTTACAAAAAAATTTCTGCAGCACTGAAGGTTCCTAAGAGCACAGTGGCCTCCATAATCCTTAAATGGAAGACGTTTGGGACGACCAGAACCCTTTCTAGAGCTGGCCGTCCGGCCAAACTGAGCTATCGGGGGAGAAGAGCCTTGGTGAGAGAGGTAAAGAAGAACCCAAAGATCACTGTGGCTGAGCTCCAGAGATGCAGTCGGGAGATGGGAGAAAGTTGTAGAAAGTCAACCATCACTGCAGCCCTCCACCAGTTGGGGCTTTATGGCAGAGTGGCCCGACGGAAGCCTCTCCTCAGTGCAAGACACATGAAAGCCCGCATGGAGTTTGCTAAAAAACACCTGAAGGACTCCAAGATGGTGAGAAATAAGATTCTCTGGTCTGATGAGACCAAGATAGAACTTTCTGGCCTTAATTCTAAGCGGTATGTGTGGAGAAAACCAGGCACTGCTCATCACCTGTCCAATACAGTCCCAACATTGAAGCATGGTGGTGGCAGCATCATGCTGTGGGGGTGTTTTTTTTCAGCTGGAGGGACAGGACGACTGGTTGCAATCGAGGGAAAGATGAATGCGGTCAAGTACAGGGATATCCTGCACGAAAACCTTCTCCAGAGTGCTCAGGACCTCAGACTGGGCTGAAGGTTTACCTTCCAACAAGACAATGACCCTAAGCACACAGCTAAAATAACAAAGGAGTGGCTTCACAACAACTCTGTGACTGTTCTTGAATGGCCCAGCCAGAGCCCTGACTTAAACCCAATTGAGCATCTCTGGAGAGACCTAAAAATGGCTGTCCACCAACGTTTACCATCCAACCTGACAGAACTGGAGAGGATCTGCAAGGAGGAATGGCAGAGGATCCCCAAATCCAGGTCTGAAAAACTTGTTGCATCTTTCCCAAAAAGACTCGTGGCTGTATTAGATCAAAAGGGTGCTTCTACTAAATACTGAGCAAAGGGTCTGAATACTTAGGACCATGTGATATTTCAGTTTTTCTTTTTTAATAAATCTGTAAAAACGTCAACAATTCTGTGTTTTTCTGTCAATATGGGGTGCTGTGTGTACATTAATGAGGTAAAAAAAAAAAAAGATCTTAAAAGATTTTAGCAAATGGCTGCAATATAACAAAGAGTGAAAAATTCAAGGGGGTCTGAATACTTTCCGTACCCACTGTATATTTAAGGAATTAAATGAATATAAACGGGATTAATCGACTAATGGCTTAAACGAATGACTACTAGTCGACTAGAATAATCTTTAGTCTGGGGCAGCCCTATACTGGCAACCACCCAGAACACCTTAGCAACCCCATAACAAAAACATGGCAACCATCAAGCGCATCCTAGCAACTTCAGCACTGAAATGCTCTTGCAACCATCCAGAACACCCTAGCAACGCATAGCTATTTGAAACAGCATTTAATAGGTTATAGGAAAGACAGATAATATTTACAGATTTTTTTTCCCCTGTGAGCAGCTTTCCTTTAATTAAAGTTACAGAGTAACCCAGATCATTATATTCAAACAACTAAACAGAATGACCAGCTGGAGCCTGATAAAGTCAGAGACTGCATGTGCTCTGATATGTCTGACAAGAGACTAATAGTCCTCACAAGCTGTGGCGGCACCAGGCTCAAACTGGCACATATCACCAGGGAACACGATAATGTAAGGTCACTCCGTGGCTCATGCTTGAAAATAAAAGAGTTCAGAGCGGTTTCTTAGTGACAGCATGTGTTGTCCTATGACTCCTCATTTATATTACAAACGCATAGAAATTGTTTTACTGCTTAAAAAGCTTCGGATTTAATTTAATAATGATTTTCAAAAACTTTAATGATGTCCATATTTAATAGTTGACCAACAGGTCACAGGATTACCACAGTCTTTCTTTCCCAGTGCAGTGACTCTTGATCAGGTGCCCTATTTGAATATTATTTGAGAGTGAGGGAAGTGGCTTCCCATGACTTCAGTGTGTGGGAGGGGAATTCCAGAGGGTGAAAGCCAGTGCCAACCTGAGCTCATTGTAGGCTGATCTGAGGTCATGTTTTGTCCCTGTTATAATGAACAAGTTCAGGGTACAGATCGGGGAGGATCGTTCTCATAGGCGGAGTTTGACTTTTCTGGAATAACATTATTTTCACCAGAGCTGTAACCAACACAGACATTGAGTGATAATTAGAAATGGTCAAATTGTTCCTGTCAATACTATGTGATGTTCTGCTGCTCTGTTGTACTCCAATATGTTCTGTTTGTTGTTAGGATAACAAAAAGTTTTCAAAGTTACATTCTAACAGCACTCGACAGTGACAAAATGATTTGATGTTGCCATTCAAATCAAAGAAGGTTTATTACAAACAGTAATGTCCAATAATGTAAACTACTTGAATTGAAATGAATGGCTATAATTTGCATAATTCATTATCTAAATGTAACAAGACAAGAAGCATTGAAAAATAGTTGATCCAAAAAAGAAAATTTGCTGAAAATGTATTCACCCACAGGCAGTTTTAAAATTTAGCACTACATCACTTGCTCACCAATGGATCCTCTGAAGTAAATGGGTGCCAGCAGAATGAGAAACAGCCGATAAAAACATCACAATAATTCACAAATAATCCTTATGACTCCAGTCTAGCAATTAATGTCTTGTGAAGTAAAAAGCGTGTTTGTCAGAAACAAATCCATCATTAAGGCACTTTAACTTTAAAGGAGAGCTATTATGCCCCTTTTTACAATATATAATATGTCTCAGGTGTCCCGAGAATGTGTCTGTGAAGTTTCAGATCAAAATACCCCGCAGATCATTTATTATATCGTTTTGAAAATGGCTTTTTTGAGTGGAAGCAGAAACAGTTTTTGCACGTGTCTTTAAATGCAAATGCTCATATCTCTGCTAAAAACATCTGTTTGGTTTTGATTATCATCTCTATCGCGCGTTTTAAACCATATTAGTTTAAACTTCTTTTATACAGTTTTCTGAGCGCATGCATCCAAAACACATGCACAGAAAGTGGCTGCCACACGGCATGTGAGTACTTAACAAAGTTCTCTTTCATGTCTTATTGCACTTTAACTATCAAATACACACAAGTTAAGAAAACTCACGAGTTACAAAATCAGTCAGTTATGTCTGTGAAGGTAAACAGCTGGGGAAAAAATTGCATGTTTATATCAGATCTGTGTGGCAGCAGTGTAATATACAGTAAATAAATCAATAAATCCACTGTTCTCTTGTCTCCTCTGAGCCTGGGACTTTTGCAAAAACACAATGGCGGTGCTGTGGGTAGAAACTTGGATTAAGGGGCAGTAATATTATAATAAAATCCCCTTTTTTCTACGTCACGGGGGGAGCGAAATCTTAGCGGCTAATTTTTTCACAAGCTTACAGAAAAAGGTTTACCAAAACCAGGGACACAATTATAGCACTTAAACATGGAAAAAGTCAGATTTTCATGATATGTCACCTATAAAGCATTGCTTCTGTCCAAAATAGCAGTCCATAATCCATAATAATGCTTCCTCTAGTAAAAAAAAAAAGTCCATCCTTGTTGTCCTCACCCATCAAAATCCACATATTTGTTTAGAAATGTTTTGCACTGGTGAAAGAAGTATTATGAAGAGGACTCGTATTTTAGCTGGAAGCAATGGTTTGAAGTTAGAAACAATCTTAATGATGGATTTATTTGTTAATTCATCAAACTTTCATTTTTGGTTAAACTTAGAACAGTTTCCAGCATGTTAAGTGAACAATTAAAAATAAATGTGTGCATGTTTTTTTTTTTTAAATATAGTATTCAAATAGTTAATATTGGTTACAATTAATTATAATTATTTTAATGTTCTTCTTTCTTTCCCCACAATGAATAAGACATGGTTATGGCCTTATGGGCTTAAATAACTATATTAGAATTAACATGATTGATTAATATGTCTGACAAAACTGTTAGTGCTGTGCTGTACTAGACCTTAATTAATCAAAAAAGTTGAAATGCTTTTTGGCAATTTGCATTCAGAATCCACAGTTTGAATGGGCATGACACTTCTGGCCATGGGATTTAAGCATTTTAAAGTTGGATGTATAAATGAATATTTGTGAAGCTTTGAAAATTAGATTTGTAGAGATGTGCCTCTGGGGATATATTGAGGCAGTCTTCCACTGATGCATTTTATCACCTCCAATCCTGCATAGCCACTGTGACTCATTCAGACACAATCAAACCCTCCGCATATTTGCAATACCGTTGAAATGAGACTGATTCTGAGGGACACGGCTGGAGAAACGACCCTTGATGTTTTATGGGAAGAGAGGGTGGAAGGGATGATGTCTGTACGCAGACTTATTACTCACCTAATGGACAGAACAGCAGTGGCATTGGTAGTTAAAACCCTTCATCCTTTGTATTAAAGCTGAGGTGTTTTGGGATGAGTTACATGCAGAGGTTAAAACTTAGCAGGCCTTAACATGTACCATTTACAGTTATATAATGTGCACTTAACTACGGGCTTTGCCACGGGTCAAACAGAAAATGTGCACTGCATTAATCGTGCGTTAATAAAATTTGTGGCGTTAAAATGAATTTGCATTAACGCATTATTAACTTAGCACTAATATATATATAATATATATATATATATATATATTATATATATATATATATATATTATATATATATATATATATATATATATATAATATATATATATATATATATATATATATATATATATATTTATTTATATATTTATTTATTTATTTATTTATTTATTTATTTATTTATTTATTTATTAATTTATTTATATATATATATATACACACACACACACACACACACCAGGGCCTGAATTTCGGTTTTTAAACTGGGGGGGAATTTCCCCCCTTACATGGGTCACATGAGGGGGATTTATAGATTGGGGGGGGGGATAAATTGACACATCGGGGCTAAATTAATCTACAAATTTTAATGTATGGTCTTTAAAACAGCTTAAGTTTTCATGCTCTCCTCCAAATTGACATTAGGATCTGTATTAAAACTATTTATGAATGCCTTTCAGAATCAGTGTATTTCATATATTCCAGTTCAATTACTTTGTTTTTTTTTTTTAATTATTTTTAAAATTATTTTTTTTATTTTATTTTATACAAAACACATCATGATCTCCTTCAAACTGACATTAAGAACTCAACTAATATATGTCACTTAATGTTTCATTATGAGTTGCTTTCAGTTTTATGCCTTCTGAATGAAGGAATGTCTCAGCTTTCTAAGATATGGGCTAATTATTTTTTTCTAATGTTTAATCAAAAATTATGATCAAAAATTAGCCATCCCATTACAGGGTGATTTTTGACTCAAAGTGATTTACAGGGGAATTTTATTTTTATGGCATTTTTCTAACTTTATTAAAAGTATGTCATCTTTTTTGTTAAATTTTTAAAAATACATATTTATAAGCTTTTTAAAATTTCTAATTAAAATAAGAATAATAAGATATCAATCAAATTAATCAGTATTAACAAAATTAATTTGTACACAGGTGGAGCAGAAGAACACAAAAGTGGCTTGTAGGTGTATTTTCAGACGTTTAATGAGCCTCAGAGTTGGTATGAGTGCAATTAAATGTATAAATTCATGTTTAGATTAATATTTTAAATATACAATTTGAATAGGTTATAGAAATATTAAATTATTTGAATAACTGAAAGATGTGTCAAATTAAACAAACTGCCAGCAGGTGGCGACAAGTCACTGGTTTGATCACTGAATCATTCATTAAATTGATTTGTTCCAACGGCTGATTCATTCAGGAATGAAGGAAGTGACTGTCTTTATGAATGGGTAATTGAATCACTGACTGACTAGATGCGTTTAAAAATGCATGTTCATTCATAAAGGAGACACCGCTGTGTTTGAATGGAGATGCGCAGCTGCTCAGCTGTGGCTATGATTCAAACTATTTTCATCGAGGAAATACAGCAAAATCAGGCAACAGTGTTATAGTCAGACAATGTAAGTCACTTAATATTAACTTCTTGTTTACTGAACTGTTGTATTAAATCAATATCACATTTACAAACTCCCTTAATAATCATTAAATCTGTCACTCTCCTTAATTCATCGCAATCTCACATTATACTGTTCCATTATAATCAACGAAGCTCTCTACACTGCATAATGAATCTCTTATTTACATTGTGTCTACTTTGTTCGTTTATGAAAGGATTCATGAGATATGTCTGTGACGTTACTCAACTCTGCAAATCTAAAATAAATATTTTTTCATAGTCGCACGCAATAGTTTTCAGTCGCATTTGCGTGCGGCTCAGAATATTAGAGCGCGTCACACAGCCTTGTGTGAATAAGATCAGAGCGACGCAGGCCGCGGAGAGCACGCCGATGCAGCGCTGTCTGTGGAATTAAATTCTAAATTATAGACGGACTGTTTGAACCGGTGATTTATTTTTTCGCTGCTGTGGATGTATTTTATAATTTGATCTGAGATTAAGCAAATATTGTGCGGGAATTTCTCGCATTATAAAAGTTAAATTTGCGGGAATGGTTTAAATTATGCGCAATCCCCGCGCCGAAATTCAAGCCCTGTATACACACACACATTTGTTTTTGTGAAAAGTGGGGACATCCCATTGGCGTAATGGTTTTTATACTGTACAAACTGTATGTGCTATTGCCCTACCAACCCTACCCCTTACAGGAAACTTTGTGTTATTTCAGATTTTCAATACACTCCATTCTGTGTGATTTATAAGCGTTTTGAAAAGTGGGGACATGGGGTAATGTCCTGAAAAGTCACCTTCTCCTTGTAATACCCATGTCATTATACAAATCTATGTCCTGATTTGTCACAAACACACACACACACACACACACACACACACACACACACACACACATATTAAAGTTGTTGAAAATTTCAAGTTATTTTATTACTGCTGCAACTGTATTAAAGTTTTTCAGTCAGGAGCAGCATTTTTCTCTTTGTGTTTTATTTTATTCATATTAAAGGAATAGTTCACCCATAAATGAAAATTGTGTCATCATTTAGGCAAGGCAAGGTTGTTTTAAACCTGAATGAGTTTCTTTCTTCTGTTAAACACAAAAGTTATTTTGAAGACTGGGGGTAACCAAACAGTTGCTGGTCCCCAGTAACTTCCATATTTTTTCCTACCATCAAAGTCAGTGGGGACCAGCACATGTTTGGTTACCCACATTCTTCAAAATATCTTCTTTTGTGTTCAGCACAAGAATAAAAATTAATACAGGTTTGGTACAACATGACAGTGATAAGTGACATGACAGTGATTTAATTTTTGGGTGAACTATCCCTTTATTGACAATCGGCAGCATGTTTAGTTCTGTCCCTTTAAGACCTGCACGCATCTGTTCCTCAACTGTTTACTTTAATTTTTGACATAACTAACTGTGTTTATATGTAAACCTTGTGTTTTTGACAGTATTAGCACAATCAGATGATAACTAAGATAACCAAGTAATCACGTGCTGTTTGACCGGCCTTTTAGTGTTACACACGTTTCAGGTGTAACATTACGCACTCTGAATAAGCGGATATCAGAACAGCATGCGAATGAAATGTTTAACTGGCAAGGCCGCAAAGCACAAGCAAATAATGTACTTTTGTGATTGCGAATAAGTGCAGTGTCTTGTGAGTGTAACTATACCACTGAATCAACATTTGAAGTGAATGTGTCTCGCGAGTTGCAGTTGGAGCTGGAGCCGGGAGACATAAATAAATGCAGCGCACTGCTTGAGGTTGGCTACATGTTGTGTTTTGCTAGTAAATGCTTCATTATATTACTAGTGTTGCCTCCTTTGTTCACTATTACACTATTGCATATCGCATCTGACGCTGGTGTCGCTTAGTTTTGTAACGTGAGCCCACACTTTCGAACGTTTCACACTTGCCACAAACACACACCGCGCATGCGCATGGATATCACACGCATGTCAAGCGAACGTCAACCACATCATTCATCGAAGGAAAATGACAAGCAGCAGCTTCTAATTCGCCATTAACATTGAAGTATACGGAGATAAAACGACGCAGGTATTGATAACAGTATCGTTTGTCCTGAAGCTTATCGGTAGTCCGGTATTGATCCAATTACGTACCGGTCCAAAAAAAAAATACCGGTTCTCGGTACCCATCCCTATTTACCGTAGCACAGTGCTGCATACGTTTGACTGAACTGTTTGCTTTTGTATTTATTTCCTCTTATATAAGCCTCTTATACTTTGTACAAATGCTATTATTGTTCATTAAAACTGACATTTAACAAAAAGAGGCAGCCCACTGATTTTGATAGTAGGAAAAAATATGGAAGTTACTGGAGACCAGCAACTGTTTGGTTACCCACATTCTTCAAAATAACTTTTAGGCGTTGTGCTTATTGTCACGCTTTATCGTCGATCGCTACTTTCCGGCATACACCACGACTACCAAGTAAGGGTACTATTAGGGCTGGGCGGTATATCGAGTTTGTACGATATACTGATATATTCTTCATAAGCGAAATGGTATGAAGCAATACCGTTACTATCGATATAAGTAGTTTGATACGAGCACATCTGAAAATATATCTAGGGAGGACACAGACTGAACTGCTGCGGAGAAAGTGCATAATACAATTTGTTCTACATGTATCAGGCTTTATATGAAGGGCTTTAAAAAAAATCGTAAGATATAGTAGCCTATAGTTTATAGTTTCAGTTTAAAGCGGCTCTGACAGAAAGGCTGCATGTGCCGCTGACAGAGACGTGCTGTTTTCCTTAACGCATAACTTACATTTCACAGGTATATTCTCCATCTGTAAATGTTAGAAAGCCATGGAAATATTTCCATTTTGCAGTCAGAAGTGAGTGAACTTTTGCTTTGCGATTCTCTGCTAAACTTCACACGCCATTTAGAACGAGCGCCGTCGTGCGCCAAACAGACGGCACGCAATGAAATAGGAGCGCAATACTGACTAAAATACATATTTTGCTGAAATATTTGTAGTTGGAAAATAAATGTGACATATGTAGAATTTTAAACCGACAAGTATTTGTATTTGTATGATAGCACTAACTGTAAAGCATAATGGGGTAATCAAAATAGCCTTTTTACTCAATTAGTCTGTGCTTTTTTATTATTTTCAATTTTAGTTCAGTAAATTTAACTTCTGTTTTAAAAGCATTATTTTTGTTTTTAGATTGCAATGTTAGAATGTAATGTGATTTTAACCCTTTTTGCACATAATATATGCCTTCATGCTTGCATTCACTTTATTTGTTTAATCCAAATACAAAATACCAAGATATATACTATATACCGCACATCAGCCAAAAAATACCAAGATATGAATTTTTGCTCATATCGCCCAGCCCTAGGTACTATTGGCAGTGGAAACGCAAGCCTGATCAGGGTTACGAGTACCGAATCGTACTGTACTGTACTGTACGGCTCAGTGGAAACGAGCCATTAATGGGTCGTGATTAGTCACTATTTACACCTGTTTTATGTATGACAACAGAAAATATGTAAATGTGAACAGCTTTATTGGGCATTCAGTTGTATTACAGTATGTGACAGTTCATAGAGCAGAACATCTGAAGTGCCAAAACTTCTCTGAATGCAAACTTGACACAATGACATAAATATTAATGTGTGACGTCACCTGCCACCACAAGTGTCACAAAATCCTGTGGGAAACACTAATATGACCCTGGACCACAAAGCCAGTCTTAAAGGTCCCATGACATGCTGCTTTTTGGATGCTTTTATATAGGTCTAAGTGGTCCCTAGTACTGTATCTGAAGTCTCTTTCCCGAAATTCAGCCTTGGTGCAGAATTTCAGCCACTACAAGCCAGTCCCACAATGAGCTTTCCTTAGGATGTGCCATTTCTGTGTCTGTAGCTTTAAATGCTAATGAGGAGAAGAGAGGCGGGGCAAGGTGGAGGGTGGGTGTGTGGCCTTAACCAGCTTGCAGTCACGGTACCATGCGATAATGTTGACAGTGGATGTATCGCAGTGGCTCATAGACACGCAGTTGTTCAAGCTTTTCAGTTTTACCCAGAATCTGATCCGGATGGAGAAGCACCGGATGAAGAAGTTGCAACTCAGCGGCTACAGCAGGACGTCTCCGAATGTTTAGTTTAAAATATTGCGTCTGGATACGGTACTTTAGTTTGTTTGTTTGTTTATGTATGCTGTTACAGTTATTATCATGTAGCTAATGCTAGCCTACGTTGCTGGCTTTTCATGTTGCTCTGATTTGCTATCATTGTAAAGCTGTATTAGCATCAGTAATCTAAAAAAAAATACTTTGATGTTCATTTGTACATCCAAACACTGAGCAACTGCCATGCTTCGCTTGTTTGCAAGCCATGATGTCTCTCGAGGGAAAAAAAAGAATATTGCGCTCCCCTTGCACGGTAGTAGCTCAATTTCTCATGGACGGGCCAAATTCTCATGGGCGGGCAAAGCAGAGAAAGGGGAGGTAACCTTTCCCCGTATGACGACATAAAGGGAAGATTCCAGATTGGGCCATCTGAGTTTTCATTTTCTCAAAGGCGAAGCAGGATACCCAGGGCTCGCTTTACACCTATCGCCATTTCTAGCCACTGGGGGACCATAGGCAGGCTAGGGGAACTCATATTAATGTTAAAAAAACCTCAAAGTGAAAAATTTCATGCCATGGGACCTTTAAGTCGCTGGGATATATTTGTAGCAATAGCCAAAAATACATTCCATGGGTCAAAATAATTGATGTTTCTTTTATGCCAAAAATCATTAGGACATTATGTAAAGAACATGTTCCATGAAGATATTTTGTAAATTTCCTACTGAAAACATATCAAAACGTAATTTTTGCGCATTGGCTAGCCTAGCCTGAAAAATAAGCTTTTTAAACGCTATTTGAGCATAAGAAACAACATTCATGGAGCAATTAATTTCAGATTTTTGTTGCTGATTTGACATATGTCATTTACTGTAATTGTGAATTCAGTGAGCAGTTTTTGAGATTTTAGGATTCCTCCATTCATTAAGGGAGGCATTGCAAATATGGCCGCCGAATGAAGATACTTTCCTCGAAAGGGAGTTTGTTTTAAAATTATTTATTTTCATTTAAATTTTTTATGATTTAATTAATTATCATCTTTTCATTCAATTCACAACCCCCTGCAGTTCCTTTACAAACCCTAGTTTGGGAAACCTTGATGTAATAATGTTTAATGCACTTCATGTTGTAAATTACAATGAATGGAACAAGTTTTCTTACTCTGCATTTTTTACATTATTACAACCTGGTCTCATAGCATAAACGTACCCGGGTGCACTTTTTAGCGAGACCGTTTTTACGTACCTTACTGCATGTTTCGCCGCAGTTTCATAGAGTCCACTGAGTGGCGCTAAAACACGGGTTCAATAAGTAAACCCTGGTGTGTTTTTATTACGTTGATATAGGTACATATTGCTGTGTTTTTATTATGCTGCTTCAGATACGTATTACAGCGGTTCAGAATTCAAATATCCGGGGACCCGGAATACATGTTGGAAATATGCCCTACACCAAACCCAACCCTAAACGTACCTGATAGTGTTGACAAATGCAAAACTGATATAAAAACCCATTTGTTGATAAAAACGCAACCGTGCAATTTGAACTTCCTTATATTCAGATTTGAACGATCCGTAGTTAAACGGTATTCGAACCGGAGCTCCTCAACTCTCAAGTACATCTCCGTACTCCGTGAGCTACCAAACAAACCTACTGTCAATGAAAACCCATTAATATGAAGCTGGATATGTGTGATGCTAACGTTCGAAAGCATCAGTTTTCAAATTTCCCAGCACATTAATATTGTTTTGAAGCCATAACATGATATTCTTCAAGTAATTGTGCGAAAGTTACGCTTTATTAATCGAAACTCTGTAAATTTGTGAGAAAACGAATAAAAGGCGTCAGAGTTTTACTGCCTCTAATGTTCATTTCTTTTGGAAACTGCAGTGATATGTACTTATTAGCCGCTTTTCCACTATCGGGCCGAACGGTTCTAAGAACAGTCAGGTACGGTTCCAGTTGTATTTCCACGTGAGCCTGGAACGGCGCGGCACGATTACAAACTGTTCTCGGCCCGGAATTCTTGGCACGGTTAGACAACCGTGCTGGTAGTGCGTGTGTGCATGACGTCGCCACTCTGGATCTGTCACTTGTCTGTTTCCTGGCTGCTAGTTTCTCCGTAGCTTGCTAAGCGCGCTATTTTGAGCAATGTAAACACAAATTAGTAATAAAATCTGAAGAAATTTCTGTTTTCCTCCATAGCGCGGTGGTTATTTACACCTCATATCATATGTAAACACTTGTGTTACCACGGCAACGACTGACGCATTCCACAGAGATCCGTTATCAGCCCCGCAGTGGAAAACGAAACCGTATCCGTGCTGACTGGCCCAGATCGGCACGGAAAGGAACGATTAAGCAAAGAGAACCGTTCGGCCCGATAGTGGAAAAGCGGCTATTGGTACGTATTTTACGTCTCGCTAAAAAGGAGAGGGTGCTCGCTGCAGAGCGATATGGGAGGAGTTGGAGCTCTAGCTCCCTTTCGCTGGAGGTAATGGGTGGATATAGACGCCTAACCACACCCTAACCCTACCCCTTACCCTATCGCTAAACATAACTCCACCCATTAGTTCACACAGAGGTGGAGCTGGACATGCAGAGAGGGGGAGCTGGATGCCATTTGGCTCTGCAGTGAGCAGTACTTGCTAAAAAGTGCGCCCAGGCACGTTTATGCCATGAGACCAGGTAGCATAATTATGGTACAAGATATTGCCATTTAAATCAATGTGATAAACAAGTTAAATCAAAAATAATCTAAAAGAAATCTGATTATATTACCTAAAATGTGTAATGTAACGGATTACATCACTGACTACAATTTTTGTCATGTAATCTGGAATCAGTAATGGATTACAATTTGTAAGTAATCTACCCAGCTCTGAGCATTGCTAAGAACTTCATTTGGACAACTTTAAAGGCAATTTTCTCAATATTTCAGATTCTAATCCCTTAGATTCCAGATTTTCAAATCGTTGTATCTCGCCCAAATAATGCAGCCTCGGTGAGCATAAGGGACTTCTGTCAAAAACATAAAACTTGAAGCCTTACAGACCCCAAACTTTTGAACGATCGTGTAGAAAAGCATCAATTTAACCATTGAACCATTGATCAGTTGTTTAAGTAAAATACATGATGAAACCTACGGCGTCTCATTTCAGTCACATTGTCTGAAAAAGATGAGTCTGTGTCTAAGGCCCCTCCTCCACCTTTGAGGATGGATAATTCCCCCATCAGGCCTTTGTGAAGGGCAAATAGGGGTTGATGAAGGTACCGTGATGAGGAAATGGGGGGAGGAGGTATGCAGACTGCCACAGGGGGGGTCTTATGGGAGGGGAGGGGGACATATTAGGGCACGAGTGTGTGTTTTCCAACTGAAGAGTGGCGATGTGAGAGGGTGTGTGGTTGAGGGAGGCATATATGTGTGTGCATGGGTGTGGGTGCTAATCAGCAAGGGAAGCAGTTGGTGTGGAAACAAGGGGAGGAAGACTGGCATTATGTTTGATGCTTTTGGCCAGAGACAGGAAAAAAAACAAAAAAACCTCACACACATAAATAAACATCACCATGGCAACCTCTAGCTCCTCGCTGCCCTTGTAGTCCTGGGACAAAGTGAAAAGAGGAATTATCAGACTATTTTAATGAAGCTGCGTGAGACTACATGGCTGGAATTACCCTGACTAAATCCCATGATCTTCGTGAACTACGAGAAACTTGTTCTATCTCACAGGGAAAAGCCTAGAGATTAGTGACGGGTGGTGTAAGATACATCCTATATCATAGTAGCAAAAGATTTGCGTACACTACAATATAGGTATTTTGGATAAAATACATACATACATACATACATACATGCATACATAAATTCATATTAAAATTTTAAATTAAGTGATTTTAGTGTTTTTTTTTTCTCATCTAGATAAATTAGCCGTAGCCTTAAAAAATGTCATGTGGTGTGACCATATTTATACAAAAATTAATTCATTTCCTTAACATGCTTAACATTTTTTTAGATGTTCTCAGTAATTAAAAGTATTGAGTGTTTGTAAATAATGATCTCATATTTGCGTTCTATAATTTCAGTTACTTTCTTAAATGTAGTTAGCAGACTTTTTTCCCCTGTAAATTGCATAGAGCTGATAACAATGTTTTAAAAATGCCATTCACTAAAGCATACTGTAGCAGGGATTCATATTTCAACCACAGAAATTAGATATTTTATTTTTAATTTAATACAGTTATTGCTATCATTGGTCGCACCACATGATGAGTGGTTGCTCCAAATGACACAAAAACCTTATATCATTAGAAATCTATTTAGAGAGACGTGTGAAAAGTGCAGCATATGGCATTAGCTCCATGTTTGATTAACAGGCGATCTGACCGATTATCACGCCGAAACCGTCTTTTTTTTCTGAAAAGCAAACCAGACAGGAGAGTAGATTAATGTCGGTGGATTTGAACTTGAAAAATGGTGTATTGATGTATTATTTTCACGGTTGAAACAAGATACCTTCTGATGATCATTCATATTTATTTTAGGGATGCATGATATATCGGCCACCATATTGGTATCGGACGATAAATGTAAATTTTTCTGTAATCGTTATCGAACCGATAAGAACATTTGACCGATATATTAAAGCCGATAAATAATGCATTATTTCCTGCAGAGGCACTTCAGATGCGCACTGTTCGCCATGATGGTTTTTAATTGCTCAAAATATTATTGAAATCAATTCGAAAAGGAAAATACAGTGAAGTGCAACATGTGCAGGGCAAGTCGGTCATATTATAATAACAACATTACTGTTAAATAATTAATGGAATCTTTGTGCACCCGTGTTTTAGCACGTTGTTACTGGAAGAGCGCATCCACAACAAAGCTACAACATTCATGACTAGCACAGTTAAGAATTCATTTGGTTAAGTTAATAGACCATTAATAGATCGCTTCTGTGATCATCTTTAGCTCAGCGCATGCAGCTCAAACAGTAGCGCACAACATTAAAACTATATGATTGGGACTATAATATAATATAATATAATATAATATAATATATGTCAAACTTTAAATAAAACTAAACTAAACTAAATATTATCATGAGAACATGATATAAAACGTTGTGAATTCTTTGGTTTAATTTGTCGTGTTTCAGCACGTTGTTGAGGGAAGAGCGCATCCACAACAGAAGTTACACTTTCTGGTTAGCACGTAACTTAGTTCGAGTTCACTTGTGCATTTGCATCTTTTTGTACATAAAAGTTGTAATCTTATATTAGTTTATGTTGTATAAATAGCTGATTAATCTCATATATATGATTCGTTTCCTTGAATTAAATAAGCTGCCAGCAAAGCGCTTCAGTTTACCAGTGTTCATTCAGCTCTTCAGTTTCAGCGCACGTAGCTCGAACAGCAATGCACAACATTAATAACAATGATTGGGATCTTCATATATATAATATTATAATGAGAATACTATTATAATAAAACGTTGTGAATTCTTTGGTTTAATTTGTCGTGTTTCAGCACGTTGTTGCAGGAAGAGCCAAGAGTGCATCTTATTAGCGCGTAACTTAGTTCAACATCACTTGCGCATTTACGTTTTTTTGTGCATATATAAGTTATAATATAATGTTTGTGTTGTATAAATAATAAGCGCTTCAGTTTACCGGTTTTCATTCAGCTCTTCAGCAGCGCACGCAGCTAAAACTGCATGCTGCTATTTGAAACAGCGGTATTAATTTAAGATAATTCTTTTTAAAAATCATTGATATATTAAAGGGGTGGTTTACTGCTTTTTTTCTTTGCTTGATTGTGTTTATGGGGTGCAATATAACATGTCTTCGTGTTTCGTTTGTTAAAAAACGCCTTATTTTTCATACACTTCACCTTTATCGTAAGCCGCTTTATCCTCTGTCATTTGAACGACCGATTGACTTCCTGATTCTATGAAACCACTCCCTCAGAAGCAGGCGATGGGCTCAGATTGGTCAGCTGGGCCGGTGTGTTGTGATTGGCTAAACACGTACTGCACGTTGCGCGGAAACGTCATGTCCATTACCTTCACGAGCGACAGCTGCACGTGCGGTAATGAAGAGAGTCAAGCAGAACTTCTGCAAGCACGGCTCTTACAAACGTTTCTGAATGGAAGTTTGCTGTTGTGATTACATATAATTTTTTGAAGTTTGTACACGTTTGTCTTATACACACAAAATAGCATCGAACTAACTGGCTACTAACCAAACAGCGCTGGCTTGTGTTTACGTTCTTGATCAAATCAAAAAGTTACATCATAAAGTATACATGGAAAATACATTTACCAAATTAGTACATAATTACAAATTCGGGTCCAAAATGTTTGTACGCGTTTGTCAAAGACACACGAAATAGCATTTAACTAACTGGCTACTAAAGCCAGCGTTGGCATTTGTTTACGTCCTTGATAAAACATTACGTCTGAAATTATACATGCAAATACATTTAAAATTATGAAATCTTACTTACAGGTTGTGGCCCAACAACTGCTGCCTCTGGTTTTAAAGTTGGAACTGCTCCATGTTTTAGTAATAGTTTCTGTGTGAATCCGGCATTGAACTCGTGTAGATTCTGGAAGCTGTCTTCCGTAAAATGCGCAGCACAGAGAGTTAAATTAGGATTGTAATTGTCAGGAACATAATCAAACAAATTTTAACCGTTGTTGATGAACTACAGCGTCCGTAGGAAGCCCGAACACAGAAGACCTGACAGCTGGGTTAAAATAACACCGTTTCGACGGCACGGCTACAACTCTCCACTATAACTCTTCCTCTTCGACAAAGCCGCAGAACATGGCCTTGCCCCCTTTTCTGCATGTTCCAGCGGGAGGGGTTTGATGGGTTCTTTACGTATGCAACCCGGGAAGTAGTTCGTTGTAGTCCCGTATGAGTCGTATTTGTAGGCATTAAACTTCCTGATTTTTAAAAGACAATATCTCCGCTTACGTTGAACTTTCAGCGCCGCAACTTTGCAGATACTGTCCATGCACCAACAGCAACGTTACACACTATTTAAAATGAAAAAAGTGAAATCGCAGTAAACCACCCCTTTAATAATAATAACCACCACTTTTATTTTTATCATTTATATCAACAATATGGTTTAATTAAAATAATTTAATTGTCGGTGCTGAGGTTATTCCGTTTAATTTATCCATGGCACATGATTTTTGATTTTGATTTTTTTTGTATACAGTCTCAGCCAAAAGTTTTGAGAATGTCATAAATATTAATTTTCACAAAGTCTGCTGCTTCAGTGTTTTTAGATCTTTTTGTCAGATGTTACTATGGTATACTGAAGTAAAATTACAAGCATTTCATAAGTGCCAATGGCTTTCATTGACAATTACATTAAGTTTAAGCAAAGACTCAATATTTGCAGTGTTGACCCTTCTTTTTCAAGACCTCTGCAATTCGTCCTGGCATGCTGTCAATCAGATTCTGGGCCACATCCTGACTGATGGCAGCCCATTCTTACATAATCAATGCTGGGAGTTTGTCAGAATTTGTGGGTTTTTGTTTGTCCACCCGCCTCTTGAGGATTGACTGCAAGTTCTCAATGGGATTAAGATCTGGGGAGTTTCCAGGCCATGGACCCAAAATTTCAAAGTTCTGGTCCCCGAGCCACTTAGTTATCACTTTTGCCTTATTATCATGCTGGAAAAGGCATTGTTTGTCACCAAACTGTTCTTGGATGGTTGGGAGAAGTTGCTCTCGGAGGATGTTTTTGTGTCATTCTCAAAACTTTGGTCTCCTAAAGTTGATTCAGCTGTGGGATCAGGGCACCTCCAGTGCAGAGCTTGCTCAGGAATGGCAGCGGGCAGGTGTGAGTGCATCTGCACGCACAGTGAGGCCAAGACTTTTGGAGGATGGCCTGGTGTCAAGAGGGCCAGCAAAGAAGCCACTTCTCTCCAAAAAAAACATCAGGGACAGATTGATCTTCTGCAGAAAGTATCGTGAATGGACTGCTGAGGACTGGGGCAAAGTCATATTCTCCGATGAAGCCCCTTTCCGATTGTTTGGGGCATCTGGAAAAAGGCTTGTCAGGAGAAGAAAAGGTGAGCGCTACCATCAGTCCTGTGTCATGCCAACAGTAAAGCATCCTGAGACCATTCATGTGTGGGGTTGCTTCTCATCCAAGGGAGTGGGCTCACTCACAATTCTGCCCAAAAACACAGCCATGAATAAAGAATGGTACCAAAACTCCCTCCAACAGCAACTTCTTCCAACAATCCAACAACAGTTTGGTGAAGAACAATGCATTTTCCAGCACGATGGAGCACCGTGCCATAAGGCAAAAGTGATAACTAAGTGGCTCGGGGACCAGAACTTTGAAATTTTGGGTCCATGGCCTGGAAACTCCCCAGATCTTAATCCCATTGAGAACTTGTGGTCAATCCTCAAGAGGCAGGTGGACAAACAAAAACCCACTAATTCTGACAAACTCCAAGAAGTGATTATGAAAGAATGGGTTGCTATCAGTCAGGATTTGGCCCAGAAGTTGATTGAGAGCATGCCCAGTCGAATTGCAGAGGTCCTGAAAAAGAACGGCCAACACTGCAAATACTGACTCTTTGTATAAATGTCATGTAATTGTCGATAAAAGCCTTTGAAACGTATGAAGTGCTTGTAATTATATTTCAGTACATCACAGAAACAACTGAAACCAATATCTAAAAGCAGGTTAGCAGCAAACTTTGTGAAAACTAATATTTATGTTATTCTCAAAACTTTTGGCCACGACTGTACATATACACATATAACGTTAAGTAATGTTGTCCAGTGACTTGTTTGCATTATTTAAGCATTGTTTTATTTATTTGTAAGGCTGCTTTATGTTTGATTTATGTTGAAGTGTTTAATGGCTTTTAATGGAGAGACTTTTTTTGTAATCAGGCTCTCAAAAATTATAATAAAATTTGAATTTATATTTAATCGACCAACATATCGGTTATCGGTTTCCATGTATTAAAAATTATTGGTATCGGCCAAAATTTTCATATCGGTGCATCCCTAGTTTATTTCATACTATAACTAGTAAAGATGAAGAGATGATCGGTTCATGTTCCAATTTAACTGGAGGAACTACAGCAATTTGTCAGGACACTTTAAAAAGCCACAAAACAGTATTTGAATTTCTTAAAAAAAAATTTAAAAAGACAATTTCAACTGATATTTCACAATATTACTGTTTTTACTATATTTTCGACCAAATAAATGCAGCCTTGGTGAGCATAAAAGACTAAAAACTACTTACGTGTGTGTGTGTTTTTAAAGTCAGATGGATGCAAACCAAAACATAAATATAGTCATAACAAATGATTATGTCCGGCATGAGTGCAAAAACAGCTTTGCATTATGTAAGACTCAATACAATAAAACAAAAATCAAGGTTCTTCCTTGTCTTGACTTTATCTTTGTTTGAATAATATATAGCAGTCCTGCTAATAACCAAGCCAATATATCTAACACAGTACAGCAAAATGTTTGTCACATCTCCCCTGTCACATACAGAATATATACAGGTAAAGAAATGGAGAAGCCCACAAAATGATGTAGAAAGTGTAAACAAGAAGGATAGGAAGGGAAGAGAAAAATATTGCTTGTGTGTGTGAAAGAGAGAAACAGACAGAGAAGCAAGATAAAGCATGCAATAAAGATTCAGAGCCATTATTGTGAATATAATGAATCGTTTCAGAATACATTCGAATACTGCATAAACAACACCCTTACTGCAGCCTTATCTGGCCTTACCAATGTTCTCTCTGTCACAAACATACACACTGGCACAGCAAAAGTGAGTGTGTAATTATAACAGTCAAACAAATACAATGCACACACACAGAGGGTGTGCATTAATACCAGGCACACATGAATAATGGAACACCTGCATTATCCTCTATGGAAATAAAGCAAAGAGGAATTATTTACACACTCCTACACTTCTTCACTAAGCCATTTCCACCCACCTATTCCCTTGTCATTCAAATACACAAACAGACGGGACACAACAAGACTGAGAGCTGTTTTTCAATTAGCCGCTGCTAATGCTTACAAATGTCTATAGGACTACAGCGCAGAGTTCCCACACCTTTTCACCAATGCATGGGACTTGCATCCGTTTGTTATAACTGGATTTTTAAAAGAATTTCTAGCCAATATTCAAGAGCTGATTCCTAGTAAATTATATAAAACTTTCCTTTTCATTTTCGAGATTTTATTCATTCAATTAAGAAAAATGATGGATCCCACTTACTACTATAGCTTGAAAACGTTAATGTTTCAGTCATGCAACATTTATCATAAACTGTAAACGACACCTGATGAAGGTTGAATGACAGAACCATATGCAAATTTGACTAAAATTTGTATTAAAAGCTATAGCAGTGTTTGGAAATCATACTTTTTTGTTATATTATTTGCTTGTATTATTCCTTCGCACCTGCTTATACATTTTATCAGGAGTTGTGGTGGCTTTTTGTTTATATTCATTTATATATGGAAGACCCAATTTAAAAAAACCCTGATATTCCATGACCACAGAAAGGTAATTTCTAAAAAAACAACAACAAAAAAAACAACAACAACAACAACAACAACAACAACATGTTTTACAAAACAAAACTTCATCTATTTACTTTCTCATTAATCATCCTTACGTTAAACAATTCATAATGGGAACATGTCAATATGTTTTTATTAAAGGGGTGGTTGATTGCGATTTCACTTTTTTAACGTCAGTTAGTGTGTAATGTTGCTGTTTGAACAATATCTGCAAAGTTATGAAGCTGAAAGTTCAATGCAAATGGAGATATCTTTTAAAATTCTGGCATTTTAATGCCTACAAAAACAACTGGTAAAGGACTACAATGAGTTACTTGGGTCTGATACGTCATGGACCCAGATAAACCCCAACCCCGGGAATACGCAGCAAAAGGGGTAAGGCCATGCTGTGCTGCTTTAGAGAAGAGGAAGAGAAAACTAGGGGTGCACGTAAAAATCTATTCATATATGAATTGCGATTCTGTCTTCTAACGATTCTAATGGATTCACAAGTTTCAAAATCATGTTTCAAAGCAGCGGTTCTTAATACTGTTACTCACGTCGGCCTGCTCCGCACATGCTCTGCATCTCTCTCTCTTTCTCATTCAGATCAGCTCCAACAAACTGTTCCAATTATACACTTATTTTCACATAGCTCTGAGAAGCGTTATACATGGACGCGCGTGCGGTTGCCGTGCTGTATTAAAGCTTAAATCAGGATAAAACCGTATATTAAAAGTTAACAGAAACAGTAGCACTTACAGTTTATCTAAAAGTATGAACCAACAACAACAACAAAAAAAACACATACCATTAAAAGCCGTGCTTGCACAGGTTCTGCGTGATCCTATTCACTAATATCCTCTGTCTCTCATTCCGGCTCAAATTGATAAGCAATATAGATGACGCCATTGTTTACAATAAAACCGGAGCACATGCCGCTGAACTGAGGGGTGGGACGTTCAGACGCACAGTAGAGACGGTTTAACGAATCACAACACACTTTACTAGCTAACCAATCACAGCCCATCATGTATTTCTGAGGGAGGGGCTTCATAAAACCAAGAAATAATCGGGGCGTTTATCAGAGAAGGGTGTAAGAAAAAGTGATGAGGACGTTGAAGATCTTGATGAAGATGTTTATTGCAGCATAGCAGTGACAAAGTACATGTAGTACCTTGGGTTCAGCGGAGACGGAATGAACCCCGAACATCCTATGTTTAAACCTTTTATACATTTTCAGTTTACTACCCTTCATGTAAATGGAGTTTCTCCTGTTGTAACAGCTGTAGTCTTTGTTAATAAAGTTCTGACACCCCTTTGTCTGAGGTGGTTCTCAGTCTCCCACACCTGCACCCATTCTACAATTGGTCACCATTTGCTCAGGATGTGATCATCTCAAATGGTCTACAAACAACAATAACTGTTGACTTTCTTCTTCTCTACAATAATTAAGCCATTTTGGGAAATGAGCATCATCAAACATATTGTGGAGTGGAAGCTGGGTCGAGGCATACTATAGATTCTTACAAGAAACAGTGAGGTGTGGAATTAGGGCTGGGCGATATGAGCAAAAATTCATATCTCGGTATTTTTTGGCTGATGTGCGGTATACAGTATATATCTCGGTATTTTGTATTTGGATTAAAAGTGAATGTAAGCATGAAGGCATATATTATGTGCAAAAAGGGTTAAAATCACATTACATTCTAACATTGTAACATTGCAATCTAAAAACAAAAATAATGCTTTTAAAGCAGGTTAAATTTACTAAACTAAAATTGAAAACAATAAAAAAAAAGCACAGACTAATTGAGTAAAAAGGCTATTTCGATTACCCCATTACACTTTAAAGTTAGTGCTACAATACAAATACTTGTCGGTTTAAAATTCTACATATGTCACATTTATTTTCCAACTACAAATATTTCAGCAAAATGTATATTTTAGTCAGAGTTATTGAGCTCCTATTTCATTGCGCTCCGTCTGTTTGGCGCGCATGTGCGTCGCGGCGCTCGTTCTAAATGGTCTGTGAAGTTTAGCAGAGAATCGCAAAGCAAAAGTTCACGCACTTCTGACTGCAAAATGGAAATATTTCCATGGCTTTCTAACATTTACAGATGGAGAATATACCTGTGAAATGTAAGTTATGCGTTAAGGAAAACAGCACGTCTCTGTCAGCGGCACACGCAGCCTTTCTGTCAGAGCCGCTTTAAACTGAAACTATAAACTATAGGCTACTATATCTTACGATTTTTTTTAAAGCCCTTCATATAAAGCCTGATACATGTAGAACAAATTGTATTATGCACTCCAGAGCGGTTCAGTCTGTGTCCTCCCTAGATATTTTTTCAGATGTGCTCGTATCAAACTACTTATATCGATATTAACGGTATTGCTTCATACCATACCGCTTATAAAGAATATATCGATATATCGTACAAACTCGATATACCGCCCAGCCCTATGTGGAATATGTGAAAAATAATGTGTTTTTCAAAAAACTATGCATGAACACATGTTTGACTGCACCCCATAAACACAATCAAGCCTAGAAAAAATGAAAAATAAAAATAAAAAAATAAAAAAATAAAAAGTCAACCACCCCTTTAAAATGTAAAACCTGAATAATAACAGGTTTAATTTTCAACTGCTCTCCAGTAACTTTACATGATAAAATCAAGTCCCATCCAACATTTTGTCAAATTGAACGTGTGTTACTCAGAAATACATTAAATTATACACTGAAAAACAACTGATGTAGAAGCAATTTTTTACTCAGAAATTGCTAGGAATTTTGCAGATAATAAAAAAAGAAAAAAAAAAAAAGAATGTGGCACATTGAATTAATCAAATTTTTTTTTCCAAGTAGAACGCAAGTATGAAATAGTGTTTTCTTGTAAAACATACTCCCATCTGTTTTATTTACAACTGTGAAAAAATATTTTTTACATTCTAGCCTATATGCAGAATTGGTTGCGATTGTTGTTTCATGTTGACTCTAAATGTGCGAGGTCTGACAATGTAGCTCTTCAGAAACCAGCAAGATTTTCTGTGCTTGTTAAGACTATGAATGTAAATAAGGGGAATGTTGCTGACAGGTCTTCCATAATGTTGTTTGTTTCTGCTCCGCTGTGGTTGAAAAGCAACCACCCAGTCTCTTCCACTTTTTTGTTTTTCCATTACTTGTATCATTCAATTTCTGCAGTCTATCCTTTTTATCCAAAGCATATAGAGAGACATCTTAGGCGAAAAAAGAAAAAGAAAAAGGCAGGCGAGAGAAGGACGGGTGGGGGAAGAAGACAGGACAGTAAAGAGGTGGGGAAACACAAAAGTGGAGCTGGGAAGGAGGGTAGAGAGGATGGTGTGAAAGAAAAGAGGCACAAGGGAGGGATGAAAGGGGTT
>CM071949.1:31623367-31645267 GCA_036784905.1 Acrossocheilus fasciatus | reverse complement strand
TTTGTTGCAAGAGCAGTGCGCTTCCAGAGAGAGCCCGCCCACACATGCTTCTGATTGGCTGTGATATTTGATTGATTCTGTCGCGTCGCGGTGTCGCGTCGTGTCTGGTGTGGACACCCAAATTGCTTGTCGCTGGAATCTTGTCGCGTCGCGTGTAGTTAGGACACGGTGTTAGAAATAAAGCTTCCAAAAGGAGGTTTTTGCAGTGATGCTGTAGAGCAGGGTTCCTCAAATCTTTCCCTGGAGGGCCAATCTGCTGCAGAGTTTAGCTCCAACCCTGATCAAACTCACCTACCTGTGATTTTCTAATGATCTTGAAGACACTGATAAGCATGCTCAGGTGTGTTTGATTAGGGTTAGAGCTAAACTCTGCAGGAAAATGGATCTTGTGGGCCAGATTTGAGGATCCCTGCCGTAGAAGAACCTTTTTTTTTTTTTTTTTTTGGTTCCTCAAAGAACCTTTCAGTGATCCTTTCTTAAAAGAACCGTTTTTTTTCTACCTGGTCTCATGGCATTTACGTACCTGATTGCACTTTTTAGCGTGACATGAAATATGTACCAATAAGTACATATCACTGCAGTTTCCAAAATAAATGAACACTTTCACACAAATTTACAGAGTTGCGATTAATAAAGCGTAATTTTCTCACAATTACTTGAAGAATATCATGCTATGACTTCAAAACAATATTAATATGCTGGGAGATTTGAAAACTGATGCTTTTGAACATTAGCATCGCACACATCCAGCTTCATATCTATGGGTTTTCATAGATGATGAGTTTGTTCGGTAGCTCACGGAGTACGGAGACGGACTTCAGAAGTAAGAAGCACCGGTTTGAATCCTGTGTAACTACGGTTCGACAAAGCAGTTAAAATCTGCGTAAAAAAAGAAAGTTCAAATGGCACAGCTGCATCAGCTAATATGTTTTTATATCAGTTTTGCATTTGTTAACACTATCGGGTAGGTTTAGGGTTGGATTTGGTGTAGGGCATATTTCCAACATGATAGAGCATTAACATTTAGTGACAGTCCCTGGATATTTTAATTCTGAACCGCAGCAATACGTATCTGAAGCAACATAATAAAAAAACAGCAATACGTACCAATATCTGCGTAATAAAAACGTGCCAGGGTTCATATATTGAACCTGTGTTTTAGCGCCACTCAGTGGACATTTCTATTTTAAACTGCGGCGAAACGTGCAGCAAGGTACGTAAAACGGTGTTGCACAAGAAGTGCGCAGAGGTACATATTTTTATGAGACCAGGTTGTTTTTTTCCCCCTATACTTTTAAGAACTTTTTAATAAACCAATAATCTAAAACCTTTTTCCACTATAAATAACCTTTTGCGCAATGGAAATGTCCCATGGATGTTAAAGGTTCTTCAGAAAACCATAAGCCCCTTTCGCACCGCTTTAGTTCCGGAACTAAAAGTACAGTACTAAAGTACTGGGACGATTTTTCGCAAACTATTTCCCAGTACCATTTAAACGACGCTGCACTTCAGCGTCCGTCCATCTATTGCTGTTCTCCATTCTTGCGAAATATAAGTTGATGCTATGTTTACACAGTATGTGTTTACACGGCGTTTTAAATCATGGCGGGTGAGGGCGTTTTCGTACGCGTTTAGCCAGTCAGCGTACACTTACAAACCCAAAATGGTTCTTCTGTGGCATTGCTGTGAGACTCCCTTTTTGGAAAAAAATATTTTTAAAAATCTATGCCCACAGGATTCAAAAACATTATAGTTTAGGCATAAGTGATGAGTTACGGTTCCCCGGAACTCATGAGTTTAGAAGGTGCTACTGAATTTCTAATCATTCTTCATAAGTGCTGATTGTGAACTAAAATGTTTCAGAAAATACTAATCAGAATATAGCAACATGAACACATCCTCTTAATGCTCAAATATTTGGCACGGTTTAGGGAAGAGTTAACATTTAAACCAGACAGTAAAGCATGACAGATGACATCAGCCACAGTCTGAAATCTACCCTTGTGCAACCTTGATGTTTTTTAAATGAATATTTGAAGGCCTTTAATTTGTATGTCAATGTATGCTACACCACCGACACTTATCATGCATTATATCAGTGAACCATGGTTTAATTCTCTTTCTTTCATTCCTGAACAAAGCTACGGCATACTTCCAAAGAGTATTTTCTGGAAAACAGAGGACTTGCATGTTAGTTGTAACTAGAGGAAGCCGATATGAAGATGTAGATTCCATTTTCATCTCCGCTATGTATAAAATCCCTTGACAGCACCATAATTAGTCTCTCTATGTCCTTTATTGTGAAGAAATCCTTCAGCGCTGCCATGGCCTACACAGACGTGAGTTTGAAATCCATAAAAAGACATCTGAGACAAAGACATGCAATGAAAGCAGACAACCGCATAAAGCCAATACAAACCCCAGCTTCTCTGGGCTAATTGGTATTTGTCAGACGAGCGTCTATGCGCGCTTAAAGGGTATACATAAAACATTGCATTAATCTCTGAGGTAAACACATGCTAGAACGACAACAACGGGCTTCATTAGGTCATTAATTTGAGGTGGACTGTGGTCGAGCCTGAAATTCCCTGCAGGAATGAAGGCTATGTGTGAAAGATGTTTTTGTCCCTGCTTTAGCAAAGGCGTAATGCGTCTCATAACAACCTGTCTTGTTCTATAAAGTGCCGTGAGTGAGTCTTTAGCCATTGCATATTATTTCAGAGACAAGGAACTGTTCGCTAAAAATATTGCACAGAGAATGGAGAGCCGGAATAAACATTGTTAAGAAGCAGTAATTTAGTTTCAGTGCTCTTTAAGTCATTAACACAAAATGCTTTGTTCTAAATATAAAGCATTTGAAAACTTGAAATACTAAAGGTGTCACTAGGGCTGTGCGTTGTTTCTTGGAAAGAGCAAACAAATCAGGCAGACCTGCAAAATGTTAAATGGACCTGTGAGGGCTGAGGGTTTAGATCAACAAACCCTTTAACATGGCAAAAAAAAAAAAAAAAAAAATTTTATATATATATACACACAAAATGCTCAAAATCAGTGGGGATTTCTTTAAGACTGCAAGGGAAGCTCGGCATCCCCTATAATGTAAAAAAATTAATGGTCAAATATGTACTATTGTGTTAACATTTTATTGAACGCATTCATCTCGAAGACGAGTTCGTTCAGAATCAGCTACATAAAGCAGGTTGGACTCGATTTCCTTCTCATACATTCCCCGTAGCGTCAGTGCATTTCCCTGTTGAAGCCCAGCGTCCATTGACTTAAATGGGGCTGCTTTGAAAAGTTTTTTCAGTGCTTCGAAACTAGACGGTCATTGGATAAATGCTGCGATTATGTCCCGCCCACGGACGCTCAGCGTCTCTGGGGGTGAATGGAGGAGTGGGCTGGCCTGGACGCCGGACTTCTGCGTGATGATTGGAGGGTCTGTCGAAAGACTGAATCTTTTGATTGACAGCGATTTTGTCCTCTAAAAAGTCGCTGACGCTGAAGCTATTCGAGCTCAGTCCCATCGCGGCTTTGCACTTGGTTCTTATCAACCATTATATATTTTTTATTCATTTATAATGTTATGTTTTAATATACATGCTTCTAACTCGGAAATTTCAAGATATGCGAGCAAAAAATGCTCCTGACACTTAGGCAATACGACACGAGCAAGAGTGCTGTTTTTGTTTCGTTTGTGTTCGAATCCAAATCCGCATTGTCTTGGGCGAATCACTGATTCACTGAGCCATTCATAAAAACAGTCACTTGATTCTCTCCTGAAGGATTCAGCCGTTTTGAAAGAATCGTTTGAATGATTCAGTGATTCAATCACGAACTTCTGCCACCTGCTGGCCGTTTTTAAGTTTCCCGTCTAAAAGTAGGCATATTACGTTATTTTCCAACATATTTCTATATTCAGAATTTAGTATTTAAAACATTAATCTCATAACATTATTATATATGCAATTATAAATACAGTCTAAATGAATAAATTCCACATCTAAATGTCACTTCATGCAGCTTCTGTGCAGTGCTAAGATGAGTTTTGTTTAGATCATTTCATGGATAACAATAGCCAGTCATTCATTCACATTAATTAAGTATTCAGAGAATAATATCTGTTTAATAATGTCTGTTTTCACTTACATCTATTTATTTATTAAATTTTGATTCATTTTGTAGAATTGAATTATAAATTAAGCTGTATCGTAAGGCATTTTTATGATATCATGACAACTCTATTATACACCACATTCCTTGTTTCAGTTTTACCAAATTCCCACATTTCCTCTGTCCGGTTTAATATCTTTTTTTTTTTTTTTTTTAGATTGTTTGTTCATTCATTCATTCATTCATACAGTAGGCTAGGCTAGCATCACTGGAAAAGACGCCTAGCTGGTACGACAGGGTCACAGAGCATTTTCTTGAAAAGGAACGTAGGGCAGAATTTACTTTTAAATAAATGGACAATTTTTATGATGTAGGCCGAAAATGAGCTTCCCCTCTTTGAAAGACCAGCGGCTGCCACTGATATATATATATATATATATATATATATATATATATATATATATATACACACACACATATATTCTAATTCAGTATTTTTATCTTGTTTTACAGTATAAATGTCTAAAAATTTTAATCAATTGCTTTATAAGCAAAATTACTTAAGATGAAAACTTTGTCAAAAATAAGTGAGTTTATTATGGAAGCCTGTTTCCACTATGGGAAGAAAAAAAAAATTAATTGCAACTTAACAACTCTTTTTGTTCGAATAATTGCAAGATATAGTCTCAGAATTATGAGACATAAACTCAAGATTCTGAGGAAATAGTCAGATTTGTGAATTTATAACTTACAGTTTTATATATATATATATATATATAAACTTGAAATTGCGAGATAAGTCTCAATTACCTTTTTTTCATTATTATGTGGCTGAAACAACAACAACAAAACAAACAAACAAAAAAAAACAAAACAGATTTTGCTTCTCAAATAGGCCTACACGAATATAGCTTGATTTAAGAATATTTAGATATTTGTACTGGAAAACAAGACAAAAATAGTCAGAAAAATTTTGGAGTGCGGAGTTTAAAAGTTTACATTTGCTCCATTGGTTGTTTATGCCATTTCAGACAAAAAAATCATTGCGTATCGCGAACACAGGGCACTTGTACGACTGCTATAGCTACAGGCACCTTAGTAACTCGCCTAATTGATTGTAAACCCCATTTATTTATTTATTTTCCAACAGGTCTATATCACAATACACCAGATGTTTCGTTTCCACAGTCTAGCCAATGTTTTCCATTTGGCTGCTCACTGGAAGACTCGGGGTGTCCTAATTACTGCCAGCTCCAAAAAAACAACTAAAAAAAAAAAAGAGAAAGCCAAAGCACCTCTGGGACTCTGGGGAAGAATTAAAAGACATTTCAGAATAAGGCGTCTGTCGGCCATGTGGTGGCCTTTCGCAGTGACTCATGAAAAATATAAGCGATTTGATTCGGCCTCATAGATCCCGATTCAACCCTAACCACAATCCCTCTGTTCATTTCAAATGCACTACAGGGAGAGTGCCGCATGGCAGTGAATACTGATCACTTGCTCATTTGCTCTGGGAGCACTTTTTGGCACAACACCGCGCTCTCTGTGGCACCGGCAATCCTGAACAGATACCCTTTGTTTATTGGCAGGAATATGTCTCCGGCGTGAGGTTGCCTAAATAATCTCTGCCAGTCAAAATCCAAGCGTGTCCCCAAAGAGGCAACGTGGAGAAATATAAGAAGCGTGCCAGTATTCCAAGCAAAAGTGTGCCTTTTCCATTATTTTTGAAGGATGTTCTTGATTATAATGAGCTGACAGTTGAATATTGAAGTAAAGGCAGCGCGGATTTATCCCGGCCTTGCTTTCATTTGCCTTTGCTAATTCGCGTAGCACAAAATTAGCCTTTGACTCGGAGCAGCTTTAGGAATTAAATCCCTTGCACACACACAGAGGGATTGTCAGCCGAGCACGGGAGAAATCATTGACAATTCTTGTCAGGTCGGCGGTGAACACTTGCTTAGTACTGCAGAGAGGAGATTGTGAAAATGAGAGCCCGGGCCCAGAACGGATACAGAATAATTATGTATTTTCCCCCCACCCTTTCTTTCTTTGTGTGTATCTTGAGCTCGCTCAGAGTAGGACAGAGTCGCATTCGAGTTGACTAACTCGACACAAACACTGTGGCACAATCTTCCTCTCGCTGGCTCGCCTCACCTCGGTCGCCCCTTTTGTGGTTCCGCTGTTCGATGTTAATCATAAGGCCACGCGGTTCGCACTGTAGTTTTTACACTTTTTTTCTGTCACTCACAAAGGTTTACAACAGATTTCATCGAATGCAGACTCTCTGAGGAGTTGAAAAGCGCATGAACCCAAACTCAGCAAAGCTCTCTCTCTTCTAATCTCCTCTGCTGGCTGCGGACTCCGCTGGTTCATTTGAGTGGATAAGGACACGCGCTGCAACTACTTAGATAGCTGGAGGTTCCTGTGAGGCCTGACTTTGCTGTGACAGAGAGTGAAAGAAAAAAGAAAAAGAAAAAAAAAAACATCCACAAGATCTTTATCAGGTTTTTTCCAACTCGTTCAACGGTGCTTGTTTGCAGATTTCTATACATTATGTTTGAGTTTTATTAGACGGCCATGTGGTTTGGGTTTTTATTTTCTTACTCTTTTCGTGGTTAATAAGTATTAAGAGTATTTAATTTGAGGTGTAATATACATCAGGACCATTGCCTGATATATAATGAGAATGAGTTTTGTTTTGTTTTTGTTTTCACAATGCAAAGCCATTAATGCATAAATAATTGAAAACAGTTTCAATTTTCCATTGTTTAATTTGACTATTAATGCAGTCATTGAGGTTTCAATACTATTAATACCTATACCATTATTATTATTATTATTATTATTATTCATTTTAAATGAATAATACAATTAAATTATATTTACAATAAGTATTTATTGCGGTATAAGTATTATTGCAGTATAAATATGAAATAAGTTATATAATAAGTGTATATAATAATAATAATAATAATAATAATAATAATTTATTAATAGTAGTGGTGGAAGTAGTTTAAAAACTATGATGAAATGTGGATATTAATACAGTCATAATATTTTAAAGTCTAATTAACTAATGAAAAAAAAAACATATATATAATGTATGTATACACACATACATACATATATTGTAAAAAAACAAAACAAAACAAAAAAAAATAAAATAAAAAGTAAAATTGCAGTATAAGTGCAGTAAGTGCATATAATATATTTTAGAAACTTACCCCCTACTATATAGCAGGCAAAAATAGTGATATATCTGATTCACAGTATTCATAAAACATTAGTCAGAAAGTATCCCGGTGATGTTCTATTTCCAGAAAGATCATAAAGTGTGCATCCAATGGACTATCCCATGAGGCCACAGGGTAAGATTTGTGAATGGCAGTGTAGTCCGTCCATATTACATTATTACTACACACATTCAAACGATATGGAACATAATATTTATTGTTGCACAGCATGTACTTATTCAAGAAGTATCTACTCAGAAAAGTATCTACAGCTATCTACTTGTTTGGGATACAACCTCAGTGATTACAGTGACTGTTGACAAATTTAATGAATTTTTGGTATGATTGTCCTTTAAATTGACATACTTGTATACTTGTATTGTAGCTTTTCTGTTAAAGGCCCATGCATAGCTTATTAAAAAGTGACTTGGCTTATTAAAAACTTTTAAACTTACAGAACATTCTATCCAGAAAAGATCTTCAGCCTAAATGTAGTGATGCCCCTGATATACATATGTTATCTCAGTTAACATTTAATATTTAGAATTGCCGTTCTACATCACATAATTAGTTGACACTTGCAGTAGTGCTATAACTGTCAGATTAGCACGAGTTTCCCCTCTATCGCTTCATGATGTGGTTCTCCACGCTCAGATGAGTTTATAATCCTGACAAGTCCTAATGAACCTGTGCTAAATATTTAAACATTCAAATGTGTGCCATCACTCTATGACTTTCGTTATCAATACTTGAATAACGATCAAAATGATCAAAATCAAGACATTTTTTTATTTACTCTTTTACTAAAGCGCAGAGTATTTACGTGAAGCAGATCAAAAGGGTTAGGTAGGCACAAGAAGAGGAAAACGGGACAGTATGAACGGGTTTATTTGCACAATGCATTATGGGGCTTGGAGAAGGTTAATAGGATTTTGTTCACATCAATAGCGCTGATGGCACGCCATGTGAGCCGCTGCCCCCACATCAAACTCACAACACAAAAGCGGCGAAATGCATGGTGGGCTTCAGCACTTCTGAGCGTCTTTCTGCACAACAGGGCAGCGGTGTCTGAGCGGTCATAATGACCAGTGGATGGCCAGTAAGATGTTTCTGGATTGGCAGTGTTCTTTTTTATAAATATAATGGTGTGTGCTGTTAAAATCTGAAAGAATTCACAGTAGTTCTAAGCTTGAGTCATCATGAAATTGCATTTAGAAAACTGCCTCTTTAATCCTGTTTGTTTAGCATTTCTGCCTGATGCGGCTTCATATTAATTCAAAGCAGAAGCTGTTTTCACATATCATACACTAACTGAATTATAAATTATAGTGTATTTTCTCTGTAGAACATGAGTGCTAATATTGAATTTATCACTTTTATATTCGTCCCAGTTGCAGTGATGACGATGTGACTGAATTATTCATATAGATTGTGTGTGTGTGTGTGTGTGTGTGTGTGTGCGTGTGCCAACACATCCACTCATACACACACACACACACACACGCACACACACGCACACACGCACACGCACACACACACACACACACACACACACACACACACACACACACACACACACACACACACACACACACACACACACACACACACACACACACACACACACACACCATGAACTGGTTTGACTGTAACACAGCAAATATATAAACTAAAAGCAATAATTCAACTACAATGCAGTAAAAAATTGGACAGCAAGGAATGGGTTACACTTTCAAACATCAAGAGTGCAAAACAGGCACATCCACTCACACACACACACACACACACACACACATACACAAATGTACACATTCAGATGGATTGGTATGGTTATAACCATATACCCATAACAACTCAGAAAACTGAAATAAGAGGTTGAAATCAGATCAGATCAGACCCAGAAGGATTAAGCTCTGATAAAAACATTCCTGTTCATTTTTGTTACTTTTTATAGAGTTTTAATATTTTGTGTAACAACATTATTTCTCTGTGTTCAGGTTTGACTGTAGTAATAATAATTCAAAAACTGATGCTTTAAATCAACATTTCAAACCAAAATAATCTAACCTTTACAAAAAGTTGTCTTTGAAAAGGTCTAAATATATATCCAAACCCACAACTTAATAAAAATAAGTATTTATGTCTAAAAACAATTAGAGAATGTATAGGCCTTTTATATAGATCTATGTAGGAATCTATGGGCTAAACCATGGAATTGCAGATGTTTTTTCTTATTTTACTGCCACCAGATGGCACTAATCTGCCTTAAAATTTTATATTATTATTTCAGTATTATTTTCAATGGGAAAATTTGATCATAATTATTATATGTTAATCGGTTTATTCAGACAATATTTTAAAATGAACTGATTCAAAATAACAATTCACTCATCCACTTGATTCACTGCATATAATCACTGTGTGCCACTTTATAATTTGTAGTATAATATTATAATACTTATTACTAAGAAATAATATATTTAGTGTGTATATATATATATATATATATATATATATATATGTATATATATATATATATACACTAACTTTATATTATTATACATATTTAGTGTATAATAATATAAATGTGTGTGTGTATATATATATATATATATATATATATATATATACACACACACATTTATATTATTTAATGCATTATGCAGATTTAGTTTAAATAAATAATTTAATAATATTAAAAATATAAACAAATATTATAAAAAATGTGGCATTTCATTATGTATAAATTATTTATAATTTATTATTATAAATGAATGTTTTCTGGTTTTATTGGTGGTATTTATTGTAAATGTATATTTTCCTCATTGTTTTATGCAAGATATTACAATATACTAAATAACTATTTATTTATTTAAAAAAAAAAAACAAAAAAAAAACATACTTTTTATTTGTAGCTAGTTGTGGAACTAATTTTAAAAGTGGCTTGACTATTGAACTACTTGAAACTGTAGCTTGTTAGTCATACAATATAGATGTGTATTGTGAATAGCTATAGACTACATATAAAAATGTAGTGTATACTACTACAATAGAAAAAGAGCCATGATGCAAGCGTCGAGAGCACTGTTGTTTTATTGGAAATATTCTTCCCATTTTATGGATTATTTCTGGCTCCACACTGGAAAATAAATCCTCTTTTAGGGCTTGTCTTTGTCAGGGGCCAGTGGAGGCCTTGCTCGGATAGACATAAATATGGTATCCCACAAGGCTCCGTAAAGGTTGCTGAATTATCTTTATGAGGAGAACCATCAATGGCTTTGATGGCTTCTCGCCGGGGCTCTAAGTACCCGTCTATTGGGCTACACAACTTCTCATGCATCTCCCACACACACACTAGTAAGAAATGGGGGGAAATGGATGGAATGGATGATCAAGTCGCTCCACAGTGGTCTCCCTGAACCAGCATGTGGGTGTTTCGTTCTCCCTCGCCCTCCTACAGTATTTATGGGAGCCCTGTGTCTTTCTGGCACTTTAATTGGGAACGAGAGTGGACGGTAGATGAGAAGCGGGCCAAAAGCATGTGATTGCTGTCATGCCAGAGAAACGCAGCAGCCAGAAAAAGAGGGGGAGATAGAAGGAGAGAGAGCTAGAGAAAAGAGAGAAGCATCAAAGCTCTGGGAAGGAGGCCAGGACACTGCTGAGTCTGACACTTCCTCAACCGACGGACTCTTCGCAGTCAGCGCTGTTTTGTTGCCTTGTCACGTAAAATGCAACGCTATGAGGGCGGAATCTCATTCTCGTTTTTGATTGATTTATTGTTTTCTCCTCACCCACTCTTGCTTGCTCGACTTTCTGTTGCACATGTTTCTTTTCTTGCATTATTCCCCACAAAAACAACCCTGCGCCATAAGAGGAAGACATGATGATCTGTCTGTGCTACCACTCCTCTCTCCACTCCGAACCTATCACATGTTTACTTGTAGAAGATGAATGCGGTGATGAAAGCAGACGTCTTTGACGTAAAATTGGCCGACCCCCTCCTCCCATGCACCAGGGATGTAACTACTGCTGTCTCTGCCGTCTGATGCCGGTGGCTTGACAAGCACTCCGCTCTGATCTGACGCCATAAGAGTTGCTCTTCGGCTTTTTTAATTTTAACCGAATCGTGTCGCACTGGTAGGCCCACCTTTCAACAAATGGCATGTAGAGGTTTGACTCTCGACTGATTCGTGTCCTGACTTGATCTACGTTAAAAAAAACATGCATCAGTCGTGCATGTTGAAAGCAGGACACCAGCTGTTATTATCAGGTCACGGTTATAATGTAAGCCTTTGAATTAAACCCACACAAGCATATCGGTTTTGGAACATCAGGATGTGGTCATTAATATAAAGAGGGTTATCATGTCACTTTGTATCCCACACATCGATTCATTCTAATAGCCTACATTCGCATTGATTTTGTTCTAATACATCATTAGCTATCATGCTGAAAGCATTATCCGTTAGCTATGAGTTCATTTGATGTTCGTGATTCATGTTCGTAACTGACCCTTGTGCTTGTTTGTGTTGTGTGTTAATGGTCAGATTGACTGAAATTGCTCATATTATACTGCACAGTAGCTCACTGGTATAGCATGATGCTAGCCACCACATGGTCGTGGGTTCGATTCCCATTTATGCATCTAGCAAATTATCAAATCCATAAACCCTGGGAATCAAACACAGGACCCACTAGAAGGAACATGCACAAAACTTGAAATGCACTCTTTATATGCACATTTATGTTGTACTACATAGTAAAATAGCCTTTAGAAAAAGTACTCTGTTGGTACACCATGATATAGTTGGAAAAGTATGATATTTTGATATGGTATTATTTGATAGATTACTGTATTCATTTTTAAGGTGTTTGAAAGAATGCCATGGAATCAATATCCAAACCTACATTGGAATGGAATGGTACTTTTTTATAATGGGTAAAAAGAAATCATCTCCACTTACACATGATTCACTCTGACAATATTTCCACTTCCTCACAGTTATTATGAAAAACACAAACACACACAGTAACAGCCCTTACCTTTCCAACATACTGCTTTCCAGTTCCCGTCCACTCCTCTAAGAGAAAGAAACTATTCCACATCCATCCTCGTTTAGTGCGTTGTAGAGTCCGTCCATCCCGATCTGACGTGCTAATTCCAGGCACCGGCCGGATCAGTGCACCACTCCAGCCCAGCAAGCAGAACAACAGGAGAAAAGTAAGTTGATTGATTATCATTGTATCCGATCACTCCTGGAGAGTCCTTGATAAGGAATCAATTAAGAAAGAGAGCTCTGCGTTGAAGATACTGCTGAATGGTGGGTGCGACGAAATGGGGCATCTTATCCTTAATTCTCCTAAATTCTGTCTTCTTGGGGCCTGTGATGGATAGAAAAAGATCATTAAGAAGCAATTTCAGCGCAATATCAGCACAAAGCTACGCCTTTGCTAAATTACCTCGGGGTCGAGTGCCACAGCATAGAACAGCACTCTTTAAATTTATGTTAACTGACTAAAAACGTATTGGCTAACTAGAAAACGAATCGTTAATATTGATTGATCACAAAGGATTAAGTGACTCAAATTTTAGCACACAGCTCTCTCTCGGTGGTCTCTAATTGATGAACTTCATGAGCCCAAACGTCTCTAAACATTTACTTTCCTCACTCTGCATAGATTTGCGGTTACCCCCAAAATGCGGCAATAGCCAAAAAATCGATAGCAAACTCAAAATGCTGAGGACTTCCACTTCTATAACACAAACTAGTGTAAAAGAAGCAAAGGCAGCGGCTCACTGGAGCGGTCTCTCCTCCAGGACTAGTTCTGATAGGTAATTTGGAGGATGTATGCATAATTTATTGGCTTTTGGAAGTTAATCCTAATAAATCTTTCTTCCCTCATTTGACGAAAGCCCATTTTCCAGGAGTCTGCAGGAAAAGGCCAAGGAGCCAGGTTAGCCTGACAGGCATTCATTACGGCAAACGTCTCCAGGGGTCTTGTGAGCAAACGAGGAGCAGATTCATAATGTTGTGGCGTTTTTGTTTAACGATCTGAATCAAAGAAAAGAAAAGAAGGGGAGGCTTGGGAAAGGGGGGGGGGGGGGAGAAATAAAACACACACGGTGTCAGCAAGGCAATCTCGGCGAACAAAGCGATTCCTTTCTTTGTCTAAGAGCAAATTAGGGCTTTGGTTCTATTTGATGTGACTGAAGTTATGCATGTAAATGAACACTGTCTTGTGAATACGAATCAAATAATTTACTTAATGAGATATGGATGAAGTTAGGAATTATTCACTAGGCAGCGTTTGAAAGTGTGCAGACTACTGTAATTTGTGGAATCACTGGCTTTGCTAATGCGAGTAATGAATTTTGTCAGCCCCAGCAGAGGAGGCCTTTTGTGGCCCAATCTTCCATTCAGACATATGTTTCAATGCAGCCCAGGGTTAGCTGGTAGGGCACAACTTTGACATTCAGAAGGTCCTCATGAATTAATCATGATTTTTTATTTTCACGAGACCAAGCTGAGTCATTCACATCCGGTATGAATCACACATTGGCACGAACTGAGACGTTCTGAGCGTGGAAAGTGCCGCCCTCATTTGATTTTAGAGTGAGGGTCGCACTGATCATACAGGGGCATGTAATCAGCAGCTGGCATTGAAAAAACCTGCTCAGGTCTCTGGCGTGACCTTGACGGACAGATCCAGATAAATATCCATCTGTCAGTGTCATGGTCCACGACCAACTTGATTGATTTAACGGTTTCTATGACACGTTTTCCATCCGCAATCTTTGCTCAAGGGTGAGCGCGGACAAAAGAGTAATAAAAATGAGTTCTGATTCATGCATGTTTATTGCACGCTCTTTCAAAGCCTGATGAAGCAGGAGCTGCCCTCTCAGAGTTTGCTCTTTCATAGCACTGATGGATTTAATGGAGTTCTCAATGATGTGTCATTTAACCATCAGTTTTATCATAGATGTTTCTCCTAAAATTGCTTAGGAGAAATAAAAATAGCCACAGATTGCTCACACTGAGTAAATGTATAGAGCTATAAAATGAATGTGGATAGCAGCACAGATAATGTATAGCCTAATGCAGACTTAACCATTTTCTCAGAAGAAAATGAAATCTGAGAAGCGGGAGATGGTTATCATTTTATATGTTTATTATTTATATATATTGTATATATGTATATTATGTATTGCTTGTATTTTCCTAAAGTCTGCTAAAATGAACGGCAGTTCAAATCAATAAATGCTGTTTAAGGTTGCTTAGAATTCTTAATTTCATTCAAGTATTATTTATTTGTATTTTATGGTTCTCCTAGGATCCCGCAGAAGAAATAAATAGCCACAACTGTTCACATACAGTACAATAAGAGTATAAAGATATAAAATGTATGTGGAAAGCAGAACATATCATTTTGACTGTTGCAGAATTTCTCATGAAGAAAAAAAAAAATCTGAGAAGTAAGAGACTCCATTTATGTATGTATGTATTAAAGCTTCCAAAAATCTGCTAAAATGAATTATGGCTCATATCCACAATCCAGTCCTCCAATAAATGCTGTTTAAGAATTTGCATTCTTCTTTAATAGAGTTTTCAGTTATGTTTCAGATGATTTTCTTTAAATCCCTCCTTAAAAAAGAAGAAATGAAAAGCCACTAAATAGACAATTATTGAATTCAGTAGGTGAGCTATACGTTAATATGTAGATAAAATAGCTATCATAGCTTTTCAAAAGATTAACTTTTGGAAGAATGTGATGTGATTATGTATTTATTTATTTAGCGAACTTTGTTATATTGGCAAATCTGAACACAGTTTGAGACATTTTTGAGATCTATTCTAAACATCTGTGGTTCAAATTGTTTATGTACGCTGTCTACGAATTGATGTTCCATTGCTGTTCAAAAGTTGTTGTTTTAATGGAGTTCTCAAGAGAGTTATGTCTCAGTACACATTTTCTTTTGTTAGCCAACAAATAAGTCAAGTGCTAACATGCAGTAAGAGAATAAAGCTTGAAATGTGGACAGCATAGCTCAGATACTTTGATTTTGGAAGAATTTGATGCTACTTTTTTATTGCAGACTTTGGCATGCTAGGAAATCTAAGCACAGTTTATAATGTTGTTGAGATCACAACATGAGATTACCAAAAATCTGAGAGATAAGAGATTCAAGACATAAAAAAATCTTATCCACAGATACTGCATATTTACTTACATTTTTATGCTGAAGTCACAAACAATTTGTGGTTCCCATTGTTCATAAACATTGTTTAAGAATTGGCATTCTTCTCCTCAGGGTGCTTTTGTTTTCATTAGGCATGGCGAGTAGAGTTATCAAATCACACGCTGTACAAGATTTTTGCAAGTTAACAGCATAATAAAGGAGAGAGAGGTGTTGCATAAATCCAGCTCAGTTGGGAAGATGTTAACACTACAGCGGTGAGAGGATGTAGCTTGTGAAGAGGCCCAGACAGGAGATTGTGTGTTTGTATGATGACTGCAGGACTCACAGGGTGCCAGAAACTCAGAGGTTTTCTTTTCTTTTTCTTTTTTTTTTAAATCCTGTTATCGTGCACTCTTAGCCTTTCCACTGCAATGTCAAGAACGTTCTGGCAAGAAAAAAAACCCGAAATTGTGTGCACCAATTTATGCGTGGCGATTCTCATGATTGCATTTTCTAATTATCATTCAAGGCTGTCCTTGAGGTTTAATAGCATTCTGGATATTAATCTTTGCTACAGCATGCCTATTAAGCATTAGGCCAGCGAATCTTTTTTTATTATTATTTTGCCTGTTACTATACAACAAAGACTAGCTATCTTGCCAGATGTTTAGGACTGTCACTTAATTATCTCACTTTGATTAGTGCATTAAAAACTTGTTTATGTGCGGCAGTAAGGGAGGATCCGTGATACTATAGGGGGAGGAACGGAGGAAGCGCGAGGGAGTCGAGCGAGGAGGAAGAATGTTCTCACTTGTCCTATTAAGAGTGTCTAATTAGTGTGTATATGTGAATTTGGGCGTATGTAGACATGCTAGTCGAGGCATAATGAGGTAATGCTATATAATTATGAATTAATTGGCAGAGAGGACAGCGAGTTGTCCTTCCGGAAAACTCCACACAGCTGACCCCCGTTGATCAGTGTGAGACACTAAAAACACTTTGTGAACTGTATTTTGCGAACGGGCAACAAAGTTCAAGTTTTGTAATTTGCAGACTTGATTGACAGTGATATACCGCCCAAGTCTGCAGGATCAGACCACTAGCGTGAGCACAGATCCGCCAAAGTCTTTCTATATAATTGCCGTAGTCCTGTCTGCAAGGTAGTGCTATATTTCTCCTGAGGTTTATAAAAGCAGTCTGGGGCAGCGCTGTCTTTGGGGAATACATCTGCCAGAGTTCAACATAGCTTCGTTCACTCATGCTATCTGCCTCCAAACACCCCCTCTTTCTCTCCTCAGTATATTCCCCCTAAGACCATATCAGACACGGATCATTTAGGGAAACTGGGTTATTTCTGTCCACACCTGACTGTGTTCTGATGGATGTCTGGAGCCATATGTGGGATACGGAGGCTTGTGTCTGTGCATTTGTCGTGCTTATTACTGCCGGTGGAAGTTTTTTCGATGCTTCTCGTTTTCGTGACCTTGACATCTCGAGCGTTAAAGGACGGAGACTTCATTCAGGTTATAAGTTTGACAGGAGAACTTCACTTCTGGAAACAGGAGGGACAAATCGCTTAATAATATATATAGACTGCATACGCTCTGAAAGATTGAAATATTGCCCGAGGCCTGTCTGATTTCTGACAATCGAAGCAGCCTCACGGTCTGTCCAGATTACTCGCAGGGCATCAAACTCTCTGCCACGGTCAGATAAAGATGGACGTGGAGTTTTTATTGTAACATTTACTATGGCAGAGCCCTTGCTTCACTTTAAATTGAAGGCTGGGGCTTGTAGAATCAGGATTGTGTGGTTTAAAATGTTTGTTTGTGAAAGGGAAGTCATGAGGGTTTAAAATGATTGACGATCAACCATGGTGAAGACTGGGCTTCATTGCTGCTTAGCATTGAATTTTGAACCACTTGGTGGAGCTAACTCTCTCTCAGATAACTCTGAAGTTCTCTTTCTGTGTCTCGCTCTGTTTCCCTGTGTATATCATGTGTCTTCAGCCTAAAATGCTGAAAATAAATGCTAATAGATGTGCACATTATCTAGGAATTGGATTCTGATTGGCTGTTTACCTTCGTTTTCTGGCTAATATAAATTTTAGGTTCATTGCAGGATAAAACAAAACATACTTTTCTATATTTTGATGTTTACATATGTTTAGTTTGATGTTTTCATATATCATTCCCAAATGAATGATTTATTGCTCCTGAGCTCTTTCATAGCTCAGGATATTGTCAGTCTTATGTTTTATGTATAAACTTTGACATTTAGGCAAAGTATAGAGCTATACAATTATCATGAATATAACCGCTCAGAATTTCATATTCATCTTGAAATTTGACCTTGGAATCTTGCAAATCTGAGCAAAGTTTGAGACACTGTTGAGATTTCTTCCAAGGGAGACTATTAGGATGTTTTTCTCAACAGGAAAAAAATCAGACTTTAGGAAAAGTCTCCTTTTGCATTCAGTTTAAGAAAATATCGAGACTTTATGTGATTTATTCTTTCATATAGATTGTTTCCAGAAGACGAATCCATATAAAACAGATACGAAGAGTTACATAAGCCTGCAAATGTCTCTCTAGACATTCTTCTCCTAAATGTGTGTGCTGCCAGTGACAGATCTTCTATTCACAGGCTTTTGTGTGTGTTTCCAAGTGAATCGTTTTGCATTGAATGAGATGCTATTAGTGTGGCTAATTTAGAAAGCAGAAATGCAACGAGCACTTTAGAGGTTAATTTGTGTTGGACAATAATGACCACTCACTAATGACTTCCAATACTGAGATCCAGTTGATCGGCTGTATTTAGAAGCAGCATATCCTAGTGTTTATGTGTGCATGCATGCATGCGTGTGTGTGTGTGTGTGTGTGTGTGTGTGTGTGTGTGTGTGTGTGTGTGAAAGAAACAGTGAGAGTGAGTGAGTGATTAGGCTTGAGCAGTGGGGTAGACTCTTTCTGTGTCCAGTGCAATACATATTTATGAAATGTTCCTGCACGTCTCTTTCTCTCTCTTGCGCTCACACACAGACACACGTACGTACATCGTTTATCTTCAAACTGAGGCAGCCAGTGAAATAGCTGCCAAATGACACACAGGTCAAGGCAATAATCTGCTTATCAGAATCAAGCAAAAGCATCTGTATAATTGCGGGATTCATAGCAGAACGTTTGTCAAATAAAATTACCGCAGAGCAGCTCTGCCAGCCCGTATGAAGTTTTTAGACACATTGTTTGCTGTCTAAATGTATGTATTTATTTTGTATGCACATACAACAATCTTATATGGTTCTAGCCAAACCGTGTCAATCAAAATGATTTCATCATAACTAACAATAATTCTCCATTTGATCTTAATCAACAAACTTTACCTCCATATTTGCTAAATAATAAAAATGTTTCAGGAAAAGAAAAAAGAAACAACACACCTCTAAATCTGACTTCTCATGATTTCAGATGTCTAGAGATAAAATTCAACAACACGAGAAAACAGTTCGAACAGTTTCTAGCCAGGAATTCCCTCTCAATTCCCCACAATATAAACTCACTTTACTGAAAGCTCAATAAATCCCGTACAGTAGGTCCTTGAGCATTAATATGCAGGTGAAACATTCACAAAAGCATCCTTTAGGTTCTAGACACATTTTCTGAAACCACCTGCAAAAGAAACTAATCAGCCGTCTACTCACACTCTCTTGCGTTTGCCACGTCTTTCTCAGTTGCTTTAAATCCGTCTTAGCCACTCTTTAATCAAATAGTTCCTCCAGTGTAAAATGATCTCCACGGCAACCACTCTGCAGGGCACATCTGTCTTAATGATAACCTTTAGATTCAACGAGCGAGAGAGAAGATTACGTACATGACTGCTCTCTTTCCGGACTCTCCTCATCCGTCTGAGCAAGAGTGGGGACCGAGAGAGCACAAGAGCAACAGAGCTAGAGAGGGAGGGAGGGACGGACGAGAGACACACAGAGAGAGAGAGAGAGAAAGAGAGAGAGAAAGAGAGAGAGAGAGTTTTACCTTCGTTGTCTATACTCCATTGTTTTCTGCTGTGTTTTCGGCACACTTCTATATCTCCTTAGCATAAGCTCCACGCTTGTCACCTTCCCTCTCAGTTTTCTCTGTAAGACTGAACATTGTCCTGAAGCTTACTGTGCAAGAGAGAAAGAGAGAGAGAGGGAGAGAGAGAGAGAGAGAGAGAGAGAGAGAGAGATGTCTGAATGCTCTCTCTCTTTTATTCTAGTCCCTTTGTCTTAAATGCTTTTACTTGTCTTTTTACCTGCATTATGTCTCCTTTTTGGTCTGTCTGTGTATTATTTTCCTTTCACATGCATTTCTCCCTTTCTTTTTCTCTTTTTGAGTGTCAGGGAGATTGTGGCAGTGGGATTGAGCCCATGATTGGCTGCCACTCAGTCATCGCCGATGAAAGACAGCGGAAAAAAAGAAGGGTAGAAAGAGAAGAAGAGGCTTTACTCCCCTGGAGCTGCGGTTTTGACTTGGCTTGCCACAGATTGTAGGGGGTGGGGGGGTTGGAGAGATACACAGCCAACGTCCGAGAGAGGTGGAAAGTGAGAAAGCAAAAGGGAAGAGGTCAAGGAGATGAGGGCCACGGGCGTTAGAACCGCAGGCAATAGATGGCGGTAGCGATCCACAGCTAATGGACATCGCGTGATAGATGGACTCATCGATGCTAACTGTCCAAAGAGATCCGAGCTTGATCTAATCAGGGTTCAATGACAGTGGAATGAAGGAGAAAGAGCCCATAATAAGTAAATCAACACCAGGAGAGAGGCAAAAGTGAGGTAGGAGTTGGGGGCGGGGTGGACCATGTCCAGGCACTCAGCGGGAATGTCATTACCAGCTCTCTCCTCCGATTCATATCAGTCCATCACCTCACATAAACCGAACCGATGGAGAAAAGCTGGATTTTTTAATGCTGCAAAGACCAACTGAAGAGATCTACAAGAGCATTGGACAGTTAGGATGATTTAAAAATCAATACAGATCAACATATCCACCTGAACCGGTAGATCTATCTATCTATCTATCTATCTATCTATCTATCTATCTATCTATCTATCTATCTATCTATCTACACATCAAATTGATAAAAATGACAAATTATTACAAATTGATGTTCTTGTGAACTTTCTATTCAATTACACAAATATTAAGCAGCCTAACAGTTTTCAACATTGATAATAATAGGAAATGTTTCTTGATCAGCAATTCAGCATATTAGAATGGTTTCTAAAGGATCATGTGTCACTGAAGACTGTAGTAATGATGCTAAAAATTCAGCTTTGCATCACAGGAATAAATAATATTTTAAAATATATTATTATAGAAAACAGATATTTTAGATTGTAATAATATTTCATAATATTGCTGTTTTTAACATATTTTTTATCAAATAAATGCAGCCTCGTGAGCATTAGAGACTGATTGAGTTTTGTATATACCTAAAATACTTAAAACACAATATAAATGATACATAAAACTTTAAAACATGAAACATGGCTGTGGTTGACATGTCGTGCAGTAATGTCTCACTCAGTTAGGACTGAGAAATTACTCGTTGCTGGAAGCCTGGCTAGTACACCGTGTTACATTACTTTTACAAAAGGCACAAAAGCAGGTTTTAAATTTGTCTTTAAAGAAAAAGAAATGTCATGGAGGTTGGTCTCAGAGTAGTGATGGGCTCAATTAACACAGTCTGTGTGGTGTAACACACTGCTTTGTTGTAGTGCCAAGTTCTCATCTTCTGTAATTTAAACAGAATGTGTGTATGCACTTCTGTTGTTTATGAACATGCACAATCACTGCGATTAAAAGGGAAAGACAAACCTTTTTGGAAATGTTTTACAGAGATACTGTGAACACAGGGTTTATATTCAGCCTGTGGGGAATGATGGGAGACCTGTACAGCTCCAGAGATACTTGTGCCAAAAAGAAAATAAAAAAACTCTTGGTTGCTATATCCAATTCTATTTAAAGGAACTGTTAATTCAAAAATGATAAAAATGTTTCTTCATTGGAACACATTTGGAAAAATGTAGCATTACATCACTTGCTCACCAAAGAACCCTGTACAGTGAATGGGTGCCATCAGAATGAGTGTCCAAACAGCTGATAAAAACATCACAATAATGAATCAGTTAATGTTTTGTGTAGCAAAAAGCTGTGTAATTGTAAGAAATAAATCCATCAAGGATATTTTTAATTTAAAATTTTTAATTAAAAAAAAGTGCATCCCCTAGTAAAAATAATAATTAAAAAATGTCCATGCCCTGTTGTTCCCTCACATCAAAATCCACTAACACATTTACTTAGAACTATTTTGGCTTGTAAACATTGTATGATCTGTGCA
>CM071949.1:31477500-31620000 GCA_036784905.1 Acrossocheilus fasciatus | reverse complement strand
TAACCCTAACCCTAACCCTAACCCTAACCCTAACCCTAACCCTAACCCTAACCCTAACCCTAACCCTAACCCTAACCCTAACCCTAACCCTAACCCTAACCCTAACCCTAACCCTAACCCTAACCCTAACCCTAACCCTAACCCTAACCCTAACCCTAACCCTAACCCTAACCCTAACCCTAACCCTAACCCTAACCCTAACCCTAACCCTAACCCTAACCCTAACCCTAACCCTAACCCTAACCCTAACCCTAACCCTAACCCTAACCCTAACCCTAACCCTAACCCTAACCCTAACCCTAACCCTAACCCTAACCCTAACCCTAACCCTAACCCTAACCCTAACCCTAACCCTAACCCTAACCCTAACCCTAACCCTAACCCTAACCCTAACCCTAACCCTAACCCTAACCCTAACCCTAACCCTAACCCTAACCCTAACCCTAACCCTAACCCTAACCCTAACCCTAACCCTAACCCTAACCCTAACCCTAACCCTAACCCTAACCCTAACCCTAACCCTAACCCTAACCCTAACCCTAACCCTAACCCTAACCCTAACCCTAACCCTAACCCTAACCCTAACCCTAACCCTAACCCTAACCCTAACCCTAACCCTAACCCTAACCCTAACCCTAACCCTAACCCTAACCCTAACCCTAACCCTAACCCTAACCCTAACCCTAACCCTAACCCTAACCCTAACCCTAACCCTAACCCTAACCCTAACCCTAACCCTAACCCTAACCCTAACCCTAACCCTAACCCTAACCCTAACCCTAACCCTAACCCTAACCCTAACCCTAACCCTAACCCTAACCCTAACCCTAACCCTAACCCTAACCCTAACCCTAACCCTAACCCTAACCCTAACCCTAACCCTAACCCTAACCCTAACCCTAACCCTAACCCTAACCCTAACCCTAACCCTAACCCTAACCCTAACCCTAACCCTAACCCTAACCCTAACCCTAACCCTAACCCTAACCCTAACCCTAACCCTAACCCTAACCCTAACCCTAACCCTAACCCTAACCCTAACCCTAACCCTAACCCTAACCCTAACCCTAACCCTAACCCTAACCCTAACCCTAACCCTAACCCTAACCCTAACCCTAACCCTAACCCTAACCCTAACCCTAACCCTAACCCTAACCCTAACCCTAACCCTAACCCTAACCCTAACCCTAACCCTAACCCTAACCCTAACCCTAACCCTAACCCTAACCCTAACCCTAACCCTAACCCTAACCCTAACCCTAACCCTAACCCTAACCCTAACCCTAACCCTAACCCTAACCCTAACCCTAACCCTAACCCTAACCCTAACCCTAACCCTAACCCTAACCCTAACCCTAACCCTAACCCTAACCCTAACCCTAACCCTAACCCTAACCCTAACCCTAACCCTAACCCTAACCCTAACCCTAACCCTAACCCTAACCCTAACCCTAACCCTAACCCTAACCCTAACCCTAACCCTAACCCTAACCCTAACCCTAACCCTAACCCTAACCCTAACCCTAACCCTAACCCTAACCCTAACCCTAACCCTAACCCTAACCCTAACCCTAACCCTAACCCTAACCCTAACCCTAACCCTAACCCTAACCCTAACCCTAACCCTAACCCTAACCCTAACCCTAACCCTAACCCTAACCCTAACCCTAACCCTAACCCTAACCCTAACCCTAACCCTAACCCTAACCCTAACCCTAACCCTAACCCTAACCCTAACCCTAACCCTAACCCTAACCCTAACCCTAACCCTAACCCTAACCCTAACCCTAACCCTAACCCTAACCCTAACCCTAACCCTAACCCTAACCCTAACCCTAACCCTAACCCTAACCCTAACCCTAACCCTAACCCTAACCCTAACCCTAACCCTAACCCTAACCCTAACCCTAACCCTAACCCTAACCCTAACCCTAACCCTAACCCTAACCCTAACCCTAACCCTAACCCTAACCCTAACCCTAACCCTAACCCTAACCCTAACCCTAACCCTAACCCTAACCCTAACCCTAACCCTAACCCTAACCCTAACCCTAACCCTAACCCTAACCCTAACCCTAACCCTAACCCTAACCCTAACCCTAACCCTAACCCTAACCCTAACCCTAACCCTAACCCTAACCCTAACCCTAACCCTAACCCTAACCCTAACCCTAACCCTAACCCTAACCCTAACCCTAACCCTAACCCTAACCCTAACCCTAACCCTAACCCTAACCCTAACCCTAACCCTAACCCTAACCCTAACCCTAACCCTAACCCTAACCCTAACCCTAACCCTAACCCTAACCCTAACCCTAACCCTAACCCTAACCCTAACCCTAACCCTAACCCTAACCCTAACCCTAACCCTAACCCTAACCCTAACCCTAACCCTAACCCTAACCCTAACCCTAACCCTAACCCTAACCCTAACCCTAACCCTAACCCTAACCCTAACCCTAACCCTAACCCTAACCCTAACCCTAACCCTAACCCTAACCCTAACCCTAACCCTAACCCTAACCCTAACCCTAACCCTAACCCTAACCCTAACCCTAACCCTAACCCTAACCCTAACCCTAACCCTAACCCTAACCCTAACCCTAACCCTAACCCTAACCCTAACCCTAACCCTAACCCTAACCCTAACCCTAACCCTAACCCTAACCCTAACCCTAACCCTAACCCTAACCCTAACCCTAACCCTAACCCTAACCCTAACCCTAACCCTAACCCTAACCCTAACCCTAACCCTAACCCTAACCCTAACCCTAACCCTAACCCTAACCCTAACCCTAACCCTAACCCTAACCCTAACCCTAACCCTAACCCTAACCCTAACCCTAACCCTAACCCTAACCCTAACCCTAACCCTAACCCTAACCCTAACCCTAACCCTAACCCTAACCCTAACCCTAACCCTAACCCTAACCCTAACCCTAACCCTAACCCTAACCCTAACCCTAACCCTAACCCTAACCCTAACCCTAACCCTAACCCTAACCCTAACCCTAACCCTAACCCTAACCCTAACCCTAACCCTAACCCTAACCCTAACCCTAACCCTAACCCTAACCCTAACCCTAACCCTAACCCTAACCCTAACCCTAACCCTAACCCTAACCCTAACCCTAACCCTAACCCTAACCCTAACCCTAACCCTAACCCTAACCCTAACCCTAACCCTAACCCTAACCCTAACCCTAACCCTAACCCTAACCCTAACCCTAACCCTAACCCTAACCCTAACCCTAACCCTAACCCTAACCCTAACCCTAACCCTAACCCTAACCCTAACCCTAACCCTAACCCTAACCCTAACCCTAACCCTAACCCTAACCCTAACCCTAACCCTAACCCTAACCCTAACCCTAACCCTAACCCTAACCCTAACCCTAACCCTAACCCTAACCCTAACCCTAACCCTAACCCTAACCCTAACCCTAACCCTAACCCTAACCCTAACCCTAACCCTAACCCTAACCCTAACCCTAACCCTAACCCTAACCCTAACCCTAACCCTAACCCTAACCCTAACCCTAACCCTAACCCTAACCCTAACCCTAACCCTAACCCTAACCCTAACCCTAACCCTAACCCTAACCCTAACCCTAACCCTAACCCTAACCCTAACCCTAACCCTAACCCTAACCCTAACCCTAACCCTAACCCTAACCCTAACCCTAACCCTAACCCTAACCCTAACCCTAACCCTAACCCTAACCCTAACCCTAACCCTAACCCTAACCCTAACCCTAACCCTAACCCTAACCCTAACCCTAACCCTAACCCTAACCCTAACCCTAACCCTAACCCTAACCCTAACCCTAACCCTAACCCTAACCCTAACCCTAACCCTAACCCTAACCCTAACCCTAACCCTAACCCTAACCCTAACCCTAACCCTAACCCTAACCCTAACCCTAACCCTAACCCTAACCCTAACCCTAACCCTAACCCTAACCCTAACCCTAACCCTAACCCTAACCCTAACCCTAACCCTAACCCTAACCCTAACCCTAACCCTAACCCTAACCCTAACCCTAACCCTAACCCTAACCCTAACCCTAACCCTAACCCTAACCCTAACCCTAACCCTAACCCTAACCCTAACCCTAACCCTAACCCTAACCCTAACCCTAACCCTAACCCTAACCCTAACCCTAACCCTAACCCTAACCCTAACCCTAACCCTAACCCTAACCCTAACCCTAACCCTAACCCTAACCCTAACCTAACCCTAACCCTAACCCTAACCCTAACCCTAACCCTAACCCTAACCCTAACCCTAACCCTAACCCTAACCCTAACCCTAACCCTAACCCTAACCCTAACCCTAACCCTAACCCTAACCCTAACCCTAACCCTAACCCTAACCCTAACCCTAACCCTAACCTAACCCTAACCCTAACCCTAACCCTAACCCTAACCCTAACCTAACCCTAACCCTAACCCTAACCCTAACCTAACCCTAACCTAACCTAACCTAACCCTAACCCTAACCCTAACCCTAACCTAACCCTAACCTAACCCTAACCCTAACCTAACCCTAACCTAACCCTAACCTAACCCTAACCCTAACCCTAACCCTAACCCTAACCCTAACCCTAACCCTAACCCTAACCCTAACCCTAACCCTAACCCTAACCCTAACCCTAACCCTAACCCTAACCCTAACCCTAACCCTAACCCTAACCCTAACCCTAACCCTAACCCTAACCCTAACCCTAACCCTAACCCTAACCCTAACCCTAACCCTAACCCTAACCCTAACCCTAACCCTAACCCTAACCCTAACCCTAACCCTAACCCTAACCCTAACCCTAACCCTAACCCTAACCCTAACCCTAACCCTAACCCTAACCCTAACCCTAACCCTAACCCTAACCCTAACCCTAACCCTAACCCTAACCCTAACCCTAACCCTAACCCTAACCCTAACCCTAACCCTAACCCTAACCCTAACCCTAACCCTAACCCTAACCCTAACCCTAACCCTAACCCTAACCCTAACCCTAACCCTAACCCTAACCCTAACCCTAACCCTAACCCTAACCCTAACCCTAACCTAACCCTAACCCTAACCCTAACCCTAACCCTAACCCTAACCCTAACCCTAACCTAACCCTAACCCTAACCTAACCCTAACCCTAACCCTAACCCTAACCCTAACCCTAACCCTAACCCTAACCCTAACCCTAACCCTAACCCTAACCCTAACCCTAACCCTAACCCTAACCCTAACCCTAACCCTAACCCTAACCCTAACCCTAACCCTAACCCTAACCCTAACCCTAACCCTAACCCTAACCCTAACCCTAACCCTAACCCTAACCCTAACCCTAACCCTAACCCTAACCCTAACCCTAACCCTAACCTAACCCTAACCCTAACCCTAACCTAACCCTAACCCTAACCCTAACCCTAACCCTAACCCTAACCCTAACCCTAACCTAACCCTAACCTAACCCTAACCCTAACCCTAACCCTAACCCTAACCCTAACCCTAACCCTAACCCTAACCTAACCCTAACCCTAACCCTAACCCTAACCCTAACCCTAACCTAACCCTAACCCTAACCTAACCCTAACCCTAACCCTAACCCTAACCCTAACCCTAACCCTAACCCTAACCCTAACCCTAACCCTAACCCTAACCCTAACCCTAACCCTAACCCTAACCTAACCTAACCCTAACCCTAACCTAACCCTAACCCTAACCCTAACCCTAACCCTAACCCTAACCCTAACCCTAACCCTAACCCTAACCCTAACCCTAACCCTAACCCTAACCCTAACCCTAACCCTAACCCTAACCCTAACCCTAACCCTAACCCTAACCCTAACCCTAACCCTAACCCTAACCCTAACCCTAACCCTAACCCTAACCCTAACCCTAACCCTAACCCTAACCCTAACCCTAACCCTAACCCTAACCCTAACCCTAACCTAACCCTAACCTAACCCTAACCTAACCCTAACCCTAACCTAACCCTAACCCTAACCCTAACCTAACCCTAACCTCTAACCCTAACCCTAACCCTAACCCTAACCCTAACCTAACCCTAACCCTAACCCTAACCCTAACCCTAACCCTAACCCTAACCCTAACCCTAACCTAACCCTAACCCTAACCCTAACCCTAACCCTAACCCTAACCCTAACCCTAACCTAACCCTAACCCTAACCCTAACCCTAACCCTAACCCTAACCCTAACCCTAACCCTAACCCTAACCCTAACCTAACCCTAACCCTAACCCTAACCTAACCCTAACCCTAACCCTAACCTAACCCTAACCTAACCCTAACCCTAACCCTAACCCTAACCCTAACCCTAACCCTAACCTAACCTAACCTAACCCTAACCCTAACCCTAACCCTAACCCTAACCCTAACCCTAACCTAACCTAACCCTAACCCTAACCCTAACCCTAACCCTAACCCTAACCTAACCCTAACCTAACCCTAACCCTAACCCTAACCCTAACCTAACCCTAACCCTAACCCTAACCCTAACCCTAACCCTAACTAACCCTAACCCTAACCCTAACCCTAACCCTAACCCTAACCCTAACCCTAACCCTAACCCTAACCCTAACCCACTCTACGTACAAGAGAACTGGGGGTGCAATACCGTATCTCGACGCCTGGTGGCGCTAGAGCTTCCAAACTATGTGCAAACGATCGGGCGCCCTCGAATTAGTATATATACCAAATTTCAGAGTCCTGTTACTAGCCTTAGTAAGTGCACCCCATCCTAGGGGCTCAACTGTGGGGGCTCAAGTTCGCATTTAACTCTATTACCTAACCCTAACCCAACCCTAAGTTCGCATTTAACTCTATTACCTAACCCTAACCCAAAACCTACCCATTTTACCCCTCATGGACACAACCACACCATCCCTAAACCTACCCGGTTCACCCCCATACAATAACTTTACCCCTATCCAACCTAAACCTACTCTTCAATATTAATAAATATCTAAAACCTACCCTTAATAGGGAGGTTGGATTAATAAACATCTAAAACCTACCCATAAAAGGGAGGATGGGGTAATAAATATCTAAAACCTACCCTTAATAGGGAGGGTGGATTAATAAATAAATAAATAGATGAATAAATAATACCTATTAAAAAAAACTTTAATAAATAACACTTATAATTAAAAATAAGACTCACTCATACATTTAAAAATCTCACTATCTGTGACTCAATAATAAAAAGGCCAAGTGTATCGGTGATGGTGTGGTGGGCTGAGGACGTGGGGGCGGGCCTCGGCCGAGGCGAGAGAGCGGCCAGAAGGAGTATCGAAGGACTGAGCATTACCAGAGCTGGACGTTGCTTCAGCTCTTGGATTCTTTTCTAATCCTAAGCTTCCAAACTATGTGCAAACGATCGGGCGCCCTCGAATTAGTATATATACCAAATTTCAGAGTCCTGTTACTAGCCTTAGTAAGTGCACCCCATCCTAGGGGCTCAAGTTCGCATTTAACTCTATTACCTAACCCTAACCCTAAGTTCGCATTTAACTCTATTACCCTAACCCTAACAGGCCTGGACACACGCTTTTAGGCCTCCATCATGAGTCTGGGTGATGTTGAAGAGCCACATAAATTACTTACCTTATCCATATCGATGGGAAAACATTAAGAAAAATTATTTGCCTCGTCTATTCCGATGAGATGCCTCATCTATTCCGATGAGAAGACATGTTCGCTGCTTTTTCTATGGGGAAACGTGCACAACAGCACACACACTGAACCTACCAAACACTATTTGATGTGCAAACCTAAGATACACAACCACTAATTTTTTAGAACCCTATTTGGGATTTTTTGCATCAACAGAAACATATTCTTGGGCCCCTGGAAGCCTTAGATTGGTGGCTAGTTGATGTTCATGGCCCGTGCACTACCGTCAGGGGGCTTCGGCCCCTTGGCTGGATTTTTTTTACCCCCTAACAAATCAAGTGCAATCAACTTGAGGCGGTGCAATTTCGTATTTAACTCTATTACCTAACCCTAACAAATCAAGTGCAATCAACTTGAGGCGGCCCAATTAGTATATATACCAAGTTTCAGCACTCTACGTACAAGAGAACTGGGGGTGCAATACCGTATCTCGACGCCTGGTGGCGCTAGAGCTTCCAAACTATGTGCAAACGATCGGGCGCCCTCGAATTAGTATATATACCAAATTTCAGAGTCCTGTTACTAGCCTTAGTAAGTGCACCCCATCCTAGGGGCTCAACTGTGGGGGCTCAAGTTCGCATTTAACTCTATTACCTAACCCTAACCCAACCCTAAGTTCGCATTTAACTCTATTACCTAACCCTAACCCAAAACCTACCCATTTTACCCCTCATGGACACAACCACACCATCCCTAAACCTACCCGGTTCACCCCCATACAATAACTTTACCCCTATCCAACCTAAACCTACTCTTCAATATTAATAAATATCTAAAACCTACCCTTAATAGGGAGGTTGGATTAATAAACATCTAAAACCTACCCATAAAAGGGAGGATGGGGTAATAAATATCTAAAACCTACCCTTAATAGGGAGGGTGGATTAATAAATAAATAAATAGATGAATAAATAATACCTATTAAAAAAAACTTTAATAAATAACACTTATAATTAAAAATAAGACTCACTCATACATTTAAAAATCTCACTATCTGTGACTCAATAATAAAAAGGCCAAGTGTATCGGTGATGGTGTGGTGGGCTGAGGACGTGGGGGCGGGCCTCGGCCGAGGCGAGAGAGCGGCCAGAAGGAGTATCGAAGGACTGAGCATTACCAGAGCTGGACGTTGCTTCAGCTCTTGGATTCTTTTCTAATCCTAAGCTTCCAAACTATGTGCAAACGATCGGGCGCCCTCGAATTAGTATATATACCAAATTTCAGAGTCCTGTTACTAGCCTTAGTAAGTGCACCCCATCCTAGGGGCTCAAGTTCGCATTTAACTCTATTACCTAACCCTAACCCTAAGTTCGCATTTAACTCTATTACCCTAACCCTAACAGGCCTGGACACACGCTTTTAGGCCTCCATCATGAGTCTGGGTGATGTTGAAGAGCCACATAAATTACTTACCTTATCCATATCGATGGGAAAACATTAAGAAAAATTATTTGCCTCGTCTATTCCGATGAGATGCCTCATCTATTCCGATGAGAAGACATGTTCGCTGCTTTTTCTATGGGGAAACGTGCACAACAGCACACACACTGAACCTACCAAACACTATTTGATGTGCAAACCTAAGATACACAACCACTAATTTTTTAGAACCCTATTTGGGATTTTTTGCATCAACAGAAACATATTCTTGGGCCCCTGGAAGCCTTAGATTGGTGGCTAGTTGATGTTCATGGCCCGTGCACTACCGTCAGGGGGCTTCGGCCCCTTGGCTGGATTTTTTTTACCCCCTAACAAATCAAGTGCAATCAACTTGAGGCGGTGCAATTTCGTATTTAACTCTATTACCTAACCCTAACAAATCAAGTGCAATCAACTTGAGGCGGCCCAATTAGTATATATACCAAGTTTCAGCACTCTACGTACAAGAGAACTGGGGGTGCAATACCGTATCTCGACGCCTGGTGGCGCTAGAGCTTCCAAACTATGTGCAAACGATCGGGCGCCCTCGAATTAGTATATATACCAAATTTCAGAGTCCTGTTACTAGCCTTAGTAAGTGCACCCCATCCTAGGGGCTCAACTGTGGGGGCTCAAGTTCGCATTTAACTCTATTACCTAACCCTAACCCTAACCCTAACCCTAACCTAACCCTAACCCTAACCCTAACCCTAACCCTAACCCTAACCTAACCCTAACCCTAACCCTAACCCTAACCCCTAACCCTAACCCTAACCCTAACCTAACCCTTACCAGAGCTGGACGTTGCTTCAGCTCTTGGATTCTTTTCTAATCCTAAGCTTCCAAACTATGTGCAAACGATCGGGCGCCCTCGAATTAGTATATATACCAAATTTCAGAGTCCTGTTACTAGCCTTAGTAAGTGCACCCCATCCTAGGGGCTCAAGTTCGCATTTAACTCTATTACCTAACCCTAACCCTAAGTTCGCATTTAACTCTATTACCCTAACCCTAACAGGCCTGGACACACGCTTTTAGGCCTCCATCATGAGTCTGGGTGATGTTGAAGAGCCACATAAATTACTTACCTTATCCATATCGATGGGAAAACATTAAGAAAAATTATTTGCCTCGTCTATTCCGATGAGATGCCTCATCTATTCCGATGAGAAGACATGTTCGCTGCTTTTTCTATGGGGAAACGTGCACAACAGCACACACACTGAACCTACCAAACACTATTTGATGTGCAAACCTAAGATACACAACCACTAATTTTTTAGAACCCTATTTGGGATTTTTTGCATCAACAGAAACATATTCTTGGGCCCCTGGAAGCCTTAGATTGGTGGCTAGTTGATGTTCATGGCCCGTGCACTACCGTCAGGGGGCTTCGGCCCCTTGGCTGGATTTTTTTTACCCCCTAACAAATCAAGTGCAATCAACTTGAGGCGGTGCAATTTCGTATTTAACTCTATTACCTAACCCTAACAAATCAAGTGCAATCAACTTGAGGCGGCCCAATTAGTATATATACCAAGTTTCAGCACTCTACGTACAAGAGAACTGGGGGTGCAATACCGTATCTCGACGCCTGGTGGCGCTAGAGCTTCCAAACTATGTGCAAACGATCGGGCGCCCTCGAATTAGTATATATACCAAATTTCAGAGTCCTGTTACTAGCCTTAGTAAGTGCACCCCATCCTAGGGGCTCAACTGTGGGGGCTCAAGTTCGCATTTAACTCTATTACCTAACCCTAACCCAACCCTAAGTTCGCATTTAACTCTATTACCTAACCCTAACCCAAAACCTACCCATTTTACCCCTCATGGACACAACCACACCATCCCTAAACCTACCCGGTTCACCCCCATACAATAACTTTACCCCTATCCAACCTAAACCTACTCTTCAATATTAATAAATATCTAAAACCTACCCTTAATAGGGAGGTTGGATTAATAAACATCTAAAACCTACCCATAAAAGGGAGGATGGGGTAATAAATATCTAAAACCTACCCTTAATAGGGAGGGTGGATTAATAAATAAATAAATAGATGAATAAATAATACCTATTAAAAAAAACTTTAATAAATAACACTTATAATTAAAAATAAGACTCACTCATACATTTAAAAATCTCACTATCTGTGACTCAATAATAAAAAGGCCAAGTGTATCGGTGATGGTGTGGTGGGCTGAGGACGTGGGGGCGGGCCTCGGCCGAGGCGAGAGAGCGGCCAGAAGGAGTATCGAAGGACTGAGCATTACCAGAGCTGGACGTTGCTTCAGCTCTTGGATTCTTTTCTAATCCTAAGCTTCCAAACTATGTGCAAACGATCGGGCGCCCTCGAATTAGTATATATACCAAATTTCAGAGTCCTGTTACTAGCCTTAGTAAGTGCACCCCATCCTAGGGGCTCAAGTTCGCATTTAACTCTATTACCTAACCCTAACCCTAAGTTCGCATTTAACTCTATTACCCTAACCCTAACAGGCCTGGACACACGCTTTTAGGCCTCCATCATGAGTCTGGGTGATGTTGAAGAGCCACATAAATTACTTACCTTATCCATATCGATGGGAAAACATTAAGAAAAATTATTTGCCTCGTCTATTCCGATGAGATGCCTCATCTATTCCGATGAGAAGACATGTTCGCTGCTTTTTCTATGGGGAAACGTGCACAACAGCACACACACTGAACCTACCAAACACTATTTGATGTGCAAACCTAAGATACACAACCACTAATTTTTTAGAACCCTATTTGGGATTTTTTGCATCAACAGAAACATATTCTTGGGCCCCTGGAAGCCTTAGATTGGTGGCTAGTTGATGTTCATGGCCCGTGCACTACCGTCAGGGGGCTTCGGCCCCTTGGCTGGATTTTTTTTACCCCCTAACAAATCAAGTGCAATCAACTTGAGGCGGTGCAATTTCGTATTTAACTCTATTACCTAACCCTAACAAATCAAGTGCAATCAACTTGAGGCGGCCCAATTAGTATATATACCAAGTTTCAGCACTCTACGTACAAGAGAACTGGGGGTGCAATACCGTATCTCGACGCCTGGTGGCGCTAGAGCTTCCAAACTATGTGCAAACGATCGGGCGCCCTCGAATTAGTATATATACCAAATTTCAGAGTCCTGTTACTAGCCTTAGTAAGTGCACCCCATCCTAGGGGCTCAACTGTGGGGGCTCAAGTTCGCATTTAACTCTATTACCTAACCCTAACCCAACCCTAAGTTCGCATTTAACTCTATTACCTAACCCTAACCCAAAACCTACCCATTTTACCCCTCATGGACACAACCACACCATCCCTAAACCTACCCGGTTCACCCCCATACAATAACTTTACCCCTATCCAACCTAAACCTACTCTTCAATATTAATAAATATCTAAAACCTACCCTTAATAGGGAGGTTGGATTAATAAACATCTAAAACCTACCCATAAAAGGGAGGATGGGGTAATAAATATCTAAAACCTACCCTTAATAGGGAGGGTGGATTAATAAATAAATAAATAGATGAATAAATAATACCTATTAAAAAAAACTTTAATAAATAACACTTATAATTAAAAATAAGACTCACTCATACATTTAAAAATCTCACTATCTGTGACTCAATAATAAAAAGGCCAAGTGTATCGGTGATGGTGTGGTGGGCTGAGGACGTGGGGGCGGGCCTCGGCCGAGGCGAGAGAGCGGCCAGAAGGAGTATCGAAGGACTGAGCATTACCAGAGCTGGACGTTGCTTCAGCTCTTGGATTCTTTTCTAATCCTAAGCTTCCAAACTATGTGCAAACGATCGGGCGCCCTCGAATTAGTATATATACCAAATTTCAGAGTCCTGTTACTAGCCTTAGTAAGTGCACCCCATCCTAGGGGCTCAAGTTCGCATTTAACTCTATTACCTAACCCTAACCCTAAGTTCGCATTTAACTCTATTACCCTAACCCTAACAGGCCTGGACACACGCTTTTAGGCCTCCATCATGAGTCTGGGTGATGTTGAAGAGCCACATAAATTACTTACCTTATCCATATCGATGGGAAAACATTAAGAAAAATTATTTGCCTCGTCTATTCCGATGAGATGCCTCATCTATTCCGATGAGAAGACATGTTCGCTGCTTTTTCTATGGGGAAACGTGCACAACAGCACACACACTGAACCTACCAAACACTATTTGATGTGCAAACCTAAGATACACAACCACTAATTTTTTAGAACCCTATTTGGGATTTTTTGCATCAACAGAAACATATTCTTGGGCCCCTGGAAGCCTTAGATTGGTGGCTAGTTGATGTTCATGGCCCGTGCACTACCGTCAGGGGGCTTCGGCCCCTTGGCTGGATTTTTTTTACCCCCTAACAAATCAAGTGCAATCAACTTGAGGCGGTGCAATTTCGTATTTAACTCTATTACCTAACCCTAACAAATCAAGTGCAATCAACTTGAGGCGGCCCAATTAGTATATATACCAAGTTTCAGCACTCTACGTACAAGAGAACTGGGGGTGCAATACCGTATCTCGACGCCTGGTGGCGCTAGAGCTTCCAAACTATGTGCAAACGATCGGGCGCCCTCGAATTAGTATATATACCAAATTTCAGAGTCCTGTTACTAGCCTTAGTAAGTGCACCCCATCCTAGGGGCTCAACTGTGGGGGCTCAAGTTCGCATTTAACTCTATTACCTAACCCTAACCCAACCCTAAGTTCGCATTTAACTCTATTACCTAACCCTAACCCAAAACCTACCCATTTTACCCCTCATGGACACAACCACACCATCCCTAAACCTACCCGGTTCACCCCCATACAATAACTTTACCCCTATCCAACCTAAACCTACTCTTCAATATTAATAAATATCTAAAACCTACCCTTAATAGGGAGGTTGGATTAATAAACATCTAAAACCTACCCATAAAAGGGAGGATGGGGTAATAAATATCTAAAACCTACCCTTAATAGGGAGGGTGGATTAATAAATAAATAAATAGATGAATAAATAATACCTATTAAAAAAAACTTTAATAAATAACACTTATAATTAAAAATAAGACTCACTCATACATTTAAAAATCTCACTATCTGTGACTCAATAATAAAAAGGCCAAGTGTATCGGTGATGGTGTGGTGGGCTGAGGACGTGGGGGCGGGCCTCGGCCGAGGCGAGAGAGCGGCCAGAAGGAGTATCGAAGGACTGAGCATTACCAGAGCTGGACGTTGCTTCAGCTCTTGGATTCTTTTCTAATCCTAAGCTTCCAAACTATGTGCAAACGATCGGGCGCCCTCGAATTAGTATATATACCAAATTTCAGAGTCCTGTTACTAGCCTTAGTAAGTGCACCCCATCCTAGGGGCTCAAGTTCGCATTTAACTCTATTACCTAACCCTAACCCTAAGTTCGCATTTAACTCTATTACCCTAACCCTAACAGGCCTGGACACACGCTTTTAGGCCTCCATCATGAGTCTGGGTGATGTTGAAGAGCCACATAAATTACTTACCTTATCCATATCGATGGGAAAACATTAAGAAAAATTATTTGCCTCGTCTATTCCGATGAGATGCCTCATCTATTCCGATGAGAAGACATGTTCGCTGCTTTTTCTATGGGGAAACGTGCACAACAGCACACACACTGAACCTACCAAACACTATTTGATGTGCAAACCTAAGATACACAACCACTAATTTTTTAGAACCCTATTTGGGATTTTTTGCATCAACAGAAACATATTCTTGGGCCCCTGGAAGCCTTAGATTGGTGGCTAGTTGATGTTCATGGCCCGTGCACTACCGTCAGGGGGCTTCGGCCCCTTGGCTGGATTTTTTTTACCCCCTAACAAATCAAGTGCAATCAACTTGAGGCGGTGCAATTTCGTATTTAACTCTATTACCTAACCCTAACAAATCAAGTGCAATCAACTTGAGGCGGCCCAATTAGTATATATACCAAGTTTCAGCACTCTACGTACAAGAGAACTGGGGGTGCAATACCGTATCTCGACGCCTGGTGGCGCTAGAGCTTCCAAACTATGTGCAAACGATCGGGCGCCCTCGAATTAGTATATATACCAAATTTCAGAGTCCTGTTACTAGCCTTAGTAAGTGCACCCCATCCTAGGGGCTCAACTGTGGGGGCTCAAGTTCGCATTTAACTCTATTACCTAACCCTAACCCCTAACCCTAACCCTAACCCTAACCTAACCCTTACCAGAGCTGGACGTTGCTTCAGCTCTTGGATTCTTTTCTAATCCTAAGCTTCCAAACTATGTGCAAACGATCGGGCGCCCTCGAATTAGTATATATACCAAATTTCAGAGTCCTGTTACTAGCCTTAGTAAGTGCACCCCATCCTAGGGGCTCAAGTTCGCATTTAACTCTATTACCTAACCCTAACCCTAAGTTCGCATTTAACTCTATTACCCTAACCCTAACAGGCCTGGACACACGCTTTTAGGCCTCCATCATGAGTCTGGGTGATGTTGAAGAGCCACATAAATTACTTACCTTATCCATATCGATGGGAAAACATTAAGAAAAATTATTTGCCTCGTCTATTCCGATGAGATGCCTCATCTATTCCGATGAGAAGACATGTTCGCTGCTTTTTCTATGGGGAAACGTGCACAACAGCACACACACTGAACCTACCAAACACTATTTGATGTGCAAACCTAAGATACACAACCACTAATTTTTTAGAACCCTATTTGGGATTTTTTGCATCAACAGAAACATATTCTTGGGCCCCTGGAAGCCTTAGATTGGTGGCTAGTTGATGTTCATGGCCCGTGCACTACCGTCAGGGGGCTTCGGCCCCTTGGCTGGATTTTTTTTACCCCCTAACAAATCAAGTGCAATCAACTTGAGGCGGTGCAATTTCGTATTTAACTCTATTACCTAACCCTAACAAATCAAGTGCAATCAACTTGAGGCGGCCCAATTAGTATATATACCAAGTTTCAGCACTCTACGTACAAGAGAACTGGGGGTGCAATACCGTATCTCGACGCCTGGTGGCGCTAGAGCTTCCAAACTATGTGCAAACGATCGGGCGCCCTCGAATTAGTATATATACCAAATTTCAGAGTCCTGTTACTAGCCTTAGTAAGTGCACCCCATCCTAGGGGCTCAACTGTGGGGGCTCAAGTTCGCATTTAACTCTATTACCTAACCCTAACCCAACCCTAAGTTCGCATTTAACTCTATTACCTAACCCTAACCCAAAACCTACCCATTTTACCCCTCATGGACACAACCACACCATCCCTAAACCTACCCGGTTCACCCCCATACAATAACTTTACCCCTATCCAACCTAAACCTACTCTTCAATATTAATAAATATCTAAAACCTACCCTTAATAGGGAGGTTGGATTAATAAACATCTAAAACCTACCCATAAAAGGGAGGATGGGGTAATAAATATCTAAAACCTACCCTTAATAGGGAGGGTGGATTAATAAATAAATAAATAGATGAATAAATAATACCTATTAAAAAAAACTTTAATAAATAACACTTATAATTAAAAATAAGACTCACTCATACATTTAAAAATCTCACTATCTGTGACTCAATAATAAAAAGGCCAAGTGTATCGGTGATGGTGTGGTGGGCTGAGGACGTGGGGGCGGGCCTCGGCCGAGGCGAGAGAGCGGCCAGAAGGAGTATCGAAGGACTGAGCATTACCAGAGCTGGACGTTGCTTCAGCTCTTGGATTCTTTTCTAATCCTAAGCTTCCAAACTATGTGCAAACGATCGGGCGCCCTCGAATTAGTATATATACCAAATTTCAGAGTCCTGTTACTAGCCTTAGTAAGTGCACCCCATCCTAGGGGCTCAAGTTCGCATTTAACTCTATTACCTAACCCTAACCCTAAGTTCGCATTTAACTCTATTACCCTAACCCTAACAGGCCTGGACACACGCTTTTAGGCCTCCATCATGAGTCTGGGTGATGTTGAAGAGCCACATAAATTACTTACCTTATCCATATCGATGGGAAAACATTAAGAAAAATTATTTGCCTCGTCTATTCCGATGAGATGCCTCATCTATTCCGATGAGAAGACATGTTCGCTGCTTTTTCTATGGGGAAACGTGCACAACAGCACACACACTGAACCTACCAAACACTATTTGATGTGCAAACCTAAGATACACAACCACTAATTTTTTAGAACCCTATTTGGGATTTTTTGCATCAACAGAAACATATTCTTGGGCCCCTGGAAGCCTTAGATTGGTGGCTAGTTGATGTTCATGGCCCGTGCACTACCGTCAGGGGGCTTCGGCCCCTTGGCTGGATTTTTTTTACCCCCTAACAAATCAAGTGCAATCAACTTGAGGCGGTGCAATTTCGTATTTAACTCTATTACCTAACCCTAACAAATCAAGTGCAATCAACTTGAGGCGGCCCAATTAGTATATATACCAAGTTTCAGCACTCTACGTACAAGAGAACTGGGGGTGCAATACCGTATCTCGACGCCTGGTGGCGCTAGAGCTTCCAAACTATGTGCAAACGATCGGGCGCCCTCGAATTAGTATATATACCAAATTTCAGAGTCCTGTTACTAGCCTTAGTAAGTGCACCCCATCCTAGGGGCTCAACTGTGGGGGCTCAAGTTCGCATTTAACTCTATTACCTAACCCTAACCCAACCCTAAGTTCGCATTTAACTCTATTACCTAACCCTAACCCAAAACCTACCCATTTTACCCCTCATGGACACAACCACACCATCCCTAAACCTACCCGGTTCACCCCCATACAATAACTTTACCCCTATCCAACCTAAACCTACTCTTCAATATTAATAAATATCTAAAACCTACCCTTAATAGGGAGGTTGGATTAATAAACATCTAAAACCTACCCATAAAAGGGAGGATGGGGTAATAAATATCTAAAACCTACCCTTAATAGGGAGGGTGGATTAATAAATAAATAAATAGATGAATAAATAATACCTATTAAAAAAAACTTTAATAAATAACACTTATAATTAAAAATAAGACTCACTCATACATTTAAAAATCTCACTATCTGTGACTCAATAATAAAAAGGCCAAGTGTATCGGTGATGGTGTGGTGGGCTGAGGACGTGGGGGCGGGCCTCGGCCGAGGCGAGAGAGCGGCCAGAAGGAGTATCGAAGGACTGAGCATTACCAGAGCTGGACGTTGCTTCAGCTCTTGGATTCTTTTCTAATCCTAAGCTTCCAAACTATGTGCAAACGATCGGGCGCCCTCGAATTAGTATATATACCAAATTTCAGAGTCCTGTTACTAGCCTTAGTAAGTGCACCCCATCCTAGGGGCTCAAGTTCGCATTTAACTCTATTACCTAACCCTAACCCTAAGTTCGCATTTAACTCTATTACCCTAACCCTAACAGGCCTGGACACACGCTTTTAGGCCTCCATCATGAGTCTGGGTGATGTTGAAGAGCCACATAAATTACTTACCTTATCCATATCGATGGGAAAACATTAAGAAAAATTATTTGCCTCGTCTATTCCGATGAGATGCCTCATCTATTCCGATGAGAAGACATGTTCGCTGCTTTTTCTATGGGGAAACGTGCACAACAGCACACACACTGAACCTACCAAACACTATTTGATGTGCAAACCTAAGATACACAACCACTAATTTTTTAGAACCCTATTTGGGATTTTTTGCATCAACAGAAACATATTCTTGGGCCCCTGGAAGCCTTAGATTGGTGGCTAGTTGATGTTCATGGCCCGTGCACTACCGTCAGGGGGCTTCGGCCCCTTGGCTGGATTTTTTTTACCCCCTAACAAATCAAGTGCAATCAACTTGAGGCGGTGCAATTTCGTATTTAACTCTATTACCTAACCCTAACAAATCAAGTGCAATCAACTTGAGGCGGCCCAATTAGTATATATACCAAGTTTCAGCACTCTACGTACAAGAGAACTGGGGGTGCAATACCGTATCTCGACGCCTGGTGGCGCTAGAGCTTCCAAACTATGTGCAAACGATCGGGCGCCCTCGAATTAGTATATATACCAAATTTCAGAGTCCTGTTACTAGCCTTAGTAAGTGCACCCCATCCTAGGGGCTCAACTGTGGGGGCTCAAGTTCGCATTTAACTCTATTACCTAACCCTAACCCTAACCTACCCATTTTACCCCTCATGGACACAACCACACCATCCCTAAACCTACCCGGTTCACCCCCATACAATAACTTTACCCCTATCCAACCTAAACCTACTCTTCAATATTAATAAATATCTAAAACCTACCCTTAATAGGGAGGTTGGATTAATAAACATCTAAAACCTACCCATAAAAGGGAGGATGGGGTAATAAATATCTAAAACCTACCCTTAATAGGGAGGGTGGATTAATAAATAAATAAATAGATGAATAAATAATACCTATTAAAAAAAACTTTAATAAATAACACTTATAATTAAAAATAAGACTCACTCATACATTTAAAAATCTCACTATCTGTGACTCAATAATAAAAAGGCCAAGTGTATCGGTGATGGTGTGGTGGGCTGAGGACGTGGGGGCGGGCCTCGGCCGAGGCGAGAGAGCGGCCAGAAGGAGTATCGAAGGACTGAGCATTACCAGAGCTGGACGTTGCTTCAGCTCTTGGATTCTTTTCTAATCCTAAGCTTCCAAACTATGTGCAAACGATCGGGCGCCCTCGAATTAGTATATATACCAAATTTCAGAGTCCTGTTACTAGCCTTAGTAAGTGCACCCCATCCTAGGGGCTCAAGTTCGCATTTAACTCTATTACCTAACCCTAACCCTAAGTTCGCATTTAACTCTATTACCCTAACCCTAACAGGCCTGGACACACGCTTTTAGGCCTCCATCATGAGTCTGGGTGATGTTGAAGAGCCACATAAATTACTTACCTTATCCATATCGATGGGAAAACATTAAGAAAAATTATTTGCCTCGTCTATTCCGATGAGATGCCTCATCTATTCCGATGAGAAGACATGTTCGCTGCTTTTTCTATGGGGAAACGTGCACAACAGCACACACACTGAACCTACCAAACACTATTTGATGTGCAAACCTAAGATACACAACCACTAATTTTTTAGAACCCTATTTGGGATTTTTTGCATCAACAGAAACATATTCTTGGGCCCCTGGAAGCCTTAGATTGGTGGCTAGTTGATGTTCATGGCCCGTGCACTACCGTCAGGGGGCTTCGGCCCCTTGGCTGGATTTTTTTTACCCCCTAACAAATCAAGTGCAATCAACTTGAGGCGGTGCAATTTCGTATTTAACTCTATTACCTAACCCTAACAAATCAAGTGCAATCAACTTGAGGCGGCCCAATTAGTATATATACCAAGTTTCAGCACTCTACGTACAAGAGAACTGGGGGTGCAATACCGTATCTCGACGCCTGGTGGCGCTAGAGCTTCCAAACTATGTGCAAACGATCGGGCGCCCTCGAATTAGTATATATACCAAATTTCAGAGTCCTGTTACTAGCCTTAGTAAGTGCACCCCATCCTAGGGGCTCAACTGTGGGGGCTCAAGTTCGCATTTAACTCTATTACCTAACCCTAACCCAACCCTAAGTTCGCATTTAACTCTATTACCTAACCCTAACCCAAAACCTACCCATTTTACCCCTCATGGACACAACCACACCATCCCTAAACCTACCCGGTTCACCCCCATACAATAACTTTACCCCTATCCAACCTAAACCTACTCTTCAATATTAATAAATATCTAAAACCTACCCTTAATAGGGAGGTTGGATTAATAAACATCTAAAACCTACCCATAAAAGGGAGGATGGGGTAATAAATATCTAAAACCTACCCTTAATAGGGAGGGTGGATTAATAAATAAATAAATAGATGAATAAATAATACCTATTAAAAAAAACTTTAATAAATAACACTTATAATTAAAAATAAGACTCACTCATACATTTAAAAATCTCACTATCTGTGACTCAATAATAAAAAGGCCAAGTGTATCGGTGATGGTGTGGTGGGCTGAGGACGTGGGGGCGGGCCTCGGCCGAGGCGAGAGAGCGGCCAGAAGGAGTATCGAAGGACTGAGCATTACCAGAGCTGGACGTTGCTTCAGCTCTTGGATTCTTTTCTAATCCTAAGCTTCCAAACTATGTGCAAACGATCGGGCGCCCTCGAATTAGTATATATACCAAATTTCAGAGTCCTGTTACTAGCCTTAGTAAGTGCACCCCATCCTAGGGGCTCAAGTTCGCATTTAACTCTATTACCTAACCCTAACCCTAAGTTCGCATTTAACTCTATTACCCTAACCCTAACAGGCCTGGACACACGCTTTTAGGCCTCCATCATGAGTCTGGGTGATGTTGAAGAGCCACATAAATTACTTACCTTATCCATATCGATGGGAAAACATTAAGAAAAATTATTTGCCTCGTCTATTCCGATGAGATGCCTCATCTATTCCGATGAGAAGACATGTTCGCTGCTTTTTCTATGGGGAAACGTGCACAACAGCACACACACTGAACCTACCAAACACTATTTGATGTGCAAACCTAAGATACACAACCACTAATTTTTTAGAACCCTATTTGGGATTTTTTGCATCAACAGAAACATATTCTTGGGCCCCTGGAAGCCTTAGATTGGTGGCTAGTTGATGTTCATGGCCCGTGCACTACCGTCAGGGGGCTTCGGCCCCTTGGCTGGATTTTTTTTACCCCCTAACAAATCAAGTGCAATCAACTTGAGGCGGTGCAATTTCGTATTTAACTCTATTACCTAACCCTAACAAATCAAGTGCAATCAACTTGAGGCGGCCCAATTAGTATATATACCAAGTTTCAGCACTCTACGTACAAGAGAACTGGGGGTGCAATACCGTATCTCGACGCCTGGTGGCGCTAGAGCTTCCAAACTATGTGCAAACGATCGGGCGCCCTCGAATTAGTATATATACCAAATTTCAGAGTCCTGTTACTAGCCTTAGTAAGTGCACCCCATCCTAGGGGCTCAACTGTGGGGGCTCAAGTTCGCATTTAACTCTATTACCTAACCCTAACCCTAACCTACCCATTTTACCCCTCATGGACACAACCACACCATCCCTAAACCTACCCGGTTCACCCCCATACAATAACTTTACCCCTATCCAACCTAAACCTACTCTTCAATATTAATAAATATCTAAAACCTACCCTTAATAGGGAGGTTGGATTAATAAACATCTAAAACCTACCCATAAAAGGGAGGATGGGGTAATAAATATCTAAAACCTACCCTTAATAGGGAGGGTGGATTAATAAATAAATAAATAGATGAATAAATAATACCTATTAAAAAAAACTTTAATAAATAACACTTATAATTAAAAATAAGACTCACTCATACATTTAAAAATCTCACTATCTGTGACTCAATAATAAAAAGGCCAAGTGTATCGGTGATGGTGTGGTGGGCTGAGGACGTGGGGGCGGGCCTCGGCCGAGGCGAGAGAGCGGCCAGAAGGAGTATCGAAGGACTGAGCATTACCAGAGCTGGACGTTGCTTCAGCTCTTGGATTCTTTTCTAATCCTAAGCTTCCAAACTATGTGCAAACGATCGGGCGCCCTCGAATTAGTATATATACCAAATTTCAGAGTCCTGTTACTAGCCTTAGTAAGTGCACCCCATCCTAGGGGCTCAAGTTCGCATTTAACTCTATTACCTAACCCTAACCCTAAGTTCGCATTTAACTCTATTACCCTAACCCTAACAGGCCTGGACACACGCTTTTAGGCCTCCATCATGAGTCTGGGTGATGTTGAAGAGCCACATAAATTACTTACCTTATCCATATCGATGGGAAAACATTAAGAAAAATTATTTGCCTCGTCTATTCCGATGAGATGCCTCATCTATTCCGATGAGAAGACATGTTCGCTGCTTTTTCTATGGGGAAACGTGCACAACAGCACACACACTGAACCTACCAAACACTATTTGATGTGCAAACCTAAGATACACAACCACTAATTTTTTAGAACCCTATTTGGGATTTTTTGCATCAACAGAAACATATTCTTGGGCCCCTGGAAGCCTTAGATTGGTGGCTAGTTGATGTTCATGGCCCGTGCACTACCGTCAGGGGGCTTCGGCCCCTTGGCTGGATTTTTTTTACCCCCTAACAAATCAAGTGCAATCAACTTGAGGCGGTGCAATTTCGTATTTAACTCTATTACCTAACCCTAACAAATCAAGTGCAATCAACTTGAGGCGGCCCAATTAGTATATATACCAAGTTTCAGCACTCTACGTACAAGAGAACTGGGGGTGCAATACCGTATCTCGACGCCTGGTGGCGCTAGAGCTTCCAAACTATGTGCAAACGATCGGGCGCCCTCGAATTAGTATATATACCAAATTTCAGAGTCCTGTTACTAGCCTTAGTAAGTGCACCCCATCCTAGGGGCTCAACTGTGGGGGCTCAAGTTCGCATTTAACTCTATTACCTAACTCTATTACCTAACCCTAACCCTAACCCTTAATAGGGAGGTTGGATTAATAAACATCTAAAACCTACCCATAAAAGGGAGGATGGAGTAATAAATATCTAAAACCTACCCTTAATAGGGAGGGTGGATTAATAAATAAATAAATAGATGAATAAATAATACCTATTAAAAAAAACTTTAATAAATAACACTTATAATTAAAAATAAGACTCACTCATACATTTTTAAAAATCTCACTATCTGTGACTCAATAATAAAAAGGCCAAGTGTATCGGTGATGGTGTGGTGGGCTGAGGACGTGGGGGCGGGCCTCGGCCGAGGCGAGAGAGCGGCCAGAAGGAGTATCGAAGGACTGAGCATTACCAGAGCTGGACGTTGCTTCAGCTCTTGGATTCTTTTCTAATCCTAAACCCTGTCCAAGCCTAGGGCTGACCAGCTGTAAAGAGAAATTTAAACCTCGGGCTGACGCGCGAAACTCAAGTGGGGGTGCAGTACAATATCTCATCGCCTGGTGGCACTAGAGAGACCAAACCAAGTGCAATCAACTTGAGGCGGCCCAATTAGTATATATACCAAGTTTCAGCACTCTACGTACAAGAAAACTGGGGGTGCAATACCGTATCTCGACGCCTGGTGGCGCTAGAGCTTCCAAACTATGTGCAAACGATCGGGCGCCCTCGAATTAGTATATATACCAAATTTCAGAGTCCTGTTACTAGCCTTAGTAAGTGCACCCCATCCTAGGGGCTCAACTGTGAGGGCTCAAGTTCGCATTTAACTCTATTACCTAACCCTAACCCTAACCCTAACCCTAACTCTATTACCTAACCCTAACCCTAACCCTAACCCTTAATAGGGAGGTTGGATTAATAAACATCTAAAACCTACCCATAAAAGGGAGGATGGAGTAATAAATATCTAAAACCTACCCTTATTAGGGAGGGTGGATTAATAAATAAATAAATAGATGAATAAATAATACCTATTAAAAAAAACTTTAATAAATAACACTTATAATTAAAAATAAGACTCACTCATACATTTTTAAAAATCTCACTATCTGTGACTCAATAATAAAAAGGCCAAGTGTATCGGTGATGGTGTGGTGGGCTGAGGACGTGGGGGCGGGCCTCGGCCGAGGCGAGAGAGCGGCCAGAAGGAGTATCGAAGGACTGAGCATTACCAGAGCTGGACGTTGCTTCAGCTCTTGGATTCTTTTCTAATCCTAAACCCTGTCCAAGCCTAGGGCTGACCAGCTGTAAAGAGAAATTTAAACCTCGGGCTGACGCGCGAAACTCAAGTGGGGGTGCAGTACAATATCTCATCGCCTGGTGGCACTAGAGAGACCAAACCAAGTGCAATCAACTTGAGGCGGCCCAATTAGTATATATACCAAGTTTCAGCACTCTACGTACAAGAAAACTGGGGGTGCAATACCGTATCTCGACGCCTGGTGGCACTAGAGCTTCCAAACTATGTGCAAACGATCGGGCGCCCTCGAATTAGTATATATACCAAATTTCAGAGTCCTGTTACTAGCCTTAGTAAGTGCACCCCATCCTAGGGGCTCAACTGTGAGGGCTCAAGTTCGCATTTAACTCTATTACCTAACCCTAACCTAACCCTAACCCTAACCCCATCCTAGGGGCTCAACTGTGGGGGCTCAAGTTCGCATTTAACTCTATTACCTAACCCTAACCCTAACCTACCCCGACCATAACCCAAAACCTACCCATTTTACCCCTTATGGACACAACCACACCATCCCTAAACCTACCCGGTTCACCCCCATACAATAACTTTACCCCTATCCAACCTAAACCTACTCTTCAATATTAATAAATATCTAAAACCTACCCTTAATAGGGAGGTTGGATTAATAAACATCTAAAACCTACCCATAAAAGGGAGGATGGAGTAATAAATATCTAAAACCTACCCTTAATAGGGAGGGTGGATTAATAAATAAATAAATAGATGAATAAATAATACCTATTAAAAAAAACTTTAATAAATAACACTTATAATTAAAAATAAGACTCACTCATACATTTTAAAAATCTCACTATCTGTGACTGAATAATAAAAAGGCCAAGTGTATCGGTGATGGTGTGGTGGGCTGAGGACGTGGGGGCGGGCCTCGGCCGAGGCGAGAGAGCGGCCAGAAGGAGTATCGAAGGACTGAGCATTACCAGAGCTGGACGTTGCTTCAGCTCTTGGATTCTTTTCTAATCCTAACCCTAACTAAGTGCAATCAACTTGAGGCGGCCCAATTAGTATATATACCAAGTTTCAGCACTCTACGTACAAGAGAACTGGAGGTGCAATACCGTATCTCGACGCCTGGTGGCGCTAGAGCTTCCAAACTATGTGCAAACGATCGGGCGCCCTCGAATTAGTATATATACCAAATTTCAGAGTCCTGTTACTAGCCTTAGTAAGTGCACCCCATCCTAGGGGCTCAACTGTGGGGGCTCAAGTTCGCATTTAACTCTATTACCCTAACCCTAAAAAAAAAGACTACCCCTTTTTTCTAAACCTCAAAAAAAAGGGGGAAAAAAAACACTTCACACTACTCATTTTATTTCTTATATATATATAAAAAACAATTTTTTTTTTTTTTTCAGACATGAAATACAAACAAATATTGACAATGCAACTAACACAAACATACACCAAGGGACAAACTAACTGCTGCAGCAGGCTGTTGCTGAATTTGACTTCACAATATCTAGACACACTGCCTGTCGGAACAGAAGCAAATATGGAGGTGGGCAAGGAGCTGGAGAAGTGCAGGCAATGGGGAAGGGTCAAAGTTCATGGAGCCATGGTGGAGTTGGAGGAAGGAGCCCGAAACAGGAGGAGCCAGGTGGCAATCCAGAGGACAGCCAGGATGGCGGAGTTGATGGCAGGAGGAGCCATGGTGGAGAAGGGGCCGACTGACAGAGACTGAGCTGCTGGAAGTGGAGATCCAGATGGAACGGAGCAGAAGGGTGGGGATCCGGAAGACCGCGGTAGAGCCGGTGCAACTGAGAATGAAGGTGGAGCTGGAGAGAAAAAGGAGCCTGACAGAGCCAGAGGGATGGATTGATGAGACAAAGCCACAGGAGTGTAGTTCCGAGGTGGCAGGTGGTCGACGACTGACCAAGGCGGAGCCGGAGGGACGAGGGAGTCCAGTGGGATGACAGGCAACGGTGGAGACGAGGGAGCTAGGAGCCAGGAGCCGAGGCGGAGCAGATGGGTCGGAGGACCGAAGTGTAGTCCAAGGCTTGGAGGCTGGAAGTGGAGACAGGGGATCCGCATGTCTGGGCGGAACTGTAGACTGGAAGTCCCGAGGCGGCAGAACAGAGCGCATGGCAGGCACCGACTGAGGGTGAGCTGAGGGACTGACAGGCATCAACAGAGCTGGAGGCGAGGAACTAGCTGGTTTGAGAGGAGGCGGGAGAGGGAGGCTGGGAGGGAACACTAACAACACTCCCTCGAAGATGGACGATGTTGCCGGCTCACGCACTAGGTCAGAGGATGTTTCGCAGCGGGCTCAGGCAGTATCTCTGTATAGCGGGGTGACGGCTGGCTGGTCTCTGGTTCGGGAGTGGGGCTGGTGATATCCTCCTCTGAGGTGCTGACGGAGAAAAACAGTCCATTATTCTCCAGCACCCACTCCCACAATGGTGAAATCTTCTTTGGGACCATTCGCTGGCAGGCATGCCTTACACCGCTCGCTTAAGCTGGAGATGTAGAAAACACAGAGCAAGCAGTCCGGGAAGTAGGTAAGGCACACCAGATCGAGAAAGTCCCTGGTATGGTCCTCCAGCGAATGGTCCATCTGCTCCAGGCACAGGAGTTGGACAGCTGACAAGGCCATTCCTGGAGAGGGAACAAAAACCAAAAAAATAAATAAATAAAGAAAAACGGCGCTTACAAATACTTCAGTTTTTCGGTCTGCTATACTGTTACGGTGTGCTATACTAATGAGGTGCACGACAAGGAGTAAAGTCCAAACAGAGTCTTTTTAATAATAAACAATACAAGAAACAGAAACAACCCAGGAACGAGGGGTAGCAAACACACAGATGGAATAATAGCAGACAAAGAATCAGGGGGGGAACACAGGCTTTAAGTACTCAAAGTGATCAAGGGAAAACAGAAACAGGTGAGCTAATTAACTAATCAGGGAACTAAGAAAACTAGGTCAACGTAACTGTTACGGTCTAAAAATGGTCTAGGGAAGACTGCAACAGAACTAAAAATGGTTGATGGTGAGGCACTGTGCGACGGCAGAGAAAACGTCTCCAGACCCAGAAAAAAAAACAAAAGGTACAATAACCCACACAGCCACGGTAGTTCAGCAAAAAGAGAAGTTTTTATTTACCATCTAAACAGGAGTGATGTTGAAGGGGGTATTAACTTCAGAAGGGGGCAAGGCCAAAATAACAAACATAAAGGAGCTAACCGTGTAAACCAACTGACTAAGCTCCCTAAACTAACATAACCAGGAGAAAATAAGTAATACAAAACAAAATGGCACCCAACTTCCTACTGAACCCAAAACAAAAAGACAAATTAAAGCTTAAGATTTAATATGGGCTAATGAAGTTAACACTCACTTCTCTGTAGATTAAGGATCAGTCTTAGCTGTAATCAACGAAACCAACAGCAGAAACTCTACTTCAACAATCTCAACACAATTGAGATAAAAGGTACACCAAAGCACCAATTAGGGCTTCACAATAAAGTCTGAAGTCTAGAGAGGAGTTCTCAGCCGTCGCACACTATCCAGCCACCACCAACTGCTGGTCTGAGTAGCAGCTGAAGTTTAAATACTCGCTCTCCTCTCCCATTTTCAAATCACTGCAGGGCTCTTAATTAGCCTAAGGTGGGAGATACAGGTTCTGCAGGGAGAGAGAGAGAGAGAAAAAACAAGACACGGGGATCACACAACAGAACCTTACGGCTCTGGACGTAACAGTAACACTGACATGCCTTTCCTCATTGTGGATGTTTGTGTTGTAGTTTGCAAGTTTATTTATATAGCACATTTCACACACAATGGTAATACAAAATGCGGTCCCACTTTATATTAGGTGGCCTTAACTACTATGTACTTACATCAAAAAATAAGTACAGTGTACTTATTGTGTTCATACTATATTGCAAAACGCTTTTGCTGCTATTGAGGTGGGATATGGGTAAGGTTAGGGACAGGTTAAGTGGTATAGGGAGGTTTATGTGTAACTATAAATGTAATTACAGAAATTAATTACAGATGTAATTACATATAGGTATTTTTAAAAATATAAGTACAATGTAAAAACATGTACGTACACAATAAGTGCATTGTACTGAATGATTAATTTAAATGCAAGTACATAGTAGTTAAGGCCACCTAATATAAAGTGGGACCCAAAATGCTTTACATAAAATTAATATTCATAAAAACAAACATAAAAATAAAACCAAGGAATTGAAATAGAAAAATTGATTTGAAATCAAATTCAGCATCATCTAGACACACTGCCTGTCGGAACAGAAGCAAATATGGAGGTGGGCGATGAGCTGGAGAAGGGCAGGCAATGGGGAAGGGACAAAAGTTCATGGGGCCAGGGTGGAGTTGATGGAGGAAGGAGCCCGAAGCAGGAGGAGCCAGGTGGCAATCCAGAGGCCAGCCAGGATGGTGGAGTTGACGGCCGGAGGAGCCATGGTGGAGAAGGGGCCAACTGATGGAGACTGAGCTGCTGGAGGTGGAGATCCAGGTGGAACGGAGCAGAAGGGCGGGGATCCGGAAGACCGGGTGGAGCTGTAGACTGGAAGTCCCGAGGCGGCGGAACAGAGCAAATGGCAGTTGCTGACTGAGGGTGAGCTGAGGGACTGACAGGCATCAGCGGAACTGGAGGCGAGGAACTAGCTGGTTTGAGAGGAGGCGGGAGAGGGAGGCTGGGAGGGAACACAGGAGGACTTGAGCTGGACGGAACCAGAGGAGACACAGGAGATTCAGGGCTGGACGGAACCAACGGAGACGCAGAAGATTCAGAGCTGGACGGAACCAGAGGAGACACAGGAGATTCAGGGCTGGACGGAACCAACGGAGACGCAGAAGATTCAGGGCTGGACAGAACCAGCGGAGACGCAGAAGATTCAGAAGCACAGGGTAGTACTTCTCCAAACCAGTCTATCAGGTCCATCTGGAAGATGTCCATTAGTTCCTCTTTATAACTCCCAGAAACCAGATGAAGCTCATCCTCAGTCGTAGAAGTGTGGGCGGGGCTTCCCTCCAAGCCCTCATACACCAACAAAACTCTCTCGAAGATGGACGATGTTTCCGGCTCACACACACTTGGTCAGAGGATGTTTCGCAGCGGGCTCAAGCAGTATCTCCGTATAGCGGGGTGACGGCTGACTGGTCTCTGGTTCGGGAGTGGGGCTGGTGATATCCTCCTCTGAGGGGCTGATGGAGAAAAACAGTCCATTATTCTCCAGCACCCACTCCACACAAATGGTGAAATCTTCTTTGGGACCGTTCGCTGGCAGGCGTGCCTTACACCGCTCGCTTAAGCTGGAGATGTAGAAAACACAGAGCAAGCAGTCCGGGAAGTGGGTAAAGCACGCCAGATCGAGAAAGTCCCTGGTATGGTCCTCCAGCAAATGGTCCATCTGCTCCAGGCACATGAGCTGGACAGCTGACAAGGCCATTCCTGGAGAGGGAACAAAATCCAAAAAATAAATAAATAAACAGAAAGAAAAATGCCGCTTACAAATACTTCAGTTTTTCGGTCTGCTATACTAATGAGGTGCATGATGAGGAGTAAAGTCCAAACAGACTCTTTTTAATAATAAACCATACAAGAAACAGAAACAATCCAGGAACGAGGGGTAGCAAACACACAGATGAAATAATAGCAGACAAAGAATCAGGGGGGAACACAGGCTTTAAGTACTCAAAGTGATCAAGGGGAAACAGAAACAGGTGAGCTAAGTAACTAATCAGGGAACTAAGAAAACTAGGTCAGCGTAACACTGACATGCCTTGCCTCAGTGTGGATGTTTGCGTTGTAGTTTGCAAGTTTATTTATATAGCACATTTCATACACAATGGTAATACAAAGTGCTTTACATAAAATTAATATTCATAAAAACAAACATAAAAATAAAACCAAGGAATTGAAATTGAAAAATTGATTTGAAATAAATTAAATCAGTTAAGAATACATAAAATAAAGTGCACTAAGAACAGAAGAAAGAAAAAAACAGGCTAGTTCTGATTTATTTTTTTTTTTAAAAAGATTGAGACAGTAGGTTTAAATGTAAACTATAAACTCAAAGGTGATGCATAAAGATAAAATTTCAAGGTATTTAAGAGAAGGAAACCTGTTCAAGGTGAACTTGTGAGAGAGAAGAGGGCATCAGTGTCTCGTTGAACCAAAGTCTATAAATGACCTTGATGCCTTGAGACTTATTCAGACAAATACCAAAGTACTCAATGTAAAGGATAACACATCCAACTGAGATCCCAGCTAACCTGCAGAAAATTACATGCAAGGTAAAAATAGATCTGAAATGCAAAATTTGCTTAAACAAAGTTATTATTTCAAGATATTACAGAAAGCAAACATGCTTGTTTGGTCTGGGAAAAAAAAAGTTAAATCATGTCCTCTGGTCCAATCAAGGTCTCAGTCCAGCAAAAGATGAGCTGACAGCAGCTTCAGATCTGAGACTATGGAGGTGCCAAACCGCTGTACACATGTTGGTGGAGAGCAGTGAATTAAACACACACGCACTTAAACACACTATAAAAAAAATAGCATAACTTGCATCAAAAACACATTTACTCTTATGAATTCCAATTTGTAGTCACCACAACATTGAGGATGTTAAATATCAAGGCTTTAACAAAAGATAGCGCTTTACTCCGATTAAATCACATTCACAGCAATGCTTTGCAACCACTGCATTTGGTCAGCATCCACAATTTAAACCATTGTTTCTGCACTGCTCAGAACCAAATAAATATACAAATAAATCTATACAAGCTTTGTGTGGGTGAATTTCTGAATGTTACTCACTCATTTAAAGCAATAAAAGAGCATTTGAAATTGCAATTAACAATTAATCCTCAAGCACTCCGATCGTTTGTGAATAAAATAAGAATCAAGTTCCTTCAGTTCATGTCAGCACTGAGTCTTACCTGAAATTGACAAAAAATAAAATAAAATACAATAGTGATAAACTGAAACACAGTTATGGAAATATGCATTCACAACACATGCTGAATACTTTCCTCTGAGGTGATTTCGCTTGATGAAGCTCTTAACATCTGTGTCACACTCAAACTGCACATGCAGACAAAAACTCACCTGCCTGTAGCTTTTTAGCAACCCTTAGACCTTGATTAGCTGGTTCAGGTATAACTGTTCAGATTATTATTCAAACCAATGATAGTTACATATCTGATTTTTGGGTGGGTTTTCAAACATCTACGATGAATTATCCTACTTAATAAAATAAGGCAGCCACAAAACTCTTTTTCTGAACTTGTATTCCTTTCAATTGAAATGATAGTAGAAAAGTAATACATATTTTGCACCAAACACAATATCAACCAAACACCCTTTGCTCATCTGAGATCAAAATCTGCCCCATCTCGATCACACTATGAATAAAGTTCTTTTGTGTGAAAGCATTATATGTGCAAAAAAACCAAAGAGAACAGTCTTATCTGTAATTATGTTAGTTACTGAAGTAGTTCAATGGAGATGATAACTGAAGTCAACGTTGTCCTTGAAGCATGGTTATAATCCGTATTGTAGAGCGTCAAAGCAGTCCTTACAACAAACCCACGGGAGGGCACCAAACAGGCCAACTTTAGTCCTTGCCAACGCCAGCAAACGAAGATCCAAGTTCACTCCACATCGCTGACATATGCTTTACGCATAACGAAAAAGACCCTTCTACCAACAGAAAATTACCTCAATTATTAACCAATTAACCACAGGAAAAAGATACCAAAGAGGTTTGCTTTACAAAATGGCTAATCAAAAATAACTTTCATAAATAAATGGATGTAACAAAAGTAACCATACTCACAGTTGAGAATAAAACAAATGTTTCTCAACAAGGGCCTTCCCCAAACGCAGTAAACCAGCCCAAACGTTGCTACTCTGCACACTGGCACACTACCAAATGGTAGCCATACTTTCTTCTTCCATTAAACTACTACATTTATCCATACTCACAAAAAAGGTTAAGGCTGCCCCCTACAAGTGAGGAATAAAACTGCAGCTGCACTCAACTAGTAACAATCTGAAGACTGTTACACAGGTGTGTTTGATTAGGGTTGCAGCTGAACTCTGCAGGACTGAGCCACCACTGGGTTAGATGTTTCAGTACCATTAAAATCAGTTATACAAGCAAGGTAAATAATTAAAAGAATGAAGTACAAACAAACATTGAAATTTTCACTGTGAGTAAGAATATTTTTTTAATCTCCAATAGGTTATTCACTTTCCAACCTCCATTTTTTGTTTGTTTTTGCTGTCCTACCCTTTTGTTACCACTCTTAAACAATTGCAATTGGTTGTTTCACCTGGTTGCTTTCATCATGATTGGTTAATCTGACTGTCATCCATTTTGGCCAATGACAAAAGTGCGCGCCTTCTTACTAGTAAATTTGAAAATATGTCAGTTTGGTGATGTGTTTGACTGCGAGATTACTCGGTCAGTTCCGGTTATGTGCCTGTTAAAGTCTTATTTTAAACTAATTTGAGTTGTGGCATGACAATGGAGAACAGAAGCTGGAGTGTGAACACAGAGGAAGGGGCAGACTGGATGTGGTCCTGCAAACATGGCGATATCAGGAAACAAAACATTTTTCAGTCAAACCATAGTAAAGTTATGTTTTGTGTCCATAATTTATGGGAGTGAGAATAAATCAAAGTGAGAGTCTAAAATTGCAATTAGCGTATTAGCGCTGACTAGTAAGTTATGTATTTCAATGCAGTGTGTCAGTTTGCTGTGTGTTTGTATTAATGTCAGCTAAGTTAGTTTAAAACTCAAACTCGTGAAGTAAAGGAGCATCGGAATACGTAAAGTGAATGAGAAAACTGCAATTTACACTCAGAAACACTGGAATCTATAGGATAGTTGAGATGTTGTATTTGTTGTGTCGATGACCATTTCTGAGTATTTTTTTTTCTTTTCACCTCTTCAAAAACTGATAACAGCTAATGATAAGATATTGGTTTACTTTTTAAATCAAGCACAGGTTTTTCAGGGAAAACAGGCACCCAACACAGAGACTACAGTAAGATGTTATTCAGTTTTAACCATTTCTAGACCTCACATTGGGATAATATCTGTAGTATTAAGTATGATTCGAGTCATTATAAGTACAGTTGTAAGACATTTCCCCACTGGTGATAGAAAATGTGAGTAACTTTTTTTTTTCTCCTGTTGTCTTTCTTCCTCTGAGGTGGCACAAAGAAAGAGAAATAGAACTTGTCACCATCATCAGTCCTTTATTTCATTCACTGGGGAACATCACAACCTTCAGATGTGTCTTATCAGGATAAATGCAGCTGCAGGGAAAATTATTTGAAGGTAGGTTTGATTGTGGTGTACAAATTGGCTTTTTTTAAGCTACAGTTGTGTTCACCTTGCTATGATATCTATGGAAAGGGCCCATTTTTGTGAATCCTCTTTGTCTTTTTTTTGGGGATTAACATTTTCCTGATCAGATTGTCTTGCATTAGGTTTATGTTTAAATTTTCAATCATTACTAACCGTTTCAAAGCTGAAAATTTATGTTGTCTAAATGGCACATAATTGCAAATGGCAGTACAATTTAAATACATTTTGTTTAAGATTGTTTAAAGGAATGGTTTTAAAAAAAAAAAACATTCTTTTTAAGGACTCGTCAGCCCCATCCTACTCCAGATTCACCAAGGATCCAGCTGAAACCCCGTTCACACTACAAGCGACGCGCAACGACAAAGCAACACGATCCCATCCATTTCAATGGAGAGCTGGCGATTTCCAGCGACAGAGGCTGTTGGCTACCAGATGGGGCGTGTCCAGTGACGCAACAAAGTTCAGAATCATTCAACTTTATGCAAATGAAGAGTGACTTTCAGGAGCAATAGCCAATAGGAAAGAAGATGGTAGAGCTCATGTGATCGTTCTCCTCTCAGCCGTAGATAAACATACACAATGAAAAAAAGTAGGCTCTGCTTCTCATTCATATTTGTTTGTATGTACGGATTAAATTTATATTTATATTATATTTAGTCTTTTGCCTCCCAAATGTTTTTATTTAGCGGCAAGAATCCTGATTCGCTGTGAAGGCAACCAGTAGTGAGAACGCCTGCTAGCAGCCTCATCGCCAGCCCCGGTGACCGCAGCTTCATTACTGGCCATTTGGAGGAGGATTGTCCTTTATCTGCAAAAACAGAATTGTCACAACTTCATAAATGTATTAAAAATAAAAAACTGAAATAAGTATTCATACCCTTAACTAAATATTTAGCTGAAGAACCTTTACAGTCTCAAGTTTTTTTTTTTTTTTGTTGTTGTTTGATGCGACGAGCTTTGCTCAGAAGCATTTGGCAATTATCCGCCATCCTACTCATCTCTTCACCTCTCAAGCTCTGTCAGGTTGGATGGGGGCAGATGCACATTTTCAGGTTTCTCCAGAAATATTTGATTTTTTACATATCAAAACTGCCGTGGCAGAAAAAAGGTTTGGAAACACTGGTTTAATCATTCAGACTTTTATTTTATTTATTTTTTATTCAAGATTAAACATTTTAAATGGACTGCAGCCATTAACATTTTGTCAGAACTTCTAGTAAATTACATTTTATTTTTAGTTGTCTGTTCAGAATCGTGATGTCTGAAACTAAAAAAATTGGAATTCTCTATGCATCCAGAATCATGCAGCTCTAACTTATGTCATCATTTACTCACCCTCAAATTGCTCCAAACCTGTATGAATTTCATTATTCTGCTCAACACAAAAGATATTTTGAAAACGGTTGTGGGGTACCATGGACTTTTTTCATACTGTGGAGGTCAATGGTGCCTCACAAAAAAAAAAAAAAAAATTTTGTCGATCTATTCCGTCCATGTCAGAGAATCTGAACATGAGAAACTACCTAACAGAAAAATATCTAAAATGCATATGCATACATTATAAGGTGATTTTATGATTACACATTGAAATCAGAGTTGTCTGAATAAATAAACAGTAATTCTCTATTAATTTGGCCTTCTAGTGATATTCCAATACATTGACTATTCCAAATTAAGTTTTTTCTTATCCTTAGTATAAGTTATTTCATATGGTATTTTAACATGTGTATAGCATAATATTTCACATTTACTAAACGCATCCTAAAAAAGTTGAATGGCATAAACACTTTGGTTTTTACTCTGTTTTCCGTACTGTAGGGGAGGGCAGCATCCTCATACACCATCTTCCTGAAAAATTTTAAAATGTCCTTTTTTTAATCATTTTAGTATAACCATGATTCAGCTAAGCACAAAAGTGCTAATTTAATGTTATTTTGTATAGCTGTATATCTAAAAAAAAATAAAATAAATATTTGTTTTGCAGAGGCTCTTAAGACTGCACTGATGTCAAAGGTCAACCGGCAAGAAGCTGAGGGGGAACTCTCAAAATTGGTACAAGAGACAGAGGAGGACTGAGGGTGTCTAGAATGCACAAATGTCTGTCTGCAGTGTAAGCAGTACTGAAAAATGTATAGTTGCTGTTGCTTCTAACTGTCCCCAGTTTTTTTTCTTGTGCAAATGTTCAAAGCTTTCAGTAAACACTGGTTCAAATACAGGTTCAAAATGTGTGTTAACTTTAACAGTTACATTAATTTTAACAATTAGGTATCAGAATATAGCATAATATGATGGGTAGTTTCAATAAATTTGAAATTTTAAGCATATTGTCTTGTTGAGCCCACCCTAACACCCAGATAGGTTTTGCATATGATCCCTAGTTGGGCCCACCTAAAACCCAGTGAAATCCTGCATAAAACCCATATGGATAAGTTGCATGGGGCCAACATGGAACCCGTGGACAAACCCACTTACAACCCATATTTAGATGGAACACAGATGGGTTTTGCATATTATCCCTAGTTGGGCCCCACCTAAAGCCCAGGGAAATCCTGCATAAAACCCACATGGGCATGTTGCATGGGGCCAAGATGGAACCTGTGGACAAACCCACTTACAACCCATATTTCAGCCCATGTAGTAACCTTGTAGTACCCACATAAAAAATAAAGCTGGGGCCAAGATGGGTCTTGCGCATGTTGCCCAGTTGGGGCCCAACAGTTGGCAAGTACAATCCCACATGAAATCCATGTGGGCAATTAGCATTGGGCCATTATGGAACCCACGGACATCCCATTTTGGGCCCATTTTTTCAGCCCATGTAAAACCCACCTGGGCCCCACACACAGATGTTGGCTGGGTCCTTGTGCAAACAAAAATTTCACTGGATTATTACAATTAATGGCAAAATGAATTTTTGGAAATATAAACTGATATTTCCACTGACACATTTGTCACGGTGCACACAGCAGGGAGGGACGAGGAAGACGGACACGAGGAATAACTTCAAAATAATAGTCTTTAATGGTGACATCAAGGCAGGACAAGGCAAGGCAGACACAGACAGGAACACCGGGGAATAACGAGTAGACCAGACAAACACTAACTGAACAGGCAGGAACTAATATACACACGACAATCAATGATAATTACAAAAACACGGCTGGACAACACTAAACTAATAATCACACTTAACAAGGACAGGAACAAGACCAAATAAGGACACAAGGGGCGGGAACACAAGACACACACGACAGAGGACTGACAACATTACAGCGAAAGATAGAAATAATGGACTTGAAATAATTTTTTGTTGGTGAAAATAAGACTGGCCTAAGAAATAAAGGAATAAATGATTTGCTGAAATAAATATAATTCACTTGTAATAACATTTTATCCTGAATTAACTTTATTACCTTTTTTCTTTATTGATTATTTTCTGTATTTATTTTTATTTCAACTTATTTATTCTTTCATTTATTTTTATAATTAATTAATTAACTTATTTATTTTTAAGTCTATTTATGCATTCATTTATTTTTTATATATATTTATTCATTCCCACATATATTTATTTATTTAAAATGTATTAAAAATAAATGAATTTATTAAAAATTTATTTATTTATTTTTATGCAACATTGACATTTTTTAATACACATTATTTTTTAAATACACGATTTAATTATTTCTATACTTCATGCTTCAGTTTAACACAATTGTATAGAAAAGTTTCTTACTATAAAATACTTTTGTATATCCTAATAACAAAAATATTTTTATAAGGTGAAAAAACATCTTGTTAAAACTATAAACTTACACTACCAGTCAAGTTTTTTAACAGTAAGATTATTAATATTTGTTAGTGAAAACAAATAAAACATTATGAAAACATTGCATTCACTGCAGTACGGTGTTCGTTTCTAATCAAAGAAAAGACCAAATGGGTGCAAAAAGAAAATACAACTTCAAAAAGTTAATTTATAACTTATATTATTAGATAAACAACCCGAAAAGAAACAAAAAATATGATCCACAAATGTCTTGTTAAATCTGAGCATGGTCAGTTAAAAACTTAACATATTTAAAAATTACGATATAATATAAATTATTTTACCGATAAGCAATTTACATTTTTAGACACCTTAACGATAACCTTCCCCCAAACCCAAACAAACGCATTTAATAACGAATATAAAACATATGAAACATAATAGACAGAAATATGTAAGGAAATGACCATTTTAGTAACAACATAGCATTACAAAAAAAATATTTTGGGTTGCTAATCCCATTCCTACCTTTAAACCGAACTACAGCCATTTCTTACAGCAACGTAATGCTATAAATAAAAGCATGATGGACAGACAAGTGCAATCCTAATAATTTACTGCAAAAATGTCAAAAACATTACCAAAAGTAGTCCAAATGATGATGCGTTGCAGCCGCAGGTGAAATACAATAGTTTTGTGTGAGGTACAGAGCAGAATTTAAATTGATGATCAATGGAAATATTATTCAGATTACCATCCCGATCCACTCCGTGAAAGCTTGCATCATTCAAACGAACCTCACCAGAAGCACGGCATGACGCGATCTGTGACAAATTTGAATTTAAAGTCGCTGTAGATTGATGACACAGTTGCCAAATCCACGTATTATACGGGACTTTGGGCTTCTTTATTTGTAAAGTTGCGTGAAAAAATCCCTGGTCGCGGGTTGCGGTTTTTTGGGCTTATTTAAAAAAATATATCATGTTGCTTGTTAGGGAAATCTGACAACTTCGTTTCTTTATGTATGTTCGCCGTATTCTCCAATGCATTGATTGACACTCTATCTGCTCACAGTTAATAGCCAACCAGTGTAATAATATAAGTGCCATAGCGTAATTCATCAAATCCTCCCCCTCATTGGAGAAAAAGACGCGTGACGCTGTAATCCAAGTGATGATAGAAGTAGACGTAAAGGAGTGGGATGACTTTCTTTTAACCTAATTTTTACAATGTTTTTGTAATGTATTAATTATCACAGGCTATAATAAGGAACAAGTCATCATATCCTAATACTGAGTAAATACATTTGGTTCGATTAGCCTGGTATGGCAAGATGTATTAAAATGTATTTCTCTTTTTTTTATTTAAACCACATTATTAGATTACCTTTTGACTTAATGAATACACATAAATGATAGCTTAATGATTTTTTATCTTTTTTATAATATTTTTAATAATATTATATAATATTTTCTTTTTTAATATAATATATTATAATTTAATATAATATTTTATATTTTTTGTATTATTTATGTGGCATTTTGTTTTGTTTTATATTTAATTTATTTGATAGTTATGTATACATTATTTTATTTCAAATGGAAGAAAAACCTGTTTTTGACGTCAGAATACTTTCCCACTGTACATGGCTGTGGGGACGAGCAGTTTTGTGGTGCTTGGAATTCTTTAGAATTAATTAAAAACAAATACTGCCACATTGATGGCTAATGAAGGTGTAATTGTTCAAAAAACACATTGTTTCATAAAAAAAAAAAAATATATATATATATATAATTGTAACCAAGTGTTTTTCAAGTGTAATATTTCTGTAAAGGCTAGGGACAGAAAAATTGACATTTCCATAGAATGACCCCTATATATATTTTAGGCTATGTTATATAAATTTTTGGCTATGTTACAGCTCCCCTTTGAAGCTCTTGTGCTTTTGTGCTTTTCTCCTTTTCCATCTCTCCTATTCTGCTCACAGGTGATTGTAGACGAGTTGTGTTCCCAATTTTGTTTCAGTTTTTGTAAAATAGCTTCTGTTTTTGCTTTTCAGATAAAAGAGTGGTTTCAGTTTAATATGTTGCATGCTCATTTATTGGTAATAAATAATTGATACTGAATAATATTGATGATAATAAATCATCCAAAAATATTGGGCCTGTTTTGGGCCTGTTTTTGAAGCTGCGGTTGCTTATTTGTCTCACGAGAGTTGGCAACTGTGATGGATGAAGATCTCTGAATAAACGGCTGAATTTGGGTCTGTTCCTCGCAGTCGTATCAATTCAGAAGACTTGAATTACAGTGCACAAATAAAATTGATTCCTTTTGTAATTGTGTATTACGTTTTTGGTGTGTTTTATGGTTCTATTGTCAGTCACAGCATGTTGGAGAAACGGCAAACAAAATAAATATTTCATAAAAATGGTTGAATAATTACAGAAATGTTATTAATTTTAAGGGTTAGTCGTGTTGAACATTTTATTCTTCGAAAGGAGTTGACAGCAGAAATCACACAGAACAAACTGAAATTGTATTATTTCATATTAAGTAAATGAGTAAACTTAATTTAATGAATGCACTTGAAAACATTGCCTTGGTATGACAACAAAAATAATAAAAATGTTAATGCCACAGTTGCAATATTCATAAGGATTTATGTTGTCAATAAGCTATTTCAGTGTATGCAAACATAGTAACCAGTACGTTTAATTGTAGAACCCCATTTTACAATAGATACAAATTCTCATGAGATCATGTTGCTAAACTTTAATACTCACTTTAGTTTAGCAAGGTATGTTCACAACATTAGCTTCTTTTCCAGAAAACTATTACTAAAATAACTTTCCATGATAGATAATTAAATTAGCAGACATACTCACCGTAGAAGAATCATGTTGGCTCTCTGCTGGTGAAGAAAAAAAAGCCTCAGTCTGGTTTGACTGCTGCTGGGATGGATAGGTGGATCCCTCTCCTCTGCTTCTGCTATTGGAGCATATGCCGCTCAGGACCCTTGTGATTGGTTTAAAACGCAAGGTATCCAATGGGCCACAAATGCAGGGAAATGACAGATAGTATAAGGATTTACTGTATATAATGAGAATTGAGCATTTCACCTATAAGTGAAATGTGTGCTTCCAATGTTTCCAAATGGCTCAGGAGGATATGTTGCAGCACAGTCCCAAATGAAACGTCCCCATCTGACTAAAAGGGAACCATAAGGGAACGTTCTGTTAACATCCCAAAAGTCCTCTTTTTAATGTTGCTATGTGACCACAGAATAACCAATATAGAACGTCCTCCTAATGTCATATTGGGAACGTTATTAAATGACTAAAAGAGGACCATATGGGAACATTCTGTTAATGTCCCAAATGTCCTCTTTGTAACGTTATGTGACCATAGAATAATCAATATACTGTAGAACGTCCTACTAAAGTCATATTTGGAACATTATACTAAAAGAGTGGTCCTCTTTTAGTATATGGGTCATTCCTGTTATACAGTGACTTTTCTGTCTCTATGATTTACTTACTCATATTTTCTCTAAAATAGTCACATATTGATAAGAAATTGTTTAAATTATACATATTAGGTCTACTTTATCACTTAAACAGAGATAATTAACGTTCTGTTAAAGTCCCAAATGTCCTCTTTGTAACGTTGCTATATGACCATAGAATAATACAGAACGTCCTCCAAAAGTCATATCTGGAATATTATATGACTAAAAGAGGACCATATGGGAACGTTCTGTTAACGTCCCAAATGTCCTCTTTGTAACGTTCTTATGTGACCAAAAAACTAACCAATATAGAACGTCCTCCTAATGTCATATTGGGAACGTTATTATATGATTAAAAGAGTACCATATGGGAATGTTCTGTTAACGTCCCAAATGTCTTCTTTGTAACATTCTTATGTGACCAAAAAATAAACAAAATAGAACGTTAAGTCACGTAAGTAACATTGAGCACCAACACTTTCATAACCAAAAGAGGAGGTTTTAGGAACATCCCTAATGTTCTGTAGAGGTTCGGGACTTTAGTCACCTTTAGGGAACTTTTAGGGAACGTTGTGCAAGGTTGCGAGAATGTCCCCTCCTACGTGGGGGGTTAGGAGAGGCAAAGAAAATACAAGTAAACTATCCCTAGCATATATATGTAGATGCTGTTACGAACTACAAATTAAACCCTACTCAAAGAGAAAATAAAATGATTCATAACAATTAACAGGGATCTATTCAAGAAAGATCCCTGGGGTCCCCGCTCTCTTCCTCAATTTCTCAACCACAAGACACTTAGATGCAAATAAACATAAGTTTATTTAAAGGATAAACAAAAGGAACATCAAACTTCGGGAGGGGCAAATTGCCAAAGAAAATTACAATAACAAAACTACTTCTTTACGAAAACTAACCTGCAAATCAAGTAACAAATAAAATACAAGTTCTTACCTCCCTGCTAACATAAACAGGAGAAAACAAACAAAACAAACAGGCACCCGTCTCCCAACCCAGCTCCACTGAAACAAGGTCCAGGACGTAAGTAACCAAACGTACAATTACAACTAAGCATTATTTCAATCAATGGTTGAAAACAAATGTCTCAATTAGCGATGCTTTCACACACGTTTGAACAGAGGAAACAACAAAGCCACCAGGAGAGCGGGGAGCCAACGATTCCTTCCACCAGATGACTTAAATACTGCGGCCATCTTTCCTGCCACCAACCAGCTCCGTCCTCCTAATCAGCTTCACCTGTAAACAATTAGAGCAAAAGAGGGAGAGACAGAGGAACACAGGAGAAGACCTACGCACACACACACACGAGCGAATGATATCACGTTCCCCTAAAAACACGCAAATCCATTCGTAACACCTCCACACCAAAAAGATACAAACAAGAAGTTTGTATCACTATCCAACAACACCTTAAACTTCAGCACCATGAACTCTGGACAGTGCATCCGCAACAATATTCTGCGAGCCCTTTTTGTGTCGGATCTCTAAATAAAACTCTTGTATTATTAACGACCAACGCATTAACCGTTTATTCGAGTTACACATCCTAGCCAGGAAAACAAGGGGGTTGTGATCAGTATACACAACAATAGGAAAAGAACTTCCACCCAAGTACACCTCGAAGTGTTGTAGCGATAAAAGTAACGCAAGAGCTTCTTTTTCAATCGTACTATATCTGCGCTGACACAACGTGAACTTCTTCGAGAAATAACAAACTGGGTGTTCAATCCCCAGCTCACTCTCTTGAATAAGAACGGCACCAGCGCCAGTCGCAGAAGCATCCACTTCTAACTTAAACGGGCATCCAAAATCTGGCGCTGAAAGGATAGGAGCATTACACAGCAAGTCCTTGGCTGCTCGAAAAGCTTGCTCACAAGCAGGAGTCCACACAAAAACTCGGGCTGTACTGAGAAGATCGGTTAACGGTGAAACAACACTAGCAAAATTGCGACAGAAACCTCTATAATATCCTGCCATACCTAAAAATCTGCGCAGACCTCGTTTATTCCCAGGTGCAGGAAATTCCATAACAGCCGAAATCTTTGCGTCAACTGGGCGTACTTGACCCTGTCCTACCACTTTTCCCAAATACACTACTGTAGCCTTAGCAAATTCGCATTTGGCTAAGTTTAAAGTCAGGGAAGCACCAGCAAGCCGTGAGAACACCTCACGTAAAGAACTCACATGCTCTTCCCACCTAGAAGAATAGATCACGATATCGTCTAAATAGGCTTCACAATTCTCAACTCCACTCAATACAATCCGCATCAACCTTTGGAATGTTGACGGTGCATTGCGCATTCCGAACGCCATAACTGAATACTGCATGAAATCGTCAGGGGTCACAAAAGCTGAAATCTCTGAAGCACGAGGAGTAAGAGGCACTTGCCAGTATCCCTTTAGAAGGTCCAATTTCGTTACAAACTTTGCAGGACCCACTCGATCAATGCAGTCTTCCATACGGGGAAGCGGAAAAGAATCAGGTTTAGTTACTGCATTGACTTTACGATAGTCTGTGCAAAAACGAACCGACGAATCAGACTTGGGGACTAACAAACAAGGCGAACTCCACGCACTCTGACTGAAATTCGCAAAGTTATTTTGACGTAAATACTCGACTTCTGCTTTCATCAACTCACGTTTCTTTGGATTAATCCGATAAGGATGCTGCTTTATAGGCTGCGCATCACCAACATCGATATCATGCTGAAGTACTGTAGTCTGTGACGGAATATCACAAAAGAGTGAACATGAATCTCCAATTAATGCAACAATATCTTTTCTTTGATTCGGAGTTAAGTGACTTAAATAAACATCCAAATCATTCAGTATTATAGAGTTTGACAATCGACCAGAAGGCACAGAGAACTCCTGCTCAGCAACATCATCTGCCACAGGCAGAAACGCAACAACAGCACTTGACTTAACTGTAACAGACTCATCTTTCACATAAGACTTAATCATGTTAACATGAACCAATCGTGACTTTCTTCGTCGATCAGGCGTGCAAATCAAATAATTTGTGTCAGACAATTTCTTCATCACTGTATAAGGACCTGAGAACTTTGGTTTCAAAGCAGAGCCTGGCGTAGCCAATAGCAGCAAAACTGACTCGCCCGGCTGAAATGAACGAGCGACACTTTTACGGTCATAATATTCCTTCATATCAGCTTGAGACTCTGCCAAATTGATTCTCGCTTTCTCACAGACTTTACGAAGGCGTTCACGAATAGAAGTGACATACTCTGATACAGGAACAAGTGGAACGTTATCAGCAACCAATTGTTCGCTTAATAACTTTAACGGGCCACGAACCGTGTGACCAAAAATGAGCTCCGCAGGACTAGATCCTAACGACTCTTGAACGGTTTCTCTTATTGCAAATAAGAGCAAAGGAAGATCATCAGCCCAGTCCTTACCAGACTCAGCACAGTGAGCTCGCATCATCGATTTAAGTGTCTGGTGAAATCGCTCGAGAGCTCCCTGTGATTGCGGATGATATGCGCTTGACACTACGTGACTCACAGAAATTCCATTCAACACTTGTTCAAACACTTTCGATTTAAAATTGGTTCCTTGATCAGTCTGAATCACACGAGGTAGACCAAATGTGGAACAGAATTTAATCAATTCTTTCACAATTGTTTTTTCTTTAAGATTACGTAATGGCACTGCCTCAGGGAAACGTGTTGTCGCGCACATTAACGTCAAAATATACTGGTAACCAGCCTTTGACTTTGATAAAGGACCAACACAGTCTAGAATAAGACGCTCAAATGGCTCTCCCATCACCGGAATAGGCTGCAAAGGAACCGGCCGAATGACTTGATTGGGTTTACCAGCGAGTTGGCAAATATGACATGAACGACAGTACCTTGATACAGCAGATCTCAAACCAGGCCAATAAAAGTACTTAGCCACTCGCTTGAACGTTTTATTACTACCCAAATGACCAGATAACGAATGATCATGAGCAAGTTTAAGAACTGCGGTTCGATAACCTGAAGGCAAAACAATCTGGTAGTCTGGACTTAAACCAGATTCCTTAGAATTCTGAGACAACCACTTACGCATCAGTACACCTTTATCCCAAAAATATTGCACCTGATCTGCATCCTCTCCTTCCCCTTTCTTTGCAGCCTCAAGACAGCGCGTTAGAGAAATGTCAGCTTTCTGGGCTTTACCTAATTGATCTCTCCCCATTGTCAAAAATTCTTGACCAGTAGACTTACTCTCACTACCGGTTTTAACCACACTAGGGTGTACAGATAGGGTCAGGTCAATAGGGGAGTCTGCAAAAGCAAGAAAGGTATCAGACAGGTCAATAACATCCTCATTTTTACGTGCTTGTGCACGAGTAACTGTACACGCTGAAAACGTTGACGGGAACTGACTGCCAAGCTCCACGTCACAAACAGGAGTATTTGACACAATCGGGTGAGGAAACACCTTACCACCAGCCAGGTCATTTCCTAAAATTAAACTCACACCTTCTACTGGCAGTCTTGAACGTACTCCAACTTTCACAGGACCTGAAACTAGATCAGACGTCAGGAACACAGTATGAAGAGGAACCTTTATACAGCTTAACTCAATTCCACGGACCAAAACATCCGTTCCTGTATAAGTTTCATTTGAAAAGGGTAATGCACCTTCAAGGATGAACGACTGCTCTGCTCCTGTATCTCTTAAAATAGAGATGGATCTCACTGTAGAATCAGGAGAAATTGCTACTTTACCCTTAAACACAAAAGGAGTAAAAGCAGAGACACCTGAAAAACTCTGATTCTCCATATTAACCAATGATTCACAAACAATATTGGCCACGCTCTTAGGTTTCACTGCGATGTTCTTCCTCTTCCAAACTTTGCAGTCAGCAATCAGATGCCCAGGGTCTAAACAATAAAAACAAACTCTTTTATTCTCAGTGCTCTTACCCTGTTCCTTACACTGCTCTGCAGAGTGCGCCATAGGTCTCATTGAACGTGAAAAAGGTTTCTCAGTATTTGAAAACATTGACATACCATAATTCTGACCTGCAACAGAAGAAAAGGCAGTCTTATGAGTAAGCATATATTCATCTGCTAACACTGCCGCAGCTGAAAGGGAATTTACTTTTTGCTCATTAAGGTAAGTTACTAGATTACCTGGCAAACAGTTCTTGAAGTCTTCTAACAAAAACAGTTCCTGCAACTGATCAAATGTAGTTACTTTCGATGCAGCACACCATTTTTCCAACAACATTTTTTTATCACGTGCAAAACCCACAAACGTTTGCTTCGTTGATTTGTTGTAACTACGAAACTTTTGTCTGTATGCTTCAGGAACAAGTTCATAGACCCTTAAAACAGCAGCTTTTACCACATCATAATTAAGAGAGTCTTCGATGGGTAAAGCGGAACATACTTCTTGCGCCTTCCCTATTAAACTGCACTGCAGCATTAGTGCCCACATATCCCTTGGCCAATTAAGCTTAGCTGCAATTCGCTCAAATGCAATGAAATAAGCGTCAACTTCTGACTCCCTAAACGGAGGTACCAGCTTAATATGCTTACTAGGATCGAATGGAACCACAACATCACGTATACGAGCAACATCTCTCGCAGACGGATCAACTGGAGGCACATTTACATGCGTAGGAATTACAACAGGTGAAATAACAGTTCGCGCATGCTCCCTTTCTTTGTCTTTTTCTTCATGAAGCATTTCAAGTTCACGCAAATGTAGTCTACGATTCTCATGCTCTTGTCGTTTAATCTGCAATTCTAGCTCCTTTAGTTTACAAAGAAGCAAAGGGTCTGATTTAGATGAAGGAAACTCACTTGTTCCACTCGTTTCCAATCCATCACTTTTACCCTCACCCTCCGAATCGGTTTCTGCAGACAATAAACCTTGCTCGACAAGTTTAGAATACACCTCAGCTTTAATAACTTTCTTAGCTGCGGAACTTGACACAGAAATATTCAAAACCTCAGCAATTTGCAGAAGATCTTTTTTACGAAACGCATTCAATTGCTGTATATTAGGCTTAGAAACAAATGCTCCAATATCTAACTCCATTTTTACCCAGCGCTTCCTAAGAACGACAAGGTAAACAAGAACAGTTGTTACTCACTGAAGAAAAAGACCAATAATGGTACATTTTAGACATTCGTTAATAAAAAAAAACTTGTTCAAAATAAACAAGAACAGTCAACTAGATGGACAAAGTCATTACCTCAAAACAAATTGACAAAAGAAAAACAAGCGGACGAGCCCCCATTTGTTACGAACTACAAATTAAACCCTACTCAAAGAGAAAATAAAATGATTCATAACAATTAACAGGGATCTATTCAAGAAAGATCCCTGGGGTCCCCGCTCTCTTCCTCAATTTCTCAACCACAAGACACTTAGATGCAAATAAACATAAGTTTATTTAAAGGATAAACAAAAGGAACATCAAACTTCGGGAGGGGCAAATTGCCAAAGAAAATTACAATAACAAAACTACTTCTTTACGAAAACTAACCTGCAAATCAAGTAACAAATAAAATACAAGTTCTTACCTCCCTGCTAACATAAACAGGAGAAAACAAACAAAACAAACAGGCACCCGTCTCCCAACCCAGCTCCACTGAAACAAGGTCCAGGACGTAAGTAACCAAACGTACAATTACAACTAAGCATTATTTCAATCAATGGTTGAAAACAAATGTCTCAATTAGCGATGCTTTCACACACGTTTGAACAGAGGAAACAACAAAGCCACCAGGAGAGCGGGGAGCCAACGATTCCTTCCACCAGATGACTTAAATACTGCGGCCATCTTTCCTGCCACCAACCAGCTCCGTCCTCCTAATCAGCTTCACCTGTAAACAATTAGAGCAAAAGAGGGAGAGACAGAGGAACACAGGAGAAGACCTACGCACACACACACACGAGCGAATGATATCACGTTCCCCTAAAAACACGCAAATCCATTCGTAACAATGCAGAGAAACCAAGAGTCAGCTTCAGAAACCCTCCTCCTCCACCACAGACTGACACCAGACATTCAGTGAAAATTCTCTGGCCTATACTGGAGCGTCTCCTCAGAAGGGAGAGAGACATAAGTGAGAATCTGAAAAGAAAGAGAGAGATAACAAAAGATATCAGAAAGATCAAAAGGATGTTGTTCATTAATTTAGGTGACCAGTTGGCATGTAAAAAAACCCACATTGTTATAAATTTCACTCTGCAAAATACAAAAAAGGTGTTGCTATGTAACTTTATTGTAAATTTGTGCTAAGTGCCCAAATATAAGACACTGAGGGAGGGCTGCTGGACCTGCTGCACATTTATAATGCAAGGCTTTCTAGACAGACTAGTTGAATAGTCGTTCAGACAAACCACAGGTCCTGAAAATGACTAGTTTTGCACATTTCTATGAGATTGATTGGTTGCTTGACTTTCATGATGGCTTATAATGATGACTTTTGAAATGCCTACAGTGCATGTAAATCACAGCATTCATAATGATGTCACAGCGGTTATAATAATTAACTTAGCAGAAAGTTCTGTCTTGTGTATGTTTTACCTCTGAAGAGATGGTAATGCTGTTCTCCATAATGTTAGGGTTAGGTGTCTCAGCTGGTTCTGGGACTCGCTATCCTTGTTAATAGTATTAACATTAACCAGACTTAAACCAGCACTGTTTTTTACCCAAACATCAGAATGAACAAAATCGGTAATGTGTATTGCCTCACGTCACAGAAGTCAGTTAACTCTCAGCACATAGAAACTTTTTCACCTAGATATCACACTATAGAGACTGTGTCTGTTCCCCGAACTAGAAAATACAGAAAACATCCAAACCAATGTAATAGTAACAATTTAATTGATGTTCAACAAATAAAAAAACAATATAATACAGATAAAGACTTGATAAAGCTTGGCTTATTGAATATTAGATCCCTTTCTTCAAAAGCACTTTTTGTAAATGATATGTTCACTGACCATAAACTAGATGTGCTTTGTCTGACAGAAACCTGGCTAAAACAAGATGATTACATTACTTTAAACGAGTCTACACCCCAAGATTACTGTTATAAACATGAACCGCGTCCAAAAGGTAAAGGGGGAGGTGTTGCTACAATTTATAGTAATATTTTCAGTATCTCTCAAAGGTCGGGCTTCAAGCATAATTCGTTTGAAGTAATGGTGCTCCATATAACGTTATCCAAAGAAACAAGTATTAATGATAAACCCCCTGTGATGTTTGTACTGGCTACTGTATACAGGCCACCAGGGCACCATACAGACTTTATTAAAGAATTTTCTGATTTTCTGTCTGAGTTAGTGCTGACTGCAGATAAAGTCCTAATTGTTGGTGATTTTAATATCCATGTTGATAATGAAAAAGATTCGTTGGGATCAGCATTTATAGACATTTTAAACTCTATTGGTGTTAAACAACATGTGTCAGGACCTACTCATTGTCGAAATCATACTCTAGATTTAATACTGTCACATGGAATTGATGTTAGTGGGGTTGAAATTTTGCAGCAGAGTGATGATATCTCAGATCATTATCTAGTCTCCTGTATATTCCATATAGCTAAAGCTGTAAAGCCAACTTCTTGTTACAAATATGGTAGAACCATTACCTCCACCACAAAAGACTGCTTTATAAATAATCTTCCTGACTTATCTCAGCTCCTCAGTTTATCCAATAGCTCAGAACAACTTGATGATGTAACAGGAACTATGGACTCTCTCTTTTCTAGCACTTTAGATGCGGTTGCTCCTTTACGCTTAAGGAAGATTAAGGATAAGAGTCCAACACCGTGGTATAATGAGCACACTCGCGCCCTAAAGAGAGCAGCCCGGAAAATGGAGCGCAGCTGGAGGAAAACAAAACTAGAGGTATTTCGTTTAGCTTGGCGGGAAAGTACCCTATCCTACAGAAAAGCATTAAAAACTGCTAAATCTGATTACTTTTCATCTCTTCTAGAAGAAAACAAACATAACCCTCGGTATTTATTCAATACAGTGACTAAATTAACGAAAAATAAAGCATCAACAGGTGTTGGCATTTCCCAAGAGCATAGCAGTAATGACTTTATGAACTATTTTACTTCCAAGATCGATACTATCAGAGATAAAATTGTATCCTTGCAGCCGTCAGCTACAGTATCGCATCAGATAGCACACTATAGATCCCCTGAGGAACAATTCCGTTCATTCTCTACTGTAGGAGAGGAAGAATTGTATAAACTTGTTAAATCATCTAAACCAACAACATGTATGTTAGACCCGATTCCATCGAAACTACTAAAAGAGCTGCTTCCAGAAGTCATAGATCCTCTTTTGGCTATTATTAATTCATCATTGTCATTAGGATATGTCCCCAAAAGCTTCAAATTGGCTGTTATTAAGCCTCTCATTAAAAAACCACAACTTGACCCCAAAGACCTAGTTAATTATAGACCGATCTCAAATCTCCCTTTTCTGTCAAAGATACTAGAAAAGGTAGTATCCTCACAATTATATTCCTTCCTAGAGAAAAATGATATCTCTGAGGAATTCCAGTCAGGATTTAGATCATATCATAGTACTGAGACTGCTCTCATTAGAGTTACAAATGACCTGCTTCTATCATCTGATCGTGGTTGTATCTCTTTATTAGTTCTACTGGATCTTAGCGCTGCGTTCGACAGCCGTTACTTTTCACGCTTTACATGTTACCCTTGGGAGATATTATCAGGAGACATGGTGTTAGCTTCCACTGTTATGCTGATGATACTCAGCTCTATATTTCTTCGCGGCCCGGTGAAACATACCAAATTGAGAAACTAACGGAATGCATAGTCGATATAAAAAACTGGATGACGAGTAATTTTTTACTGCTAAATTCTGAAAAAGCAGAGGTGTTAGTTATCGGACCTAAAAACCCCACATGTAATAACCTAGAACATTATCTAACATTTGATGGCTGCTCTGTCAATTCTTCTTCATCAGTCAGGAACCTAGGTGTGCTGTTCGATAGCAATCTTTCATTTGAAAGCCATGTTTCTAGCATCTGTAAAACTGCGTTTTTTCATCTCAAAAACATATCTAAATTACAACCTATGCTCTCAACGTCAAATGCAGAAATGTTAGTTCATGCGTTTATGACCTCAAGGCTAGACTATTGTAATGCTTTATTGGGTGGTTGTTCAGCACGCTTGATCAGCAAACTACAGTTGGTCCAAAATGCAGCAGCTAGAGTCCTTACTAGAACCAGGAAATATGACCATATTAGCCCGGTTCTGTCAACACTGCACTGGCTCCCTATCAAACATCGGATAGATTTTAAAATCTTGTTAATTACTTATAAAGCCCTTAATGGTTTAGCTCCTCAGTACTTGAGCGAGCTCTTATCGCATTATAGTCCTCCACGTCCGCTGCGTTCTCAAAACTCTGGCCGTTTGATAATACCTAGAATATCAAAATCGACTGCAGGCGGCAGATCCTTTTCCTATTTAGCACCCAAACTCTGGAACAGTCTACCTAACACTGTTCGGGAGGCAGACACACTCTGTCAGTTTAAATCTAGATTAAAGACCCATCTCTTTACCCTGGCGTACACATAACACACTAATACGCTTCTATTATTCAAATCCGTTAAAGGATTGTTAGGCTGCATTAATTAGATCAACCGGAACCGGGAACACTTCCCACAACACACGGTGTACTCGTTACATCGTAAGTAGAATGGCATCTACGCTAAGATTTGTCTGTTTCTTTCCTATGATCAGATGGTGGATCAGCACCAAGAGATGATGTCTGCAGCCCTGATCGTCAGCGGAGACCAGGACACCCAGATGACCCCCGGAGACCTCGATTAAAATACATTAAAACTAAAAAATATAATTAAAAATATAATAAAATACCTAACTACATAATACTACTATCGTTAGAACCTGAAACTTTTGAACTGTGGGTGTCGTCTGGTCAGAGGAGAACTGGCCCCCCGACTGAGCCTGGTTTCTCCCAAGGTTTTTTTCTCCATTCTGTCTCAGAGGGAGTTTTGGTTCCTTGCCGCTGTCGCCTCTGGCTTGCTCAGTTGGGGACACCTAATTTCTAGCGATTATCGCCGATTTGATTGCTCATATACTATTTAAACTAAACTGAGCTAGACAATGACATCTCTGAATTCAATAATGAAATGCCTTTAACTGAAAATTAAATGTTTAATCTTATTATATATTACTGACACTCTGTCCTCCAATTTGATACTGTTAAGTGCTTTGACACAATCTGTATTGGTAAAAGCGCTATATAAATAAAGGTGACTTGACTTAAAGGTGACTATTGTATATACCTTTTGGGACCAGGAAACTAAAACAGAAAGCAAATTATTTTTTACAAAATGACAAAACACAGATCCTTACCAACCACAGCCTCCGTGAGGCACTTCAGGCAGGAAAGCAACATAAACACAAATGTGCCTCATGTACTTCTCACAAGCTGTTTCTAGGGAGAAGGGTTTCCTACAGTAGAAAAGATTTCAACAGAGAAAAAATGACCGCTTTATCCTGTCTTTCTTCTCCTCTTTCTCTTCTTCTTAGTTTAACTCTTTCTCTAAAACTCCATGCATTGATTGGATCTAAAGCCAAGATTTCTTCTGCATCTTTCTTTACATCTCAGGTTCTGCCTCGTGTGTGAACAATTTAGCTGACTAGTGTTCATATGTTGAGAACTGTGTTAATGGAGCTCATATTTAGACAATGTCATCTTGCTTGTGTGCTACACAATGAGTAAAACAACTAATTTTTATTTCATATTTAAGTAAATGTTTAATAGATGTTTAACTTATGTCATTTAAATGGATTATTTTAGATAACCATGATCATTGTCTTCTTTAAATTCCAAAAACATATTGACACAGATGACATTTGATTATGTCAGGAGGGCTTCTGTTTTCACTTTCTTTCATATCGCTGTGACAAAATGCAACAGTTTTAAAGAAGGAAGTGAGGGCATTTTCCTCACTGATCTGGTAAGTGTTACCACAGTCTAACCCTTCCTTGAATAAGGTTTGATGAATACACAAGGGTTTAACAGGACTACCTTATAATGCCACAAGAATGTCAAGAACCTAGGAAAGAGTATATATTATATATTTCAACATTACATCGTCATTATAACAATGCTTTCATCTAGAGTGAAAACTTTGTAATTACTTGTAGAATTTGAATGCACAAGTTTGTTTCCGTAGACTCTGTCACGGCCGGCTCGCAAGCCGCGACAAAGAAGGAGATAACACGTTGGAACATGGTAAATAAAAAGAATTACATTTATTAAAGTAAGATTAAATTAGGAAGACAGGACAACACACAACACGAGGAAGGAAGACGAGCCATTTCACAACTGAAGGGAACTGTTTAAATCTGCCGGCATCAGCTCCAAACACAGGTGTAAGTCCTCAGCCGTAATGATGTCACTCACCCAATCTCCATCCTGCAAAACAAAAAGGGAAAAACCAACAAACAACCAATATGACCCATAGTGGGTTCATAACACCCTCCCCCATAGAAAAGGGTGTCCATTTATGAAACCCAACCTAACCCGTTAACCCCCTCACACACTGGAGAGCATCCATTACTCTGTCATACTCTCAATGTCCTCAGCAACTACGGGCCCTGTAGAAGCAATTTAAGAGAATTAAAGGAGTAAAACAAAACATGGACAAATCAAGAGCTAAAAGGAGTAAGGAGCTCTAGACAATGCGTCAGCAACCACATTGTCCGTCCCTTTGATGTGTCGGATATCAAGGGCATAAGATTGCAGAAAGAGGCACCAACGAGTCAATCGCTGGTTTGGGCACCTCAAAGAGTGTAAATAAATGAGCGGATTATGGTCGGTATACACGACCAATGGGTTCAACACAGATCCCACATACACCTCAAAATTTTGCAGGGCCCAAATCAAAGCTAATGCCTCCTTCTCAACCACTGAATAATTTAATTGATAAGAGGAAAACTTTTTCGAAAAGAAACTAACTGGACGGAGAATGCCTACATCATCAGCCTGTAACAATACAGCTCCCGCACCCACGTTGCTAGCATCTACACACAAGCTAAAAGGACGATCAAATTGGGGAGCTGCTAACACAGGAGCAGAAACGAGCAATGATTTAGCTGCCTCAAAGGCTTCCTGACAAACAGGAGTCCAAGCAAAAATTGCTTTTGCTTTAAGCAAATCAGTAAGTGGGGCTACGACGGTAGAAAAGTTCCTGCAAAAACCCCGATAGTAACCCACTAACCCTAAAAAACGCATCAACTCCTTCTTCGTTGTAGGAGGAGGAAATTGATCAATGGCCCCAACCCCAGCCCGAACTGGGCGCACACAGTGGAGCAGGTTTGATCTTCTGATTTGGTTTGCCTGTCAATTGACAAGTATGACATGTCTTTAAATACTTTGACACATCCTTCTTCAATTTTGGCCAAAAATAGTGACGAAGGATTCTGTCATAGGTTTTTTTAACACCTAGATGGCCCGCAAGTTTATCATGAGAAATCTTCAACACAAGTGACCGATACTTCTCTGGCACTACTACCTGTATAATAGGATCACCAGCAAAGTCATTACCATGTGGAATCCACTTCCTTACCAACATTCCATCCAGCAAAAAATAACCATGAGCAACATGTCTAATTTCATCAGACGACATCACACCCTCAAAAAGTTTGGAGAGAGAAGAATCAAGCTGTTGCTCCTGTACCAAATCTACAAGGGAAACAGAAAAATCACCAGGCAAGGAAAGTGTTGGTCTAACTTCACCTGGATCAGAGGACAACTTTGGTTGTGCAGAGACCATGGATCGAGTTACAGCACATGCTGTAAATACCTCAGGAAAATTCCTATTACTCTCATCAGGACCAGGAAAAGGAAAAGAGGAGACCACAGGAGGTGAAAAGGTATCAGGCCAAACCCTACCTCCTGCCAAATTATTTCCCATTATTATATCCACACCCTCCACTGGCAGAGAGGGACGCACTCCAACCACCACCTCCCCACTCACAAGTTGAGATGATAACATTACTTTGTGTAAAGGGACAGACAAAACATTTAACCCAATTCCTTTAATAAGCACACTAGTACCAGTGTCGCTCAAAGGTGAAAACGGCAACACATCCTGCAAAATGAAGGACTCCGACGCTCCAGTGTCCCTCAATATGGTCACTGGCACTTTTGTCTCTTCACCAACAAAGGACACCTGCCCATAGGAGATAAAAGGTGCATAATCTCCATCTTTTGTGGAATTCACTGCTGTAGAAAACTCTTCCCCAGACAAGTTAATAGGATTTAAAGCAGGTGCCACAAGGACAGCTGGTTTAACACGAAGAGCCTTTCCCCCTTTACTCTTAGCTCTTAGTACAGGACACTCATTCTTCCAATGCCCTTTACCACGACAGTAATTACAGACCAGAGATGAATTTCTAGGTGTACGATCTACTTTATCCTCAAACACTTCATCCCTTTTCCAAAACTCAAAACTACTCTTATGCGTCAAAACATAATCGTCAGCTAGCTCAGCAGCTATAGCAGCTGTATCAGCTTTCTGCTCATTTATATATGTCGCAATACGAGCAGGAACAGAGTTCTTAAACTGTTCAAGTACCATTAAGTTACTCAACTCTTCAAATGTAGTAACCTCAGATGCCATACACTAACGATTAAATGCAATAGTGAGCTCTCTAGCAAACACAACATGAGCCTCATTACCTACCCTGGACAATGTTCTAAATTTCTGTCGGTAAGCTTCCGGTACTAGCTCGTACGCTTTTAAAACTGCAACCTTCACAGTATCATAATCTTCGCAGTCTGAAAGTGAAAGCGCAGAATAAACTTCTTGAGCCCTGCCAGTGAGCACACACTGTAAAAGCAGTGTACGTTCTTTACTAGGCCAACCTCTTGCCTCTGCTATCCGCTCAAACAATATAAAAAAGGTATCTGGATCTCTCTCATTAAATTTAGGAACTAAGCGCAAATTACCAGCAGTATCAAACCTTTGAGAAGCACCCTGAAAAACATCAACCGAGCCGTTATTTAGTCCGCCTTCTCTTATTATGTCCAAACGGCATTTCTGCAGCTCAATGTTTGTCTGTTCATTTCTAGTTTTCTCACGCTCTACTTCCAATCTTACACGCTCCTGCTCAATCTGCAACAACAATAACCGTTCCTGTTGCTGAAAAGTTAAAGAGCTATCCTGAGGTTTAACTTGACCGGCAGCAGCTGGCATTTCAAACAATATAGACTGTTCTATCAGTTTCGTTTTAATTGTTTCTCTAACTGTACTATCTTTTACCCTCCTATCTCCAATTTCAATTCCATAATAATCCGCAATTTTAAATAATTGATCCTTTGTACACGACTCAAGCATAGCCTCAGAAGGAGAACAAATAAAATCTTCAACTAGATTAGACATATTTCCACCTTAGATGTGTTACCAAATGGAAGAAGTGTTTTACAAACCCCAGCAGGAGGAAAACAAGTTCCCTTTCTCTATCTAAAAAAAAACTAACTCACTCATCCCTAGTCTTCGTGTGGTTACTGATGAGGGGTATTTAAGCACCAACTCCCGCTGGTACAAGAAAAGCAACCAGCACGCTGGCGACTCACTTATACCACGGATATGCTCCCGAGACAACTGCTCTACTCACGGTCACCACACAAAAATAAAAAAATTATTTTATACCACTCGTTCCAAAAGGGAACGGGCAGCTACACCTAACAAGAGAACACCAATTCTAAAGTTCCTCCCACAATAGAATTTGTAAAATCACTTACCTTCTTCAGCCCACACAAAGAGACAGCCCAACTACAAACACCGGCAATTCATCGCATTCCGTCCTTGAAACCAAAAAAAAACCAACGCGCATTTCCTTCAAAATGATGCACCAAACAATAGCGCTACATCAAACAATCGCTCTTCCGACTTTACCTTCGGTTAATCATCATGCCAAATTTCTTTACAAAATAACCGAACGCAAACAAAACGCTTCCAAATCATGTCGAGAAATAGTTTCAAAAACTAAAGGACGAGCCCCCATTTGTCACGGCCGGCTCGCAAGCCGCGACAAAGAAGGAGATAACACGTTGGAACATGGTAAATAAAAAGAATTACATTTATTAAAGTAAGATTAAATTAGGAAGACAGGACAACACACAACACGAGGAAGGAAGACGAGCCATTTCACAACTGAAGGGAACTGTTTAAATCTGCCGGCATCAGCTCCAAACACAGGTGTAAGTCCTCAGCCATAATGATGTCACTCACCCAATCTCCATCCTGCAAAACAAAAAGGGAAAAACCAACAAACAACCAATATGACCCATAGTGGGTTCATAACAACTCGGAGCCATTACAGGAAAGTCCAGTGATCCATGTAAGGCTGATCTCGCAGCAAGAACGCGCTGGAATGCACTGCACAATTACAGCACTACACAGAACACAGCGTCTCTCTCTCTCTCTCTCTCTCTCTCTCTCTCTCTCTCCATCCACAGCAGAGCTGCAGCCAAAACACATCCTCCTCACATCCATCCATACATTTATTCATTCATTCACTTGATCATGTGCGAGATGTAATGTTAACCAGAAAAGGCATACACCAGCTTTTTGGAAGTCACAGCAACAACAGAACTGAAATTATATCATGTTTATCAGCAGCACAGCATATGAGTGAGAATAATGCGATATCTGCCTTTGATCTCGTTGGTATCTGTTCCACTTCGAGAGCTCAGAATTGTCCGTCTTGACTGCGCTTATTTCACTCCTCCCCTCACTGCAGCCGCCTACTCTCGCCTACATTTCAGGCGAGGTGCATCTCAAACAAGCCTAAAGTTAATTCCAGGAACTGCTCTGGTTTTTCACCTGAATAAATGTAAAAGTAAAATGTGCTGGGTTTGACTGAATTATAAAAGTAAAGTAAAACCAAGTAATGAACACTGTAGAGAAGCTCAACTGACTGTATAAAGTTTCACAATTTAAAAAAAAAAATTGATAGGGAAGTTCACATATTGTTTTTATATGACATTTTGTTTATAAGGGTCATTCCATGAAATCAGTGCCTTTTTGCATCCCTAAGAAATAATCAAACATAGATTTAATATAATAATGAATGAATTTGCGATTTAAAACATAAAGATACTATGTATTCTTTCATCAATATTACATTAAAATTTAAATTAAATTTTATTTTAAGTGATATAAATAGCATTTATGCTCATTAGGGTAAAGTTTTTGGCTTGTCCCTCACTATGATGTTTCTTTTTCAGCAGGACATTTAATTTTCAAAATGCAGAAAAATGATAAATGATCAAATTTAAATCTTTAATCTAAAGTCCCCTGATTTCATGTCAATCCTGTTACCCTCATCAAAAAAAACCTTGTAAAAAAATTTGTAATTGGGGACACTTATTTTCCAGCGATATCATGTACATGATTGCACAGATACTATTTAAACTGAACTGAGCTGAACGATGGCATCACTCAATTCAATAATGAAATGCCTTTAACTGAAAATGGAGTGTTTGATCGTGTCATTTTACATTATTGACACTATTTTCCTATTCTGATATAGGAAAGTTGCTTTGACAATCTGTATTTTTTAAAAGCGCTATATAAAAAAAGGTGAGTTTACTAATACAACTTGCAACTAATACAAAAAGACTTGAAAAAAAAAAAAGAGATACTACTACCTAACAGCATAGGCATAACGCACCACAGAACAAAGGCACTGGTCACAGGGCCATAAGACAAATCAGACCCTACCCTCAACAAATACAGTATACTGTAAATTAAATATGCAAGACTGAAATTGCCATTTAAAACAAACAAAAAAAGGGTTGTGGTGCAAAATTGTTATAAGTCCACAAAACAAATGCCAAATTATACATACATAGAGCATCAATAGAACAAGGGACCAAAAAAAAAAAAAAAAATGAATAAAAGGAGAAGTAGTCAGTCAACTTAAACAGGCATAAATACAAATGATACAAGACATAGCCTGTAAAAGTTAAAGGTAGAGCAGTGTAACATATAACATCAAACATCAGTTTAACGAAAGCCACAATAAAAATATGGGATACCATCCATTGAGTTTTGATACTAATATATTAAAGTGTCATAGTGTATACAAACAAGCAACCTCCACACATAAACAACCATTTCACCCCCTCTCCATAATATATACAAATCAGTTCCTTCAAAACAGTCCACGCAATAAGTTTTACAAAAAACCTGTGTTTCCAGCGTTGTCTGGCCGTTGCCAATAATTTTGTCCCAAGTGTTCCAATACCGGCGATGGCACGATGAAACAGTCAATGAATAATCCCCAGACCGTCGGTATGTAATCCAATGGCATTTCCCACACGCATTTCGCGGTTGAACTTATCGTACACAGTCTAATAGAGCTACTTAACTCAAGACCTTGCGTTACATACACTTAATTTAACATAAGGTCCAGAGATTCAATAGAAAACATTTTCTCATCTCTGGCCTAACAAAGGATGAAAACCAGTGAGCTCCAACTCAAACATCCTGCCTTTGTATTAAAACCAACCACACCCCTCAACTTCACTTACTCTCTCTGCTTATATTGGAGTCCTCACCCTCCTACCTGAGGACGTAGCCCTCTAGTGTTGAGGAGAAGAACTGCAGTAACAGTAAATTCAACATAGAACTGTTACACACCCTCCCCTTTAGAAAAAGGCTGAACAGCCCCAAAGAAGGGTTTCAATTTTTCAACATGATATATGTCCATGCCATCCGGATTATCTAGCATTTTTAATTTATAATTAACCTTGTTAACCTGTGACACTACTTCAGCAGGACCTTGCCATTTAGCTGCTAACTTCACCATAAAAGCATCACCTGCACGAGACAGTGGATGAGTGAGTATCCAGACTAAATCTCCAGGTTGGTATTGTACTGATCTTCTTCGGGGATCATAATATCTGGCCTGTCGTTCCTGAGCTTTATTGACATTCTCCTTCACTTTTCCTAGCATTGCTTTCTGCCGCTCTAGCAAACTATATGCTACATGGTCAGGGTTTGGAGGCTTATGTACCAACCGTTCCAATGGGCCTTTCAACTTCCGCCCTAAGGCGATCTCAGCTGGAGTATGACCTGTGCTCTCCTGCCAGGCGGAATTGATGGCATAGCGGAATTCAGCAACCCACCGGTCCCATTGTCGGTGATTATCTTGAACATAGGAGGCTATCATTGTCTTGAGAACTCTATTGACACGTTCGGTAAGATTTGTCTGGGGATGGTAAGCGGTGGTAAGTTTCTGTATCACTCCCCACTGCCTGCAGGTCTCATTCAGCAGTTGGGAAGTGAACTGGGGTCCTCTGTCTGACACGAGATACACTGGAGTTCCCCACCTCGTGAAGATCTCTTTAACTAAAATATTAGCTATTAGAGGGGTCTTTGTGGATCTCATCGCAAACAGTTCGACCCACTTGCTGCAATAGTCCACTACCACCAGTAGGTACTCATTCATACGAGTGCTTTTAGGGAATGGCCCCATCAAATCAACCCCCAGCATGTACCCTGGTTCGACCACTGGTGTGGACTGGAGACGCCCAGCCAGTTTAGAGATGCGGGGTTTATATTGTTGGCATATTTGGCATTCCTTACACATCTTCCAGACATCTTTTCGAATCTCAGGCCAATATGTTACCTCTAGTAACCTCCGTAATGTCTTCATACGCCCAAGATGCCCACTTAATGGACTAGCATGTACATACTGCAGACAATGTTCACGGAGTTTAGGTGGCATAACAACTTGTAAACTCTGACCCCCATTCTTGTCAATGGTACTTCTGAAAAGATAACCATTCTGGTTAACATAATGTACACGGTGGGTACTTGCGTTACCATTCTTTACCTCATCCCACAAAGGTTGGAAAGTAACATCTTCCTTCTGTTCTCTACCGATATCCTCCCAGCTCACCGGCAAATCATATGGTACACCCTTTGCTTGCGAAAGGGCTATGCTCCCTTGAATCTCCTCCTCCAACCCCCGTGACAATGTATCCGGAACTAGGTTGCACTGACCTTTCCGATACTTCACTATGAACTCAAAGCTTTGCAGCCTAATCGCCCATCTCGTGAGACGGGATGAAGGTCGGGGTTGGTTAAAAACCCAAGTAAGAGCGGAATGATCTGTCAGTACGTCAAAACGACGGCCTTCTAGGTATTCACGCCATTTCTCCACAGCCCACACAACTGCCAAGCATTCTTTCTCTGCTGTAGAATAGGCCTTTTCAGCTCCATGCAGGAGTCTTGAAGCGTATGCTACGACACTTTCTCCCTGCTCTGACTCTTGAGTAAGAACAGCTCCGAGCCCGATGTTACTAGCATCAGTCTGCACTCGAAAGTCACGACTGAAATCAGGAGGTCGCAACACAGGGGCTTTCTGAAGAGCTTCTTTCAAAGTTTCAAAAGCTCGCTGACACTCTGTGGTCCATTCCCATCTAGCCTCTTTCTTCTTTAGAGCATGGAGAGGGGCTGCCTGTTCGGAGAAATGGGGAATAAAACGGTGGTACCAACCCGCTAACCCAAGAAAGCGCTGAACTTCCTTCACTGCCTTAGGAATGGGGAAGTTTTTTATGGCTTCTACCTTTGAGGGTTCTGTCCTCACTCCCCCCTCTGAGACCACATGTCCAAGAAAAGAAAGGGATTTTTGGAGAAGATTACACTTCTTCAGGTTCACTGTCAATCCTGCAGCCTCCAATTCAGCAAATAGTTGACGGAGATGTCCATAATGTTCCTGGACATTGGTAGAATATATAACAATATCGTCAATATAGACGAAACAAAACTTGCCAATAAACTTCCGCAGGATGGAATTCATCAATCGTTGGATTTTGCTTCCGCATCCTATCCTATTCCAGCAAATAGTTGACATCTCCGTCAACTATTTGCTGAATTGGAGTCCTCACCCTCCTACCTGAGGACGTAGCCCTCTAGTGTTGAGGAGAAGAACTGCAGTAACAGTAAATTCAACATAGAACTGTTACAGCAGAATATAAGGTCAGGATCTATGTTTGTATGTTTATACAGCAATAGTACAAGATTAAAAGGCATGCATACAAATGCACAAACAAAGTGATATTTATACAAGTGGGATAAATGTTTAAATACAGGCAAAAAAATAAAGAAAAATGCAAAGAGCATAGAAATTCAAACAGGCTAAAGGAAATGGCAGACGTAAAACAAATACAAATGTGTTACAAAGAATGTGAGGAAAGGGCAGAAAAATAGCATAGAATAAGACAGATACAACCTGCAACTAATACCAAAGGTAGTCAAAGCATATGAAAGCAGAAACGCATAAGGCCGTAAAAAAAGATTTATTAAAAAAAAAAAAAAAAAAAAAAAAACGACATTAATAAATGTTTGAAATTTTAAAATAAAATAAAAAATTTAGAATAAGGAACTAAGTTCATTTATACAGCATAAACAAGCGGTAAGTTGTTGAGAACGTCAAACCTGCAACTGCCTAAAGAAAAGGGACACATGAAAGGAACGGTGCAAATGTCGTCAAATAAAGCAGGAAATCCCATTTAAAAAAAATTAATAATTATAAATATAGCTGTAAGCAGCGATAACCGGGGTTCAAGCATTTTGAGGCCTAAGGTGGTATGCTTTTAGGGTCTAGGCCAACCTGGATATATTGTTGGTAGTGAAGCACATTGAAAATGGACAATAGGCTAACAGAAACACAAAAATAGAAATGAAATGGTTAAACTATCATATTAATAATCATTAAGCCTGCTTACACACGGAGACATACTCATACACGGACTCACACGCACACACATTTTGTTGTAGATATAGATATATATAGCGGAGCATCCTATAAAAACTGATATAACAAAATATCATAATCTAGGGAACAGTCTACCAAGAGAGCGAGCAGCCTGTCAGCACTATGTTCTAGGGAGCAGTCTATCAAGGGAGCAGTCTACCTGGACTATGTTCTAGGGAGCAGTCTATCAAGGGAGCAGTCTACCTGCACTATAATCTAGGGAGCAGTCTACCAAGGGAGCAGTCTACCTGGGCTATGTTCTAGGGAGCAGTCTACCAAGGAAGCAGTCTACCTGCACTATGTTCTAGGGAGCAGTCTACCTGGACTATGTTCTAGGGAGCAGTCTATCAAGGGAGCAGTCTACCTGGACTATGTTCTAGGGAGCAGTCTATCAAGGGAGCAGTCTACCTGGACTATGTTCTAGGGAGCAGTCTACAAAGGGAGCAGTCTACCTGGACTATGTTCTAGGGAGCAGTCTACAAAGGGAGCAGTCTACCTGGACTATGTTCTAGGGAGCAGTCTAGCAAGGGAGCAGTCTACCTGCACTATGTTCTAGGGAGCAGTCTACCTGGACTATGTTCTAGGGAGCAGTCTATCAAGGGAGCAGTCTACCTGGACTATGTTCTAGGGAGCAGTCTATCAAGGGAGCAGTCTACCTGGACTATGTTCTAGGGAGCAGTCTACCAAGGGAGCAGTCTACCTGCACTATAATCTAGGGAGCAGTCTACCAAGGGAGCAGTCTACCTGGACTATGTTCTAGGGAGCAGTCTACCAAGGGAGCAGTCTACCTGCACTATGTTCAAGGGAGCAGTCTATCAAGGGAGCAGTCTACCTGGACTATGTTCTAGGGAGCAGTCTACAAAGGGAGCAGTCTACCTGGACTATGTTCTAGGGAGCAGTCTACCAAGGGAGCAGTCTACCTGCACTATGTTCTAGGGAGCAGTCTACCTGGACTATGTTCTAGGGAGCAGTCTACCAAGGGAGCAGTCTACCTGCACTATGTTTTAGGGAGCAGTCTATCAAGGGAGCAGTCTACCTGGACTATGTTCTAGGGAGCAGTCTACCAAGGGAGCAGTCTACCTGGACTATGTTCTAGGGAGCAGTCTACCAAGGGAGCAGTCTACCTGGATTATGTTCTGTGGAGCAGTCTACCAAGGGAGCAGTCTACCTGGATTATGTTCTGTGGAGTAGTCTACCAAGGGAGCAGTCTACCTGGACTATGTTCTGTGGAGCAATCTATCCAGGCTGCAGTCTACCAAGGGAGCAGTCTACCTAGGGAGCAGTCTACCTGGACTATATTCTAGGGAGCAGTCTACCAAGGGAGCGGTCTACCTGGACTATGTTCAAGGGAGCAGTCTACCTGGACTATGTTCTAGGGAGCAGTCTACCAAGGGAGCAGTCTACCTGGATTATGTTCTGTGGAGCAGTCTACCAAGGGAGTAGTCTACCTGGATTATATTCTGTGGAGCAGTCTACCAAGGGAGCAGTCTACCTAGGGAGCAGTCTACCTGGACTATGTTCTAGGGAGCAGTCTACATGGACTATGTTCTAGGGAGCAGTCTACCAAGGGAGCAGTCTACCTGGATTATGTTATGGGGAGCAGTCTACCTGGATTATGTTATGTGGAGCAGTCTACCAAGGGAGCAGTCTACCTGGACTATGTTCAAGGAAGCAGTCTACCTGGACTATGTTCTAGGGAGCAGTCTACCTGGATCACGTTCGAGGGAGCAGCCTGTGAGCGGAGCAGCCTGTCAGCGGAGCAGCCTGTCAGTGGAGCAGCCTGTCAGCGGAGCAGCCTACCTGCACTATGTTCTAGGGAGCAGTCTACCAAAGGAGCAGTCTACCTGGATTATGTTCTGTGGAGCAGTCTACCAAGGGAGCAGTCTAACTGCACTATGTTCTATGGAGCAATCTATCTAGGGTGCAGTCTACCTGCACTATGTTCTAGGGAGCAGTCTACCAAGGGAGCAGTCTACCAGGACTATGTTCTAGGGAGCAGTCTACCAAGGGAGCGGTCTACCTGGACTGTGTTCAAGAGAGCAGTCTACCTGGACTATGTTCTAGGGAGCAGTCTTCCAAGGGAGCAGTCTACCTGGATTATGAGATCTGAGATCGATTGCTTCAGTCTGTTGCACGCTGCTGAGAGGTTTGTGATTGTAGCTCCGTGTAGCTTCGCTTTTTATTGAATCTCTACCTTACTTTCACTCCTTTTTTAAGTTCACCGCTGTTGATTCATGCTGAAATTAACAAAAAGAATCAATAGTAATGTGGTTGAATCGATGTGATGTCAATTCAACTTTGTTTCGACCCTCAGTTAATGTTATTTTTTCATTACAAAGTGAAAACCACTGAAAATAAAAATGACACTTTTCCAGTAGATGAGTCTATTGATTTCTCTATTTAAACAAGAATTAATGCAATAATTGATAAAACAACATTCTTAGTAAAGTTGTAACTTGTGGAGCGTGACAACAGAGTTAAGGTTCCAAATGCAAGGCTTTATTACCAAATGTGGTCAAAAATAAGCAGGGTCAAACACCATCAAAACAATAAAATCAAAGGCAAATCCAAAAAAGTAACCCAATAACAGGCAATGGTCAGGGCAGGCAGCAAACAATCAAAAACAAGGAAACAGTCCAAGATCAAAAACACAACGGCAAGGAAACTAGGAAACTCTGAGAACTATGAAACTCGGAAAACTAGGAAACATTACAGGCTATCAAACATCAGCGGTGTAGGAGAGATCACGTGACCCTTCGACAGCAGCGCACACACAGTGCTTCATTCTGCTCACTCTGTCAAATATTCTACAATCCTGATAGTAAATTTCGAACCACTCTCTATCTATTCCATCATGAATACACGAAGACAATCGGAAAAGAGTGATTGAGAAATCACCAATAAAGAAAACATTCAAAGATTCCACCATCACCAAAGAGGATCTCGACAGTGCCATTGCTAATGGTATCAAGCTAGCACTTAAAGTACTTTGGATTCGGTTGTGGCCTCGACAGTAAGAGATGGGATGGATTCTGTATTGACCTCGGCATTGCGTGACCTACATATGGACATACAAGCGACCAACAATTCTGTAAAAGAGCTAAAAGCAGAAGTTGAAAAGCTAGACATCGCGGCGAAACAGACACTGGACCGAATCGATTCCGTTCAAGCAGCTGCACATGAGGAGAGGAGGACAGTCACGAACCTGAGAAAGCAGCTAGAACAGCTTACCGATGAAGTGACAAACATGGAAGATAGGAGCAGGAGAAATAATGTACGACTGGTGGGGTTACCGGAGGGGGCGGAGGGCTCCGATGCAGCTGGCTTCCTCAGAGCTAATCTTTCCAAGTGGATTCCTGCACTGAAAGGCCGAGATATCGAGATTGAGCGTCTATGATGGAAGAAAAAGTCATTCCAAGCTGCTGTTTTCCTGACTTCAGTCCAGCCACGTCTGCCAGGAGAAGGAACTTCAACCCAGTCCTTAGGAGGATGACAGCACTGGGTCTGCAGCCGTTTCTCATCTATCCAGCGATAATTAAACTACAGCACAACGGCGAGCAGATGATGTTCGACTCTTCTCAGAAAGCAGAGGATTTTATCAGCTCACTGTCACAGAAGAAGGTATCTTAACTGCCTTGGAGAGGAGAATAACAAGGTGAACATGGACACTTAAGTTTCTGCTGTTATCTTTTATCCTGCAAACTTGTCTAGAGACTGGTAAGCCTTGAAATCTTTTCTTGGAACTGATGAAGAGAAGGTTTGATTACTAGTTCGTGACACTGTGGGCTTTTTGGAGATATGTTTTGCATTGGGGTGGATCGGTCACATATCCAAACATTTCTCTGTTTGTTTTTTTAAGCAGACCTATATTCTCAGTAATGTGCGGTCTGTTTTGGTTCTTGTTCAAAGTTGTTTGTCATTTCCTTTTTTTGTGCTACTTTTATTTTATACAACAAACATTAATATCTTTATTTATTTCATCTGATTTTTAAAAGGATTGCACACTCGGGTGGTTTGGCATATAGAGTTACTTTAAGGAGATCTCATCCTGTGCGGGATTGGATTGTGCCATATTCTGGTCGACCATTTGTTTCCTTGGTGTGTGATGGAATTGTTGATCGTATTACAATGCCTTTTTCTGTCAAATCTGTTTGGAATCGGGAATTATCTGACCTTAATTTACCTGTCGGCCCTGGGAAAGAGTATGGTCTAACCTCAGTTTAACCTCTAAAAGCTTGGCTCATCGTCTTATACATTTCAAAGTTATTCATAGAGCATGTATAGTAATTCCTTGCAAAAGATTCAAAATGAAACTATAAGTCATAAGTCATAAGTCACCTTTATTTATATAGCGCTTTTACCAATACAGATTGTGTCAAAGCACTTAACAGTATCAAATAGGAGGACAGAGTGTCAGTAATATATAATAAGATTAAACATTCAATTTTCAGTCAAAGGCATTTCATTATTGAATTCAGAGATGTCATTGTCTAGCTCAGTTTAGTTTAAGTAGTATATGAGCAATCAAATCGGCGATAATCGCTAGAAATTAGGTGTCCCCAACTGAGCAAGCCAGAGGCGACAGTGGCAAGGAACCAAAACTCCCTCTGTGACAGAATGGAGAAAAAAACCTTGGGAGAAACCAGACTCAGTCGGGGGGCCAGTTCCCCTCTGACCAGACGACACCCACAGTTCAAAAGTTTCAGGTTCTAACGATAGTAGTATTATGTAGTTGGTATTTTATTATATTTTTAGTTATATTTTTTAGTTTTAATGTATTTTAATCGAGGTCTCCGGGGGTCATCTGGGTGTCCTGGTCTCCGCTGATGATCAGGGCTGCAGACATCATCTCTTGGTGCTGATCCGCCATCTGATCATAGGAAAGAAACAGACAAATATTAGCGTAGATGCCATTCTACTTACGATGTAACGAGTACACCGTGTGTTGTGGGAAGTGTTCCCGGTTCCGGTTGATCTAATTAATGCAGCCTAACAATCCTTTAACGGATTTGAATAATAGAAGCGTATTAGTGTGTTATGTGTACGCCAGGATAAAGAGATGGGTCTTTAATCTAGATTTAAACTGACAGAGTGTGTCTGCCTCCCGAACAGTGTTAGGTAGATTGTTCCAGAGTTTGGGTGCTAAATAGGAAAAGGATCTGCCGCCCGCAGTCGTTTTTGATATTCTAGGTATTATCAAACGGCCAGAGTTTTGAGAACGCAGCGGACGTGGAGGACTATAATGCGATAAGAGCTCGCTCAAGTACTGAGGAGCTAAACCATTCAGGGCTTTATAAGTAATTAACAAGATTTTAAAATCTATCCGATGTTTGATAGGGAGCCAGTGCAGTGCTGACAGGACCGGGCTAATATGATCATATTTCCTGGTTCTAGTAAGGACTCTAGCTGCTGCATTTTGGACTAACTGTAGTTTGTTGATCAAGCGTGCAGAACAACCACCCAATAAAACATTACAGTAGTCTAGCCTTGAGGTCATAAACGCATGAACTAACATTTCTGCATTTGACGTTGAGAGCATAGGTCGCAATTTAGATATGTTTTTGAGATGAAAAAACGCAGTTTTACAGATGCTAGAAACATGGCTTTCAAATGAAAGATTGCTATCGAACAGCACACCTAGGTTCCTGACTGATGAAGAAGAATTTACAGAGCAGCCATCAAGTGTTAGATAATGTTCTAGGTTGTTACATGTGGGGTTTTTAGGTCCGATAACTAACACCTCTGTTTTTTCAGAATTTAGCAGTAAAAAATTACTCGTCATCCAGTTTTTTATATCGACTATGCATTCCGTTAGTTTCTCAATTTGGTATGTTTCACCGGGCCGCGAAGAAATATAGAGCTGAGTATCATCAGCATAACAGTGAAAGCTAACACCATGTCTCCTGATAATATCTCCCAAGGGTAACATGTAAAGCGTGAAAAGTAACGGCCCTAGTACTGAGCCTTGAGGTACTCCATACTGTACTTGTGATCGATATGATACCTCTTCATTCACTGCTACGAACTGATGGCGGTCAGATAAGTATGATTTGAACCATGCTAAGGCGCTTCCACTAATGCCAACAAAGTTTTGTAGTCTATTTAAAAGAATGTTGTGGTCGATAGTGTCGAACGCAGCGCTAAGATCCAGTAGAACTAATAAAGAGATACAACCACGATCAGATGATAGAAGCAGGTCATTTGTAACTCTAATGAGAGCAGTCTCAGTACTATGATATGATCTAAATCCTGACTGGAATTCCTCACAGATATCATTTTTCTCTAGGAAGGAATATAATTGTGAGGATACTACCTTTTCTAGTATCTTTGACAGAAAAGGGAGATTTGAGATCGGTCTATAATTAACTAGGTCTTTGGGGCCAAGTTGTGGTTTTTTAATGAGAGGCTTAATAACAGCCAATTTGAAGCTTTTGGGGACATATCCTAATGACAATGATGAATTAATAATAGCCAAAAGAGGATCTATGATTTCTGGAAGCAGCTCTTTTAGTAGTTTCGATGGAATCGGGTCTAACATACATGTTGTTGGTTTAGATGATTTAACAAGTTTATACAATTCTTCCTCTCCTACAGTAGAGAATGAACGGAATTGTTCCTCAGGGGATCTATAGTGTGCTATCTGATGCGATACTGTAGCTGACGGCTGCAAGGATACAATTTTATCTCTGATAGTATCGATCTTGGAAGTAAAATAGTTCATAAAGTCATTACTGCTATGCTCTTGGGAAATGCCAACACCTGTTGATGCTTTATTTTTCGTTAATTTAGTCACTGTATTGAATAAATACCGAGGGTTATGTTTGTTTACTTCTAGAAGAGACGAAAAGTAATCAGATCTAGCAGTTTTTAATGCTTTTCTGTAGGATAGGGTACTTTCCCGCCAAGCTAAACGAAATGCCTCTAATTTAGTTTTCCTCCAGCTGCGCTCCATTTTCCGGGCTGCTTTCTTTAGGGCGCGAGTGTGCTCATTATACCACGGTGTTGGACTCTTATCCTTAATCTTCCTTAAGCGTAAAGGAGCAACCGCATCTAAAGTGCTAGAAAAGAGAGAGTCCATAGTTCCTGTTACATCATCTAGTTGTTCTGAGCTATTGGATAAACTGAGGAACTGAGATAAGTCAGGAAGATTATTTATAAAGCAATCTTTTGTGGTGGAGGTAATGGTTCTACCATATTTGTAACAAGAAGTTGGCTTTACAGCTTTAGCTATATGGAATATACAGGAGACTAGATAATGATCTGAGATATCATCGCTCTGCTGCAAAATTTCAACCCCTCTAACATCAATTCCATGTGACAGTATTAAATCTAGAGTATGATTTCGACAATGAGTAGGTCCTAACACATGTTGTTTAACACCAATAGAGTTTAAAATGTCTATAAATGCTGATCCCAACGAATCTTTTTCATTATCAACATGGATATTAAAATCACCAACGATTAGGACTTTATCTGCAGTCAGCACTAACTCCGACAGAAAATCAGAAAATTCTTTAATAAAGTCTGTATGGTGCCCTGGTGGCCTGTATACAGTAGCCAGTACAAACATCACAGAGGATTTATCATTAACGCTTGTTTCTTTGGATAACGTTATATGGAGCACCATTACTTCAAACGAATTATACTTGAAGCCCGACCTTTGAGAGATACTGAAAATATTTCTATAAATTGTAGCAACACCTCCCCCTTTACCTTTTGGACGCGGTTCATGTTTGTAACAGTAATCTTGGGGTGTAGACTCGTTTAAAGTAATGTAATCATCTTGTTTTAGCCAGGTTTCTGTCAGACAAAGCACATCTAGTTTATGGTCAGTGAACATATCATTTACAAAAAGTGCTTTTGAAGAAAGGGATCTAATATTCAATAAGCCAAGCTTTATCAAGTCTTTATCTGTATTATATTGTTTTTTTATTTGTTGAACATCAATTAAATTGTTACTATTACATTGGTTTGGATGTTTTCTGTATTTTCTAGTTCTTTTTCTAGTTTGGGGAACAGACACAGTCTCTATAGAGTGATATCTAGGTGAAAAAGTTTCTATGTGCTGAGAGTTAACTGACTTCTGTGACGTGAGGCGGCTAGCAGACGATCGGTTTAGCCAGTCTGTCTGCTTCCTGACCTGGGCTCCAGTTAGTCAAGTACAAACTCTAAGACTATGTGCCATATTTCTAGAGAGAAGAGCGGCACCACCCCAGGAGGGATGAACACCATCTCTTTTCAACAGGTCAGGTCTGCCCCAAAAACTCATCCAATTGTCTATAAAGCCTATGTTATTTTGCGGGCACCACTTAGACATCCAGCCATTAAGTGACGACAGTCTGCTATGAATCTCATTGCCACGGTAAGCAGGGAGGGGACCAGAGCATATTACAGTGTCTGACATCGTACTCGCAAGTTCACACACCTCTTTAACATTATTTTTAGTGATCTCTGACTGGCGAAGTCGAACATCATTAGCGCCGACGTGGATAACAATCTTACTGAATTTACGTTTAGCATTAGCCAGCACTTTTAAATTTGCCAAGATGTCAGGCGCTCTGGCTCCTGGTAAACAATGGACTATGGTGGCTGGTGTCTCTATTTTCACGTTCCGTACAATAGAATCGCCAATAACTAGAGCACTTTCATCAGGTTTCTCAGTGGGTGCTTCACTGAGTGGGGAGAACCTGTTTGATGTTCTGATCGGAACGGAAGAGTGGTGTTTTGACCCGCGACTATGCCGCCTCAATGTCACCCAGCTGCCCTGCTGCACGGGCTCAACCGAAACCGAACAATGTACAGGACTCCCTGAGCTAGTCGCATCCAAAGCAGTATCTACAGCCCTCACATTCTTACTATCCTCAATTAAAGTTTGGATGCGTGTCTCTAATTCTAAAACCTTCTCTGTCAGCCTAACTATTTCCCTGCATTTATCACATGTGAATCCCTCGCTGCTGACAGAGACAGATAAACTATACATGTGGCAGACAGTGCAAACAACAATAGCAGGAGAAGAAGCCATTACTCACCGTGATTGATGAATGACACCAACTTAACTTACCACTTACCACTGTTGTTTGATGAGCTTGTGAAAAACGGAGCGAGGAAAAAATAAAAATAAATAAATGATAGGCGCGAAATGCAAATGGAACCGCGAGTGACAAGCTAACGGGCTAACAAGCTGCACTCGCGGTTTTAAAAGCGAACGATCAAATTAGTTAGATTAGTTTGAAGGATAGCACCTGAAATATGGTGGGAATTAAATTATATGTTATCACTTTAGAAAAAAAAAAAAGGAGTGAAAGTAAGGTAGAGATTCAATAAAAAGCGAAGCTACACGGAGCTACAATCACAAACCTCTCAGCAGCGTGCAACAGACTGAAGCAAACTATAACCAAATTACAACTGCCATTTCTGTAATACTGCGTCAGCAGGTACTTTTCATATGTTTGGGGAGTGTCCTATTCTGTTAATAATCTATGGACACATTTAAAGTTTGTTTTATCCTCGTTATTACAGATTGATTATATGGTTAAGCCAAGTTTATGTCTCATCGTGTACAGCGGCATGAATTGATGGGGCCGAGCTGGGTGCTGTTGATGTTTGGCAGTGTTCTTTTTCTAAAGTACTGGATTATATAGAGGATGTCTGTTGTTGATGTGTTTTGTCATGAATGGATATTTGTTGTGTGTAAAAAAAAAAGGTTGATAACAAACAACATCAGTGGTGTAAAGGTCATTGCACACTAAGTCTGAAATTTTCGTATGCGTTATCCTAAAACTTTGTCATGTACAGAAACTTGCACACTGAGTCCGATGCGTATTAATTAATCCGTTGCGAAAACATTCGCAAAACAGTACTAAATGGAGTCTTCAAACAGTGAGAATGATTTTGTTGTCCTCTCGCTTATTAAAAAGAGAAAAAGAAAGGAAATATTGGGTCCATCCAATCCTGAGATACAGAGAGGAAGGAGAATTCCTCTCCTTATTAAGGAGCAGCAGGATTATCACGAGAGATTCAAAGTTTACTTCAGGATGTCAGTGTCTCATTTTGATGCTTTGATACTAGAGCCACATATTAAAAAGAAGACCACCAATTTCTGTGAACTCTTACAGTGCTTTGTGCTGCAAGACGAAGTGGATGAACTTGACAATCGCCTTTCTGGATTTTGGAGTTCACTTGTACGGTGGCTCTGAATTGTCAAAACACCTCTCACAATGCTTCCTACGAATGCGAAAAAGCAGAAAATTGATCCCAATCCGAATTTTTTTATGACAGACGAATGTTTTGGAGGCAGTGTGTAAACGTTATTGACACAATGAGAGGTCATATTTATTTTTTCAACGTGCAAAATTTCAGATGAAAAATTCAGACTCGGTGTACAATGGCTTTAAAATTATGTGTATGCCATTCTTATAGTGTGTGTGTGATGAGGTGATGAGAGACAGGTGGCTGCAATTGGTGAGTGCTGATGAATCCAGGCAAAGGATTATGGGAAATGGAGTCCGAGGTAAAGTGGCAAGAGTCTGGAATGCAGTGCCCTCTAGCAAAGCTCACGGGCACTCCATTTAGAGATTGTGACAAAAGTAAAAATTGAGACAAAATAATAATAATTTGTTACAGGAGTCTGATTATGACTGCATTTGCAAAGTTCAAAGTGGTTCATCTGAGCTGTAAAAATCTGGCTCTCATCAGACTGCTGACACTTTTCCTTTGGGTTCTTTGAGATGAGAAAAAGAGAGAATGATGTAGTTTAAAAGACAATTTACAGTACAGTCAAAGGAATGTTCAAACATTAAACACAACATGAGCAGTATTTTCAATTTGCAGGACACAAACAAATTTAGAACTGTAGTTTTAGTATCGTTAAGCATCAAGTCTGTTTACTCAATCTATCTAAAATTAGTAATGCTTCAATGTCACTTACCATTTCTATAATTAATGTTTGTAAATGGAAGCACTACAGGGCTGCTTGAAAGTTTGTGAACCCCTTGCAGAATCTGTGAAAACGTAGTAATTGATGAGGAATGAGTAATTTTAACAAAATAAGAGATCATACAAAATGCATGTTATTTTTTATTTAGTGCTGTCCTGAGTAAGATATTTTACATAAAAGATGTTTACAATTAGTCCACAAGACATAAAAATAGCTGAAAGTATTAAAATAACCCCTTTCAAATGTTTGGAAACCCTTGGTTCTTAATACTGTGTGTGGTTACCTGCATGATCTACGACTGTTTTTTTGGTTTGTGATGGTTGTTCATGAGTCCCTTGTTTGTTCTGAACAGTTAAACTGAGCACTGTTCTTCAGAAAAATCCTCCATGTCCTGCAGATTCTTCAGTTTCCCAGCATCCTTTGCATATTTAAACCCTTTCCAGCAGTGACTGTATGATTTTGAGATCCATCTTTTCACACCGAGGACAATTGAGGGACTCAAACACAACTATTAAAAAAAGTTCAAACATTCACTGATGCTCCAGAAGGAATCACGATGCATTAAGATCCGGGGGTGAAACCTTTTGACCAGGATGGAAATGTCCAAATTTTTCTTATTTTGTAGAAATATATATATATTTTCCATTTAGTACTGCCCTTCGGAAGCAACAGAAGATACGTGCATGTTTCCCTGAAGACAAATTAAGTACAATTTACCTTCAAAAAATGCAAAAAAGTTTCACCCCCCTCACCTCTCTTAATTTGTTAAAATTACTCATATTTTCACAGATTCTGCAAGGGGTTCACAAACTTTCAAGCAGCACTGTATATCAGGTTTAAGGTTATATTCCTGGTTTTAAAGGGCCAGTGTTCAGTCAAATATATCTCCAGCCCAAATGAAAGACATCTAACGCAGCTAATTAAGGTCTGTAGAATTAATCTAAGCTAATTAAGATGTGTAGAATCTTCCAGGCAGGTGTGCTGAAGCTTATGATGTTCTGCAGGAGCTGGATTGAGCAGCTCTATGGCCATTACTCACACAGACTTAAGTTTGTAAATTATCTCAGCTCTTTTCACATGAAACCATTTATTATTCAAGTGACGATCGAGTAAACTACAACTCAATGTATGATCAGTGTCATGGTCATTAAGGGGGTCCTTCTCATTTCTTTAAATGTCCATCCTTATCTGCAGAAACTCGTCCCGCTAAAGGAAGAAAAAGATAGATAGAGGTGACTTGACTTGATTTATGAAACTTGTGCATCGAAATGTTGAGGGAACTTTGGCAATCAAGACATATCTAATACATTTTTGTATATATTGGAATGTTTATTAAAACGCTTTAATAACATTTAAACCTGCTTTCTGCAAATGCAGAAGTAAAATCCCAATTGGTGTGTGTTTGCAAATGATGATGGGAGTTTCAACTGCTTTACCTGACTTAATAAAATCAGGAAGACACATCCAAACCCCTAAACCTGCCCTCAGTAGATTAGAGCGAATCGGGTAAACACTTTAAAATGCAGACGCCCCACTGATTGGGGAACAACAAGAGTGATTCGAGAACATAAGGAGTCTCTAATCTAGAGGTGACATACTTGCATGATCTTGTGGTCATCACCTATAGATCAGGTGTGTTCGACGTCAGACGGATCGGTGTCGGACATCAAAGCACCTCTAGACTAGCAACTCTTTATGTTCTCAAATCACTCTCGCTGTACTTTGATGCCAAACACTGATCCGTCTGCAGCGCCGCTTCATGTTGAGCACAGCTAATGTTAGTTTAAATTTCACAGTCTTCATCCATGTGTGCCTCGGCTTTGACCAAAATTTCAAAACACATTTTAAACTTTGAAATGTGAGTCTCAACCAAGATGATGCTTTGAATGAAAACTCAACATTGTATCAGTGTCACCCTGCTATCTGTTTTTAAATATTTTAACGAGTGAATGGAACTAATGACTAAATGATAGTTTGTGACTGAGACTCTGAATGAATGAATGAATGAAGACTCTGACATACCTAGTTAAATAACTTCAGTCCCTTCTCTGCAAGGACTTCAGTTTGAATGTGCCACAGTGTTGATGACAACAAAATCACAGCTGTACAATGACACATTCAGAGCCTCATGAGGATCATGTGATGCACGATATCACATGACAATTATCTGTTCTTAAGCACGCAAGGAGAAGCTGACTTTACATCAACATTGAACAAGTCAGGGAACAAAAGTTTCTTTGCACAAACTCTTTTGGAGCAGCAATAAGAGAGTAAATATTGTGAGGGTTGGTTTAAAAACACTTATTGGTCAAAACATTGATTCATTTAGAAATTTTGACAAGAAAATCATTCAGGTTATGATACTGGCGCTGCTTTGCTTCAGTTCTTTTCTGAACATGCCCGGATTCAATCCTAAACTTGACAGGATCTCGGAGAAAGAACAGTAAGCTTATAGAATAAACAGACTCCAGATGAAATGCTTGAGAGGTTGTGTTTTTCCTGTGTTTCTCTTTGCTTCCATTTTCACTAAACTAAGTTATTCCAACAATATCTGAAGTCTGTTCACTGACTGTGGGCATGAAGTCGCCACTAACACACCAGCCAGCGGCAGTGGCCTTTGCCACACACACAAAGAATGTGAACTGTTTGCAGCTAAATCTATTCTGAGCATCAAGACAAACAGAGAATATGTGAGTTTGTGACAGAGGAAAAAACAGCAAAGCCACTTAAAGTGAAAAGGAGGCAGCCATAAAAATGCCTTGAGATGTCTGAGAGGAGGTAAACACAACTGCAATTACAAACAGAACAAAATGATGTTGATGCATAAAAGACTGTGCTTTTCATACAGACTTAACCACGCCATTGCTTTTGGCTGCTTTTGATCCTTTTGGTTGAAATGTTATGAAGAGGTTGTTTTTGCCTGCAGAAAGAAAAAAAAACTGTAAAGCCAGGTGCATGAGTGGTGTTGTTTATATAGTCACAGTTGAGCTCAGGTACGTGTGGCTATTTTCTCTCTGTGACGGTTTGATTCTCGGTTGTAAATGAGTCAGGCTTGTCTACACGTCTCACAAGGATGCAAGTACTCTGAGACATTCCCATCAAGCACAAACCAAGGCTGTCGTTCTCTTTATTTCTGCAGGAGCATAGATGAAATTAACATCATTATGATCTGAGTCAATAATTCAGCAAGGTTTTTTTTTTTTTTTTTACACATATAAATGGATATAGGCAACATCTGAAGCATTGTATTGCCTGAAAGACACAATACACACACTGCAGAAAATGGTAACCGGCAATTGTTAGCTATTTCTACCTGATTTAACCCATAAAAATTCGTTTTGTTGGTATAATCTAAAATAAATAAGCTTCTTCAGTGATGTTAATAATATTTTTGACCTGAACAAACCCAGTTAATTTAGTCGTTTTTAGTGCCCTGACACAGTCTTCTCAAAGGGGTTTATATTACAGCTCTCTCATTATCTGATGTGGTGGTCTGTTTGCAGGGTGGAGCTTAATGGCCTGATTTTACTTGCAAGGAAAAAAGGGGCCTCTGAGACTGTGGAAAGCGGTTGAGTTCTTCTATATTTGCTTTGACCATATACACATGCTCCACCCTCGTCACACAGCCCACACAAACCACGCAGCTCTTTCAGACCTCATGAAGCATAAAATGTCCTTGTGCTATAAATTTCTTTGCAAGATGCGCTCATATTTTATCACAGGCTGTAGCTCATATCAAAAGCAATGGTTTGAGATGAGTATGTTGGACCTAAGCTGAGCTCAAGCGCTGGACGTGAGGTGAGCGAACGGATCTCGAGCTGCGTGTGGGTGGGAGGGCGAGGTCAGTTTGAGTAAACCACTCTGCACCACATACAGGAGGGGTTCAGGGTAAATGAGCATGTTGGAGTTTCACTGGCGCTCTAAATAGCAGACGGCACAGTAATAAACGCAACAGCTGATTAGCAGCTGCTACAGCAAGCAGGTTCTTCCTCCTCGAAGGCAGGACAATGCTAAGTGCTAGCACATGGTGTGGACGTGACCCACGAGAATGAGACACAGAAAGCACACATAAATAAAAAACAACATTTGGTTAGAGAAATGCTGTACTACTAAGTGTTTATGTGTATTCCTGGACTGTAGACACTAATTGGTGCTTGCAGATTTAGATGAGACTCAGAAAACCCGTCCTTCACATTTGGACTCATGGATTCTTTAGCAACAGCTCTGAAAGAGATCTTTGTTCATTTCTTGCTCTTTTCACAGGCCCACGTGAAATCTGCTCCTACAGAACGGCCGTCAATCACATCTTCTTCGGCTTACATGTATTTATTATGTTTAGACCTTAGCTATCACTCAAAGTAGTCTATCACTCAAATAAAGAACCTGTTTATTATTGATTGATCAAATCTTTAGATCACAGAAAACACATAATGAATTTCAGGCGAGGTTAAGTAAAACTTTATTAATCCCTTAAGGGACATTTTAAAGCCTGTATTACAAGACACTATGGGTTTTTCGTGACAAACTGGACTAATGTAATATGAGCATGATTATGAAATGATTCATTGTCACTTTTGTTTCTAACAAAGAGCCCTTGTCAAATAAGACAATATATTAAATCTATGAAACTGTATTTTTTCTGTATGAGTTCTCCTTTGATATGGTTCACAGAGTTCTGCAATCCGGCTGCAGTAAGAATATCTGGACACACAGCAGCTCGTTTCTCCTCAAACAAACGCACATACGGTACAGTATATACAGTCAGGAAGACTTCAAACGCCTGCTAGATCCCAATGCAATCCCTGTCTTCAGCTACTCATCAGATGAGCTCACAGGCCATTTATCAAAAAAGGAAATAATATTCTGTTTTTCAATACTGCTTTAGAAGCGATGCAAGGAGTTCATTTTGCAGCTTGTTTCGATCATGTCACAAATTACTTCATGAATATCATCATTCTTCCTCATGACGTATAGGTGTAGAATCATAAAAATGTCCTCTCCTCAATCAAACTTACTGATTTATCAGTCAGCATGTCTCTGTTCTCTGCAAACTTGTATCCAAACAGAGTCATGGTGGGTCCGCACACTTTCTGCACCAGCTGCACCAGTTTGAAGGGAATGCTAAACCTCCATTTCTCCACCTGCTCCGAGGAGTTCTTCTGGGTGGAATAAACTCCACTGACCTCCTTAGACGCCCGGGTATTTTTTAGGATCCACTCCTCCACCTTTGCGGTGAAGGGGATGCCTATAAAGTCATACATCTCTGCAGCTTTGCGCATGGGGAATCGTGCGATGTCCTCATAGCGCACTAGCATGTAGCGTCCGCGGAGCCACGGCGGCTGCTTCAGGCCGATCTCGGCAGACATGCGGATGTTGTCACAGTTTCCCTTGAGCTTCCTCACTTCATCCTCGTCCACCGGAAGGTCTCCGTCCACAGCCCACCGCTTCCAGACGTCGTACTTGCTGGAGAAGGCCACCATGCGTGAGGCCAGGACGGCGCGAGGGTCTCTGACCAGCTGGATGAAGGTCATGTCGAGCCGGGGATCCTCGGCCAGCGGCCGGAGCGTCTCCAGCTGCCGCACACGGACAGACTTGATGGCGCGGTGCTGCTTGAGAGCGCAGGACTGAGCGGCCAGCGTCAGGTTGAGTGGCCCGCAGCGGCGCTCGCGGCAGTGGTAGCGCTCGAACACCTTCCTGACCAGCGGCGTGCAGACGGGATCCTCGCACAGCGAGCGGCTGGACTCGCGGCGGAAGAGCGCGGTGGTCACGTGATCCTGCGGCGGCGGCTCGATGAAGCTCTCCAGCAGAGAGAAGTCGCAGAGGAGCAGCTGGCGCAGAACGTCTCGATACGCCGGGCCTGCGACCGTAGCATTCGTCCCACCGCTCTCGACGGTCAGCATGCGCTCCACGTGCCACAGCGGCTCGAACAGATAAAACATGCTAGAGCCCTGCTGGTTAAAGAACTCTCCCACGAACGAGGAGCCGGTGCGAGTCGTGGCCAGCAGAAGGATGTGCTTCCGTCCCCCGGCTGCGGACGCCGCGCTGCGCTGGATGCTCCGAGTCGAGTTCTCCAGAGCACTCAGGTGTTGCTGGGATGAGGCGTCCGTCGAGACATTGTGCTGCGCAGCGGACAGGAGAGAAGCACTGAGCATCAGCAGCGGGGTCAGCGGGGTCAGTCTGGGGGTCAGTTTATCAGACACCCTGAAAAAAACAGAAGAAACCGCAGTCACACACAGGATAAAGATATTAGTGCTAAAGGGACATTCCACCCAAAAATTATCATTCTGTCATCGTTTATTCTCCCTCATGTCTTTCCAAATGTGTGACTTTCTTTCTTTCTTTTTTTTTACAACATCAATAAATGAGAAGAAAAAATTGTCATTTTCAATGGAACTATCCGTTTAATGTCTAATCTCTTCTCAAAGAAGCAATTTCTCTAAGAACAGAAATTTGTACACAGCAAAATTAATAACCCATAGTCACCAATCCAACCGACAAGATTTGATTTGATTGTTTTCTGACTGTTATTTAGATTACTGTAATCCTCCACTGCATCACCAAACTAAACACAAAGGTGTCACACTTACAGAGGAACAAACAGAAGAGGAGAGTGAGAAAACAACCTACTTTGAAATAATGTTGTTTTCCTTTTCTATAATGACCAGAGCCACAATAAAGATGATAGAAATGGTATATTTAATGCGCATTCTTGTGTGTGATAGTGTTCAGCGGATGATTCACTCTCAGATCATTCCTTCATCTTTTTCCTCTGGTTGGACTCTGAAATAAAACACACACGTAACACATGAGTCATGACAAATACTGTAAAACCACACTAATCTAGATTTATTCTCCACTTCATACCCAAAAATACATCTGCTTTAAAAGTATTTCCCTTTTTATAGCATGTGCGTAATCATTAATTCAATCTGTCTCGTTGCAGTCATGGATAGTCCATGTTTTTCTGTCAGTAGTTACTGTAGATGATTATTCTCAGGTGTCATATGACTGTATGATATATATATAGGAGCATAGTTATTAGCATTCATTTAAATGTGTTTTATATTACTAATAGCATTGTGAATAGTAATATATGTATGAGTTATGCTTCACAATCTGACATATAACGACAGGTTTGGTTTTCATAAAAAATCAGAATAAATCTCTTAATGAGGCAGAAAGAGACGAATCAAATGCAAGACAAGTGTTTTTTTTGACGTGTTTGTGAATGTAGTTCTATGAGCGACTGGCAGGCTGTTCATATGGAGTCAATTCAGCTGCATTTCTATGCTGTTTCTACACAGTTATGTACTCTGCATAGTTTGAGATATATTCATAGCACAACATGCTGCGTATAGACTTACTGAAGTTTGCTCTGGAAGCAGAAGTAGTAATAATAATAGTGATTCTTGTTTTAGTAAACACCACTAATTATCACTGACTGTGAATCATGTGCAATACACACACCACAGCAGAGGATGCTGGGTAGGGTTTAAATTAAAAGCTAAAAACACCACTAAAATATAAAGACAGTGTATTTCACATGCAAACAATTACTCATTGATACAAACAACAGAAATCTGGGTAACACTTTACAACAAGGTTTCATTTGTTAACATTAGTTAATATAAACCTATGATAAATTCTTCTTCTGTAGTATTTATTAATATTGCATAATGCACTGTAAACTAACAAACAAACAAACAATGAACAACTGTGTTTTTATTAACTAACATTAACAAAGGTTAATAAATCCTGAAAAAATGATAATGCTCACAGTTAGTTGATGTTAACTAGTGCTAACAAATGAGACTTTATCGTACCTTCGGTAAGAAAGACACAGAAATCTGTTCTTTTTCAACTCAATTAAACAATTTTCAGAAATGGGTGAGGTGATTAAACTGATTTCATCCCCTCATCATGATTTGAAAGATACCTTTACAGTTAAAACAAATACTTTGATAAGCAACATTTGCTGTGTAAATCTGAAGATTTCTCACAGAAACGGCTGAAACGGCAAACAGACACAGAACAAAAAACATTCATTAAAATAAAACAGCAACTGTGACGGAAATATTGCCTTGAAGCCACAATCCAGACAAATGACTGATTACACCTCTACAGTTTGAGTTACATCTTTTTCTTTTATGCACACAATTGTGTTGACATATGAATTATCCAGATTGTCTAACAAGTCTTTACATTTTATGTGTCTGTGCATAGATGGCGTAAATTTGCAATTATACTGTTGAAAAAACACGTTTGGCAGCAGAGATCACAGGATCATCCCAGACGCATTGACTCAACACTTATAGGTTCAGACAGAGTAAATCCTATCTAGTCTGTTATTTGAAGATATAAATGTGATTCTGTAATATTCCAGTTTCAATGATAGCTTCACGAACATTTCTGAGCAGAGATCAAACCCGCTGCATTCGGTGTCTCGGATAGTCACTTTCTCTCCTGAAGAACCAGTTTAAAGGCTTTGTGTCAAAAACATATTTGTGAAATATAAAAAAAACCTGACATTGGAACAACACAAAAGTACAGCATCACACATACACAGTACAGTATGTCAACAGTGTGAGTAAACTAGTATTTAAATGATGTATAATTAGTATGTCATTGGGATTTATGAGCCGGGGTAATAGATGAGCAAACTTTCAAAGACTCTCACCTTCAGGAACACTATGCAGGCGTCCCGTCTGAAGCAGGGATATTTGTGACCCGGCTTGCGTGGGATAATTACACAGTGCTGCAGGAGGCTGTCCGCAGCAGACGGTGGTTAGGAGGCAAGTTCTGTCTTGCACTGTTAACCTGAGCCACAAATTAGACTCAGAAAACCTTTACATCACCGCCAAAACTCTGATCAATTCATTTCATGTATTTAGCGGAGTCAATGCTCATTTTCCCACGCTGTCTCGTTTACTCTTTCATCTCCAGTCATCTGACCAAAACCTGAACTAACCGGAAGCTGCTCCATAAAACCAAACCTATAAAGTGCTTCCTATTTTCTGTGTTTTAATTCTTGTTTATTGGTGATTATCATCTACATGCCTTTAATAAGCAAAATACAAATCATAACAAAACAGGAGCTCTTCACCATGTGTTTGCGTGACTCAGAGTCATATTTAGACCTCTGGTCAAAGTGAATGATCATCATGTAAAAGAGCTGGAAGCTGTGCTTGATCTCACACTCGTGTCACATTCCTCACACACACACTATGAGACTGACTCAGTAAACAGCAGCACTTCATCTGATCAGAATCAACCAAAGACCTGCGAGAAACACACGAATCATTTCAGCAAATCTCCATCGCCCAATCACACAGCGATATGATCATATTAATATCCAGTAATAAATCTGCAGATGTGTGTGTTACAGTATCAGTGCGATCACAGATGAGCGATACTTTGACTCACTTACAGTGTCATTCAACAATTATATCAGCCAATCAGAAACACATCGAAAGTCATTCATGATCATTTTAATAAGATAAAGCATGATGATACTGTACCATTATATTTCCTCGTTCATTAGTTTCCTCGTTCACTTGATGAAAAAAAAACACACAGTAAAATCCAGATCACGGTGTGCAAAATTCAGCATTCAATAGTTTTAAAAAAATCGAATCCATCATTTAATAATAATTCACGTCCAGCTCTGTAACACATTAAAACTATTAAATCAAGCAATTACCTACACAAACATCTAACACTGATCGGGAATGCAAAAAACCTTACAAATGTATCGAATAAGTGGATCGAAATAGGTTTCCTTCTAAAAGCGAACGGGCTGCGAGACAGATGCGCCTGTCATCCGCGGAGCCTGACTCCAGCAGACCGACGCAACACCGCTGCGTCACCGCGACGTGCGCGCCCCCGCGCCCACGCCAGCGCGCTCTGACAAACATCATAATCACAAAACAACAACAACAACAACATATCTCATTACAGGAGCACCAGCACTGTGCAAAGGTGCATGACAGCTCGGTAAAATATGTATTTTCTCGTAGAAATATTAATAATAGTAATAAAAGATTAATTCCCTCATTGTTTTCAGGCATAATGGGAATAATGTTTATTGGAATAATGTAATAGCATTTACATTGTGAGAGAAAGTATGGCTACTTGCTCAAAAAGGTTTCATTATTATATTATATATGAAGTTTAATTATTAATATGTTCCATTAAAACATTTGAAAGGAATATAAATTTTACACATTTCTTTGTAAATTATGTTGGAATGATAAGGGTGTTTGCTTTGTTTATTAGGAACGATCAAAACAAAGACAATTTTGCAACAATATTCGGTATTCATAAATAATTTTTTTTAATTGTTTAGTCTTAACAGTATCAGACAGTTACTTAATTTATTTGTTCCTTTAGTCTAGTTGTTCTAGTATGTGATTAATAATTTAAAAAAAATAGAATAAACATAAATTATTAAAAAGCTAACTCTAAAAAAAGTTAACAAATGTAGAACGCTTGTCCAAGATGAAGTCGTCCAAACTTCAAGACCCATAGTGCATTGCGTGTCTGTCGCCGGCCTGTGACGTCAGACCAGGAACGTTCAGGAACGTGTTTACAGTTTGTTGCGTCATTGGTGAAGACGCATCTGAAAGGTGAAATTAGATAACTCCACAGAAGAAGAAGAAATTAACCCACCCGGTGAGTTTTACTTCTAAACATAATGTCTTACAAAACGTAAAGTGTAAATGACGTTCTACAGCATTATTCGCTGGACTCGAACACAGATAGAACTGAACATCCTCTGCTTGTTCTCGAGTTTGTAGTTAATCTTCTATTTGTCTTGTTTAGCAGCTGCCTTCACTCTGCTTCACGAATGTGAAAGTGTCTTTGTTTTACGTTACTGTTCATAAGGAATGATTATTAGCTGTTATTTCTGTGTGTTTTTCATGTCCTCCTGACTGGACTCGGTATCGGTCAGTGATGCTGGTCACACGCCTGTCATGCCTGCGGTCAGTCCCTGTGCTGGGGCTGCGGTCAGCCCTGCGGAGTCCAGCCCTGATGAAGTCCGGTTCACCCCAGATCAGACCACAGCAGGTCCCTGACTCTCGTGCTGCTGCTAGCCTGATGAGCTGATGAGTTCTAGCAGTGCTCTGTTCTGATGTGTGTTGTGTTGTTTTGATCAGGGTTACTCCACCAAGACTCGCCTGGGGTTCCGCCGGAGCAAGACGACCAAAGATCAAGTTCAGGAAGCAGCGTTTCAGCCTGCTACAGACACCGCAATCAAAAGTGAATTCTGTTAACACGTGCTTTTATAAAGACGGTTTCTCCACATTCATGTGTTTTTGTAAAAGGGTTGTTTTTGGTGCTGTTCATGTGTGTCTCGGGCTGCGAGCGCAGCGCTGTAGCATGTGTCCGATCCAGAGTCGTTAGGCTCGTTTGAGATAGACGAGTTCTGCATGCTGCGCTAAAATACTTACAGCATTTACCAGCAAAATTAAATCATGATGAGAGATGACTGTGAGCTCAATCAAACACACGCTGGACTCGCACCTGTTCTGTGTGTCTGGATTGTGGAGGAAAATCTTAGTCTTAACTTCTGACTCCGTTAAAAGTAATCTTGTCCTGAATGCTTGGGCTGATGTCTGCTTCTCTTCTCTGCAGTCGACAGCATGGGCCGCGTGGTCCTCGCAGGAGGCGCCGCCGTCGGGCTCGGAGCGCTGTGTTATTACGGCTTGGGGATGTCCAATGAGATCGGAGCCATCGAGAAAGCAGTGTAAGAATCACCTTCACATTCAAACACTTTTTTATTTTATTTTATTTATGACACTTTTCTAACATTTTTTTCTGAAAATACAAAACAATCAGAATCCCACAAACTGTGAAAAGAATAAAAAAAACACACATACCTGAACATGCACCAGATACACACCGTAAAGCCTTACTTAATCAGACTTAAACAGAATATTAAACATAGAAAGGAGTACTATATTAAAGCTGGGTGGTAAACGCATTCAAACACTTTAAATGAATTAAAGTCTAGAACTGATCTGATTATGCCAGCAGCACAAAAGAAAGTGGGTTCATCTGTGATCCGTTTGTTAAAACGAACGGCTCTCGTCTGATTTGCAGACAACACACGACTGGTTTTGTAATCTTGGTGATAACTGGTGTAATCTGATCGACTACAAAGCAGTTGATTTCCATCTCTGCAGAAGTTTCTGTTGAGTTAAACTAGAGTAGATAAAGGCTGGCACGTCTTACTTCTCATTTTAAGGTCTGAGTTTTATAATGTGGTGCTGAGAAGGAACAGCTTCATGGTACGATCAGCTCAACTGAGCAGAACACTGCAGATGTTCTGTTAGAGCTCCTCGTGTGAAGCCGTTTCAGGAACACTTTGTGCTTGATTCACACTGAAGCTGTGTTCACAGGATCTGGCCGCAGTACGTGAAGGACAGGATTCACTCCACATACATGTATTTCGCGGGCAGCGTGGGTCTGACGGCTCTCTCGGCCGTCGCGGTCAGCAGAACACCGGCGCTCATGGGACTCATGATGAGGGGCTCCTGGCTGGTACGCAACTGATCATACTGCTTTTTATTCATCGCCCTTCACACACATTCTTTGTAACAACAAATCAGCAAAACGTACTGTAAGGCAGCTACTAATTATATACTGTATTATAGCATACTATGGCATCGTAATGATGCAGCTTGTAGTTCAATATTCACATATTCAGTGCTGTGACAACCTTATTAATGATCCGCAGGCTATTGGAGCCACGTTCGCTGCTATGATCGGTGCCGGGATGCTGGTGAGGTCGATCTCGTACGAACACAGTCCGATGCCGAAACACCTGGCCTGGGCTCTGCACGCAGGTAAACCCCGCACAGACTGAGCGTGATGTGCTGCTTTAGCTGACCTGCAGAGGGCAGTGCAGTCTGCAGACGGTGCTTCTGCTGCTGTTTCTCTGGCGTTCATGCGTCGTGTTCTCTGTGTGCAGGTGTGATGGGAGCTGTTATCGCTCCGTTAACTCTGCTGGGCGGCCCGCTGATGGTGCGAGCGGCCTGGTACACCGCGGGAATCGTGGGCGGTCTGTCGACGGTGGCCATGTGTGCGCCGAGTGAGAAGTTCCTGAGCTTGGGCGGCCCGCTGGCCGTGGGCTTCGGCGTGGTGTTCGCCTCGTCTCTGGGTGAGAGCTTCTCTCAGTTTAATCAGTTTAAATCAGTGACTTCACAGGAGTTTGATCGGTCCTCTCCTCTCCGCAGGCTCCATGTTTCTGCCCCCCACCTCGGCATTCGGGGCCGGCCTGTACTCGGTGGCGGTTTATGGAGGTCTGGTGCTGTTTAGCATGTTTCTGCTGTATGACACACAGAAAGTCATCAAGCGTGCCGAGACGCACCCTCTTTACGGCGTTCAGAAATATGACCCCATTAATGCGTAAGTGTTTTCTGTGGGCAAGTGGAAGCAAACGTTTGTATTTTTTCACATGACTTTATTCTAGCTAAGAGTCGGCCTCGTGCATTTGTAATATGTTTAGTTTAATTCAGTCTTTCTATCGTATAAACGGCGCACAGTATGACTCCACGTGCTGCCGCCTGTTAACGTCGCTGTGCTCCTGCTCTTCCAGGTGTATGGGCATCTACATGGACACGCTCAACATCTTCATGCGGCTGGTGATGATTCTAGCCAACGGCGGCGGAAACAGAAGGAAGTAGCCATAAGGAGACAAGAAGACATGACACTGATTGGAGGAGAAAGATTTAGCTGAATAAAGTGTTATTTATTTTGCATTTATTTGTTTAAAAGCAGAAAAAACCTTTGGATTGCTTTCAGCTGAATTGCATCTTAAACATGTCAGTCAGTACAGGGTAATTGACATAGTTAATGAGGGGGAATGCAGATCATCTTACTTCCACAGCTGGTGTAATTAAAACAAACATTTTTCAGATCAAAACAGACTTGTTAACGCAGTTATTGCACAGAAAACACTTGTCACTGTGATTGCTCTGTTCTTGCAGTTTGGGGTTCATGGTTCAATAAACTTTAGTTGTATCTCAAACTACATGTTTACCGTTTATTGCTTTAGAACAGACATTAAGCACCATTATAATATTATTTTAACATCTTTGGTACCGTTAAAGCTGAAGACACTAAACTTTAAAGCAGATGGTGATGAATCCTCCTCAAGACAGACTTAAATTCAGATGTGCTTTCAAAAACTCCTATGTTCTGTTGTCTTGCCGTTTCACTGTTTTCTTTGAGCGTTTAGTTGAATTCAGTGTTGCCTGATGATGTTACACATTGATTTTAGGGTCTTTGATTCATTCGATTTCATTTATTTATTTATTTTTCCATTCATTTCCATGAAGTCTGTGTTCTGAGAGCATCTGGTCATCGGCACACGTTCATGTTTTATTTGTGCTCTGACCAGTGGCAGATGACAGTGAGATTAGTGAATAATCCTCGTGTCTCCATCTGTATTCTGATGCTGATTAATCCAGAGACGAGGCCACTGGCAGCTGATGGGAACATCAGCACTGCTGCAGGTGCCACTTACTTTAAAGACTCGAAGTATTCTGTATTGGTGTCTTTGACCCTCTGAAGCACTTAAACCGCATTAATGGGAAGTGATTGTCAGCATCCACAGGAGCAGATGCCGGTGATCTCGTGTGTGTTTGTGATCATGTACCAGCAGAGGGAGCATCACACACTCGGAGGAGAAACACTGCTTTCACTGCTGGACTCGATCACAGATTCACTTCACAGACTGAACAGAATAGATTTTTTCCCAGTAAAGTGCATTATGTAACAAATGTTACACTTAAACACATATGAGGGAAGATGCAAACAAAGTAGCTGTATTTTAAAAAAATAATGACCAAGCCTTCGTTACTGAAACCATCTGAAAGCTTAGAGATCCTGAAGTTACTCATAATTACAATTTGAAAGGTTCTTCGTTTGCCAGATCCAAGTCTTCGGCCCATCATTATGATGACTCTGAAAGCAGTAAAACCATCATTATATATTTTAATACAGATTGTTACAACTCTAAATTCTGATTGGATGAGTCATATGAAGTCTGACGCATTAATATTAATAAGGCTAAGTATTTGTTGTTTGAGAATTGTGAAGAGCCACAGCTAATAAACTATAATATTCAATGGAACAATAATTTATTTATTCCTAATAATACAGGTGCTGGTCATATAATTAGAATATCATCAAAAAGTTGATTTATTTCACTAATTCCATTCAAAAAGTGAAACTTTTATATTCATTCATTACACACAGACAGATATATTTCAAATGTTTATTTCTTTTAATTTTGATGATTAGAGCTTACAGGTCATGAAAGTCAACAAGGGATAAATTCTGGGTATCTCTTGTTCTTTGAAACCACATTAATGGAGAAGACTGCTGACTTGGCAATGATCCAGAAGACGAACAGTGACACCCTCCACAAAGAGAGTAAGACACAGAGGGTCATGACTGAAAGGTGTGGCTGTTTACAGAGTGGAGTCAGTGCATCAAGAGTCACCACGCTCAGACGTCTTCAGGAAAAGGGCTACCAACCCACTTCTGAACCAGAGACAACGTCAGAAGCATCTTACCTGGGCTGTGGAGAAGAAGAACTGGACTGTTGCTCAGTGGTCCAAAGTCCTCTTTTCAGATGAAAGTAAATTTTGCATTTCATTTGGAAATCAAGGTCCCAGAGTCTGGAGGAAGAGTGGAGAGGCACAGAATCCATGTTGCTTGAAGTCCAGTGTGAAGTTTCCACAGTCTGTGATGATTTGGGCTGCCATGTCATCTGCTGGTGTTGGTCCACTGTGTTTTCTGAAGTCCACAATCAACGCAGCCATCTACCAGGAGATTTTAGAGCACTTCATGCTTCCTGCTGCTGACCAACTTTATGGAGATACTGATTTCATTTTCCAGCAGGACTTGGCACCTGCCCACACTGCCAAAGCAACCAGTATCTGGTTTAAGGACCATGGTATCCCTGTTCTTAATTGGTCAGCAAACTCGCCTGACCTGAACCCCAGAGAGAATCTATGGGGTATTGTGAAGAGGAAGATGAGAGACACCAGACCCAACAATGCAGAAGAGCTGAAGGCCACTATCAGAGCAACCTGGGCTCTCATAACACCTGAGCAGTGCCACAGACTGATCGACTCCATGCCACGCCGCATTGCTGCAGTAATTCAGGCAAAAGGAGCCCCAACTAAGTATTGAGTGCTGTACATGCTCATACTTTTCATGTTCATAATTTTCAGTTGGCCAAGATTTCTAAAAATCCTTTCTTTGTATTGGTCTTAAGTAATATTCTAATATTCTGAGATACTGAATTTACTGAAATAAACATTTGAAATATATCAGTCTGTGTGTAATGAATGAATATAATATACAAGTTTCACTTTTTGAATGGAATTAGTGAAATAAATCAACTTTTTGATGATATTCTAATTATATGACCAGCACCTGTAATGTTATATTGAGAAGGCATATAAACACAATTCCTCAGCTAACTGTTTACTGTCTGATTCATCCTGAACTGCTTCTGTGAGTTGTTTGGATGAGTAGATCTGATCTGTTTATTAAATACATTTTTATCACAGCCTTATATTTTTTAAACCGAATACAACATTTTATGGCATTGAAAAGAAGCTCCATCATTCCAGCACTTGTACTCAACGACTCGCTGTCATTCATACCAAGTTTTATGCAGAAATCTATTCTTCTAAACTTTAATTGTTTCTGCACTGAAACTCTGAAGTTTCTACTTGTCTGTGTGTTCAGGACAGAGGAGAACCACTCTTAAAATAAAGGTTCTTTATTGGCATGGAACATTTTCATTCCACAAAAGGTTCTTCACATTACGAAAAAATGATTCTTTTAAGAACTGTTCACCGAAAGGTTCTTTGTGGAACCAAAACTGGTTCTTCTATGGCATTGCTGTGAAAACCCCCTTTTGGAAGCTTTCTTTTTAAGAGTGTGCAGGTCATATCTTTAATGTTCAGTTACTCACTTACTCAAATAAGAAGGAACTCAATTTCTGTTGTGTTTTTGCTCCATAATGTGTGAAATGTGTGACGCAAAAACCAGATGTACGTCACATGCACCCCTTAAAATAGGTCAGTGACAGATGTGCTTTATCAGGAGCTGATGCAAATTTAGATTTTATAGGAAAACGATGGATGTATTGAAGGTTCTGTCATTCCATTTCATTTAGTTCTGAAGTTACAGAACCCTCGGTTCTATGTCCAGGTTACAGCAGTCCGCTGCTGAATGATAATCTTACATGTTAAGTTTGAAAATAAAGACACGGCACTGTGTTCAGAACTCCTAAATGAACACACTAACCTGATACTTTCTGTCAAATTGAGTTTTTCATTGCGTTTCCACCTGCGTCCCTTCACTCCTGTGGGTCGGCGGTGTTGTTCTGGGTCTGTTTGAGTCATGAGCTGCAGAGGGTTGAGTCACAGGATTACTGAAGCTGCGCTCAGACACCTTTAAAGACGTCTTCAGACGAGCAGCAGCTGCAGTGCTCTCCATATGATCCTTCAGTGTCTGTACACTTTTTCTACAGGATGAAGACTATGAGGAAAAAACAGACTTTAATTCTTCTCATTTCACTGTGCATGTCTATGGGTGAGTTACTGGCTGTTTTACTGGTTAGAGACGAGTCTGTGGTCTGTGTGTAATCAGCTTCAAACTGTGATTGTCTCAATAATCCTTTAAGTATAATGAAAGGACTGAGCGAGTGTTTGCAGGAGAGCGGAGCTGTGCTTTGGAAATTAGCTACTTTGTGCTTAACTTAAATCATTAGATTTTGCAGTAGAACTATTGTTTTATTTTTAAAGCAGTTATTTAAAATTCGGTGACATTCTTTACTGAGACTGAATTTCAGTTGAATTGGTCCAGATGATTTTTATGTCAATGATTTCACTCAAAATCACATCACAGCCCGCACTTTATTTACCACATTGTCTGTGATTTTGTGTGTGAACATCATGAGGTTTAGTACTTGAAATGTTTGATGTGCATTTCTATGTCATTTGATGCTGAGTTTTAAGTATTTGTCTTTTTCAGGGCAATCTGACTTTGCACCGTATTTCTATGATAATGGGGCTGGAAGCAGCAACGGAAACATGGCGTTATTCAGCATCGCTGAAGACACATCCATTGGTTTGCATTCACTTCTATGATAACATGCTGTCAGATAGGGAGGAGTAACAGACAATATGATAAAAGAACATCACACACTGTATGTGCTTACTGTATATAAGAACACAGATATAATAAGCCTAATCACTCTGATCCTGCTGAATACATATTTGTTGTGTGCAAAAATTAATTAGATTTTTATCAAATCAAATATTCAGCTAATTGTGATGTAATATGAGTGACAGGGAATTGTTTGCGTGGCTTTAGGGTTCTAGGATTTTCTCAGTAGTGACGAGCACATTTTAATGTTAGATGAAGTGCTAGGAGGTCTATATCTGACCCTGCTTGTATTACATTTAACAAATATGATAATATTTGCTCCTAAGATACTTTATCGTGGTAATTAATGTCTTTAAGATAATAAACACACATAGTTCACGTGAGATCATGTGTAATTTGGACACGTTCTTCCACAGGGACTCATGTTTACACACTGAACGGCTCTGACGCCGAAGGAGAGCCGGTGACCTACGGCATGACCTTTGATAAGAGCTCCAAAGAGTACTTCAGCGTCGAGCCCAAGTCAGGGAACGTGACTCTCATCCAAACACTGGACAGAGAGGTGAGAGCATAGATGACATTACAAGGGCTCAATCCCAACACAATATTAGGATATAATTCTGGAAAATAAACGTATCTGTGTTAATAATTCACTCGTTTTGCTTGTTAAGGTTCAGGATGAGATCGTTGCATTTGTGACCATCACAGATGGGAGAAATAAGGTGAAAAACATGATTCCGTTAAGCTTTGATCACAGGATTATTTCTTAAAGCTGAAGTGTCATTGTTTGTAAGTTCAGCTAGTTTGTGGTGTGTAAATCAGTCACTCCTGAAGAGAGAAACGCACAGATCGATTCGCTTCTGACTGAAATGACAACAGCGACGCCACATCACTGTGACGTTTGCCCTCGAAGAACCGCGATTTAAGAGCAGCACAGTCTCTCTGATGAAGAAGCAGCGGTTTCACACCTCAGTTAACCTCAGTTTAGATCAAGCTCATACATCCAGCACTTTATAACCGTAAATCATCTTAATGTTATGTCATGTTTATTCAAATAAAACTGAAAAAATATAGAAACCCAATTCAATGGTTCTTAATTTTTTAATTTTTTTTTTGTGTGTGTTTTTAGTATAATTATTGTAGGAGAAATATGCTAACACTTTAGAATAGGGAACACTTATTAGCTATTAACTACGACTTTTCCCTCAATGAATTCCTAATTTGCTGCTTATTAATAGTTAGTAAGGTAGTGGTTACGTTTAGGTATTAGGGATGTAGAAGAAGGTCATGTAGAACAAGGCATTAATATGTGCTTAATTACTACTAATAAATGGCTAATATTCTAGTAATATGCATGCTAATAAGCAACTAGTTAAGAGACCCTAAAATAAAGTGTTACCAGAAATATATTGTTACCTATTTTAGGATTTTGATTAATATACTGGAGCCAAACTTACACACTTCACCTTTAAGAAATAGTAATGCTAGCCTTTGACAGCTGATTTCATAAATATTATATTGTTCCTTAATTATTATTTAGTCCCATAGTGTTTATTATGTGTATCGTGTTGAATGTGTTTTAATGTCCATTTATCGTGTACAAGTATGTATTATTGGTAAAGTCAGATTTATTTTATATCTCACTTCTCCAGGTTGTAGAAAATGTTCGAGTGTTTATCACAGATGCTAATGATGAAAAGCCTGAGTTTCTGAATCTGCCGCTCATAGTGGACGTCCCCGAGGTGAGAATGAGAAGCGGTTTGGAAATGAACAGGTCAGTGTCATCATGAATTGTTGCTGAGGTATTTGTGGTGTGTGTTGAAGGACGCAGCTTCGGGCAGCAGCATCTATAGAGTCCAGGCCATCGACAGAGACCTCGGGTCCGGAGGAAGTGTCACCTACTACCTGCAGGTCAGACAAAACCACTTACACTTTTTTCCCAGTAAAGTGCATTATGTAACAAATGTTACACTTAAACACATATGAGGGAAGATGCAAACAAAGTAGCTGTATTTTTTAAAAATAATGACCAAGCCTTCGTTACTGAAACCATCTGAAAGCTTAGAGATCCTGAAGTTACTCATAATTACAATTTGAAAGGTTCTTCGTTTGCCAGATCCAAGTCTTCGGCCCATCATTATGATGACTCTGAAAGTAAAACCATCATTACATATTTTAATACAGATTGTTACAACTCTAAATTCTGATTGGATGAGTCATGAAGTCTGACGCATTAATATTAATAAGACTAAGTATTTGTTGTTTGAGAATTGTGAACAGCCACAGATAATAAACTATGATGGACTCAATGGAACAATAATTTATTTATGACTGTGGAGTCACACTTTTAATCATTTAGTCTCTTCTCAAGGGAACAAGATAATAATCAGTGAGGATATCTGAGTCTGTAATGGCAGTGTTAAATCTTGTAGAGGACAGTTGCTGCGGCCGTCGAACAGATCGTGACACCAAAGCACCATCAGAAAATGTGCTGCTACTGGATTAAATTTCAATTACATTTAGGCAGGTTGAGGGCTTAGTCTGGCTTACCTCTGCGCTCGGCCACATGTCGCATTCGTTAGCGCTCGACGCATGAGGCGTCTGAGGTCAGCGGAGCGTCCGGCCTCCAGTGCAGCTTCCTCCGAGGAAAAACTTGACAAGTCAATCTCTATAAGTTCTCATCGTTTCTGACATAATTACTATACAGTACATGCCGTTTTCAGAGCTCACGTTGATTGAAAATACACTTCTACAAAAATCAATTTTCCAAAACACACGACAATTTAAAGATGGACTCGTGAAAGAAATGATGACCAGTGATGCCATCTAAGATACGCCCTTCCACATATATTTAATCTTAAAGTCTTCATGTCTGAAAGAAACAAGTATTAGTCAGTTGTCTGTGTATTAGTACTCAGAAAGGAAAGTAACTGGTGAATATGAGACTAAAGCAGCTGTGGAGAAGCATTGAACGCTCTTCACAGAGCAATCACACAAACAGGGAAACGCTTGAACGATCAGACGGTACCAGATCGACCCAGTACTGGGAAAGGGCTGGTATCATTACATTTTAAAAAGTATCAACTTACTACAAACACTATTCGCATTTTTTCACATAACTGAGTTTTACACCATGAGGTCATGCACTAGCAACAAATAATCATCACAATATCATTATTATTAGATCTAAAAAGTGCAGAAAGCCGTTAAAATTGCACTGAGAACCCATGCATACTGCATACTTCATCCAGCAAGCAGTCATGATCGTATTATTTCAGATCTCAGCAGCTTGTAACCGTGGTTCACTGAGTGCCATTTGCCATCAGTTTTATGTCATCTTCTGGAACAGATTGCTTCCTGAAATGTTTGTCATTTTGGCTTTGTGTTTGAGAGATGCGTTATATATTTCAGGAAACACATCTTCATCAGTTGTCATTTCGTTTGCAGTCAACGCCCAGCACTAAGTTCACCATCGACGGTCACAGCGGAGTTCTGCGCATCAGACCCGGAGAATCGCTGGACTACGAGCTCTCTAGGACTCATTTTGTCACTGTGGTTGCAAAGGTGAACAACAGACTGAACCGTGTGAAATCCCTCTGTTCTCTGAGACAGACGAGCTTGTTTGTGTTGATCTTTCATAAAGGCATTTATCTTGTAACAGTGAAGTCCACATGAAGTCCAAAGATGATAAGATTTCCTCATGAATCGGTCAGTATACCAGGTCATCAGTGCTGTGTGTCTGTTTCAGGATGGTGGTGGTAAATATCATGGCAAATACCAGGTCATGACCTCCACAGCCATCATAACCATCAATGTCCTCGATACCCAGGATTCTCCTCCAGTGTTTGCTGGCACTCCGTATTTTGGATTTGTGTATGAAGTGTCCGTACCAGTAAGTGTGACACTATATCTAAAATCCTGAAAAAAATAGAACTAAACATTCCAGCTCAAGTAAAACCTTCATTGTGCTTATGTTCAATTAAATTTCAAGAGATTTTCATTTAGAAGAGTCACATTAAACCAAATAAACAACTTATTCTACTCATTGAAACTGGTTAGTGATAAATGAGTGCTAGACTCCAATGTATTTGACTGTATTGACTGACTGAGGATAACTGAGCTTTCATGACGAAGCTCTGTCTGTTTGCGTGTTTTGTGTGCAGGGTTCAGAGATATTCACTGTTTTTGCCAAAGACGGCGACCAGAACAACCCCAACGCCATCCATTACTCCATTCTGAGCGGTCCGCTGCATTATCACTTCAGTGCTCATTCTAATTTCTGAACTCTAGAGATAAACAGTCATAGTTTATCAAATACTTCCACTAGTAATATCTCCTGTCTCTTGTGTTCTCAAAGGCAGCGACGGCTTCTTCAGCATCAACAGCACGAGCGGCTGTATCAGCTTGACATCGTTCCCTGTACAGCTGAGGAACGAGTTATATGAGTTAAAAGTCAAGGTTGTCTATATTTACGATATGAACATCATTACAGCTTGAAGTATTTCTAATTAGCATCACACGTGGCCTAATAAGACTTCTTTTATTGTAAATCAAGGCTGCAGAGGTTGGACCCGACAGGTTTTCTGCCTACAGCGTGACCACGGTCACTGTTCGTGTGGTGGACCTCAACAACCACCCGCCCACTTTCTACGGCGAGAACGGCCAGCAGAACCGCTTCGAGCTGACCATGTACGAGCATCCGGCGGAAGGAGAGATTCTCCGCGGCCTGAAGATCACGGTCAACGACTCGGACCAGGTGCGCAGTCAACAGTCGCGCATTAAACTGCTGCTTTCATCGGCTGTGTACACCCGGGGTTAGCAATCAGAGCGAGAGGGGTGTATTTCATTTAGATCAAATCAATGACATTAAGCTATAAATACTAAAAGTGAGAGAATTAAACTGCAGGTCAACAGAAGAACTAGGCAGCAGTGCTGTATTTCTTTCAGTCCTTCACATTTCACACACAAGCCACAAAGACGGCGAAGCGCAAACCTCGAGATTCACACACATTTTGGCACAGAATAAGGTTGTTGACATCTGCCATACAAATTATTTGCTGTTTTTGCCTGTTTTTTATGCAATAAATAAAATAAAATAAATTTTATTAGAAATAGCACTTTGTTAAATTTTTAAGAAGCTTTTTCTGTGAAGGTTTTAAGTGTTTTTTCTGCATGAAAGGTCCATATTCTCTGAATCTCTGGTTCTCATGCAGGGAGCAAACGCTAAGTTCAGGCTGCTGTTGGTGGGACCCTCTCGCGTTCTCCGCGTGGTTCCTCAGACGGTTCTCAACGAAGCTCAAGTCACCATCATTGTGGAAAACTCGACTGCCATCGACTACGAAAAATACCAGTTCTTATCATTCAAGGTCTGATCCTGATCTTTTATTTTGATCATACTGACAGTAGGTTATCTTTAAGCTGAATGTTTTATCCTGAGAAGCGTGTATGATGTTTTTCAGCTGTTGGCGGTGGAGATCGACACTCCCGAGCGCTTCAGTGCCACTGCGGATATCGTGATCAATCTTTTGGACACAAACGACAACATTCCAAAGTTCTCCTCTGAGTTTTACATCGCCAGGATCCCTGAGAATTCCCCGGGAGGCTCCAACGTCGTCTCAGTGACTGTGAGCAGCTTGAAATTATGCTTAACAGTAAAGAATGAGCTTTCTGAAACAGTAATCTTGCAGCTCCGGGTCTAATGTTGGACGGATGTGTTCTGTGTCTGTGTTTGAGCACTGATGTGTATCTGGTGTTTTTCCAGGCGACTGACCCTGATTCAGGGCTTTGGGGAGAAGTGAAATATTCCATCTACGGCTCTGGCGCTGATCTGTGAGTACAGACCTCAGTATTGAACATTAATGGCTTTGAATCAGTGATTCTTCCACAGCTCTTATGCAGCGCCATATTCAGAGGTCCAATAATGGAGATTTTGTTCATTCATCTGTTTGGATTAAGTTTTTAATTAATAATGGACATCACTCTGCAAATAACAGCTTGATATTTTTGCAAGTAAAAGATATCTTAATGGGTAATTCAGCTACAGGACCTAACAGAATCTCAATGTCTGTGATTTTAACTGGATGGTCTGTGACATTTTCACATTATTTCTGTCAGTCATCTGCTTGAGTTTAGGGTGAGAGGTCAACTTCAGCAAAAGTGGCACAGATGACCTCGCGCTCGTCCGTATCTGGATGCTTGGCTTGTTTTTATAAGGCCGGTAAAGGACTAAAGGACAAGCACAAAACAGCTTACAGACAGACTCCAGCGAGGGAGCTGGCTAATCTTGTAATGGGATTGGAGAAGTAAAAATAGCGTCTCCACACCCGCGAGTGAGTCAGGGCCCAATTAGCGAGCGATTTGACAGCTGGAGGTAGAGCACATACGGGTAATGCAAAACCTGTAAATTTATGCCTTGATTCTTCCCCAATGCAGGAGGCAAATTATAATGGTGTGAAAAATAGCAGCTTTCAGGCTGACTGTTAATTTTCACATGCAGAGAGTCACACTGACAAGAATAAAGCATCCGATTAAAATCCAGACTTGATGACAAGCTCTTAAAATCAGGCACACAGCCACGTGTTTATTTTGATCTTAAAACGGCCATTGAACAGAGTGACTGTAAGCCATCATTAAGATCCAGTGCAGAGTTTGTTCATCTCAGTGTTTGGAAACTTCTCAAACTGAAAGCATAAGTTCAACAACATCTGTGACGTCAACTACATCATTGTTCTGAATACAATCTTGTGACGTTTGTCTGTTTCAGGTTTCTCATTCACCCCACGTCCGGCATCATTTACACGCAGCCCTGGGCCTCTTTAGACGCTGAAGTCAAGTCAAAATATAATTTCTATGTGAAAGCTGAAGACACTGAGGGCAAATACAGCCTCACAGAGGTCTTTGTCACGGTGCTGGATCAAAATGACCACCCACCAGAGTTCAACCAGAACTTCCTGGAGAAGACCATGATCATTGGGGCCCCGGTGAAAATAGAGGTTTGTGTTCTCCAACAATTTTGTTTATTTTGTGGACAGCCATCTGTCTTACGTCCCAGTAGATTAGACCAATAATCAAAAGCCAAATCTCGCATTGAGCCTGATGGCATGAACTCCAATGATCCCACAACCAGCTTAAAGTCCTGCATCTGTGAGCAAATCTGACTCAACAATATTCTCACTGATGCTGCGATTGTGAACATTATGATATTATTGGAACCTGATTGCGGTTTGTTTTCAGGCTGTGGATGAGGACGCAGAGGAACCCAATAACCTGATTGAATATTCCATCATGAAAGCCGATCCAGACAACATCTTCGACATTAACACCTCCACAGGAGAGATTAAGCTCAAACCGTACATCAAGTCTATGAAGATCGTACAGAACATCACCAAACAGAAAGATTGCCGGTGGTCTGTGGTGGTCCAGGCTCGCGATCGAGGCTCTCCATCCTTCAGCACAACGGCAGTCGTGAAAATCGACATCATGGAGGCGGTGAGGTGTTTATACGTCAGGGGTCACTGTGTGCGCTGTGGGATCAAAGCAGCTCTTAATGAGCAATTTTTTGGTTTGTTTGGGGAGAATACCATGTTACTACCATGGTAAATGTCCAAAAACCACAATTACTTTGAATTATGATGTGAATTCCTTGGTATAAAAACATGCAGCTTATATAGATCAAAGTAATATAGTATTTCATAGTTCATCCACAGTTCTTTTTCATCCATGTAGTCATGATTTAATAGTATATCACTGTGGTTTATGTGAAGAAAAATTAACGCTCATTATGTGCTAATTATTTACAATTTTTTTGTGTTTGTTTTTCAGAATCGGCTCCAAGGGCCCATGGCTGATTTTCTAATGCAGAGCCGAGACAATCCAATGAAAGCTCTTGGTCTGGCCATCAGCATCATTACCGTGATGGTTTTGGTGACAGTTATGATCTCCACCATCATCTACTTTCGCAACACAAAGTCCAACAGGATCACGCCGGCGCGCCGCATCATACGCAGGAGGCCCAAAGAGTTGCACCGCTGGACTTTCATGCCGCGGTTTGGACGGAGTGACCAGAGCTTTGGAAAGTTCTTCGCTGATGATGACACGAGGGACAGCCACAGCAGCCCCAGAGCCAAGCCGCCGACCCCCAGCGCTCCGGTGCTCCCGCCTCCGCCTCCGGTTCACTCCCGGCCGAGCGAGCGGCTGCGGTCAGTGCCCACGGTGTCCGGCTCGCTGGCCTCCAGAAACACCAGCCGCAGCTCCAGCTGGAGGACCAGCAAAAGCACAGACGGCATCCAGAAATCTGTCCAAAACAAAGACGGCAGTGGCATCAGCTCCGCTCTAGTGTCTGAGCTTAAAATGAGAATAGAACAGAAAATCAATGAGGCAAATCAAGGCTACTATTACTGACACGCTGACCGGTGTGAGCAGCGGATCTCGACACGTGTGTTTTTATGGACTGTTGGACATTTAATGTTACAAACAGTTCGCTGAGAACAATGCTTCTTCTTTTTTTTTTGTGAAAGTTTTTTAAAGTGGCCATCTGGTTTACCTAAAGTGTTTCCGTTTTTCAACATGCCGTACAGTCATTTAAGATCTGGCTGGTATTCTTATAAGAAACAATACCTTAAAAATGCTAAGTAACTTGCCAATGCTGGTCTATGCACATACTGTGTGTGTTTGTAAACAGAAAACAGCTACTTGGATGCTGTTTATATCAGTAATGTATACCTCAAGCTTGCTGTGCTTCTTAGACCAGTTTTATGCATCAGTTCTAGATCTGCAAAAGTGAAGCAAACTCCACTGTAATCTCATAATTAGCCCCATACTGCCATCTTTAGGTTTCCTTCAATTTAGACTGAATCTAATCATTAATACATGTCAAAATTTAGAAGAACTTGTAAAAACCCTTTCTGATTTCTATAGATTATTTATGTGACTATTGCATGCACTTCATGCCCTGCTGTCTGACTGTGTTCCTTAAGCTTTTGCCTTGAGGATCTTTGGTGAAAGTCTGCAGACGGTATGGACATCGGACTCTCATTTGTAGTTATTGCTGTCAAACCTTTTTTTATTATTGTTATTATTGTTTTATAAAGAGTTTTTCACTGATATTTTGAAAGTCTTTGAATTTTCCTGTACATTTTCTGAGAAGGAGAGCAGATCCATGTGCTGTTTGCTGTATAGGCATATCTGAGTGTCAAATGTGTTTATCATGAATCATCATATCAAGTCTGTGCTATAACTGAATTTAGAAATAAACACATTTTTAAAGTGTTATCTAAAGAAATTAAAAAAGACTGATCTCATTGTCCTGCTATTCAATTTTTATTTTTACATTTACATGAACTTATTTACCAAACATTTTTATTGAAAGCAACTCGAGGTAAAACCAGTGATTTATAACAGAAAATCGAGAATATTTGCAGTGCAGCAATACTAGTAAAATCAGAGCTTCCTACTGAATTTTTTTTACATTGTTAAATAATAATATAAATTGTAAATGTATTTGGAATCTAACCCAGATTCCTAAAATTGTAGGACAGTATATCTTGGGAAGTGTTTTTCCATCAGTATTTCACATCTCGTTTTTAGGTCCGCTGTACAATAAAGAAAACGATGACTCCCACTAACCTTCAATGTTTGACATTTCATAACATTTAAAACAATGCATATACAAGAAAACACTCCCACTGAAAATGGAAGAAAACTAAAGCGCAATCAGTGTTTGCTTCTATTCACAAAGAATCACAGAATCTCTGGTCTCTGACATGAATATTAATATGTGGTCTATTATAGCTGGGCAGTGCTGTTTCCTTTCTGTGTTTTATCCTCTGATCTGCTCATCATCTTCACCTCAGCACAATTTCCACACAGCCCTTCATCACCGGCGTCTCTTCTGTCTGTCATACAGCCGCGTGCAGCGCTCGAAGCAGTGTGTTCTGTCGCTCGAGCAAACACACATCCCAGCAGGCACAGCAGCAGCATGACACACTCGATGGCAATAATGAGTTTGTCTCTCCGCTCCAGCGGGTTCAGATCGCTGCCCGACACAAACACCACGCACTGGCCGTTAGGGTTAGGGTTAATTAGGGTTCTTCACGTCACACACTTCTTATTTTTTAAGTGGCATATGGTTACTTCTTTGATGCATCATAACGGCCGAAATAAACCGTGAACCAGGTTTCTCTGTCAGCGTAAACCACTCAACGGTGATGCCATAGACAGTCTGCTTGGCGATGCGTATATTAATATACACGTTTTCATCCACTGATGCCAGCAGTAAGGCGGGTGAGAGCAGGAGAGTGGGGTTTTGGGATAGAAAGACATCGAGCCAGACACTGACAGACGAGTTAGTGATGAAATTGTCGGCAGTGCAGGTGTAAACGCCTCGTGAAGCACTGGAATAATCAGCACAGAGATGACGGTGTCGTTGTTCACTGAGAAACTGAGAAACTGCAGAAAACTGAGAGAAGTTTATGAGATTAAATGGGATGACACACTAGTAAAATGAGTAGTTTCAAAAAAAAAATCAAATGAGCTACTAATTGAAAAAGGTATCGGATGGAGCGCATCAGGCCGAAGTGTTTCCCTGTAAAAGCTCTGACGTGTTAGAGACTGTAGCTCCAGGTCTCACCGAGCACCTCAGGGTGACGTCTGACCCTGCGGCGAAGCTGAGCTTAGTTTGAGGACTGATCATTTCTGGCTTTATGCATGTCTTTAGCTCCACATCATGAAAGAACTTTCCTGCTCTGGATCCAGAACGTCTCACGAGTTCATCAGGACGATCGGTGGACTGACAGCGTTGATGAATTCAACGAAGCCCTTGAGTCTGCAGTCACAGAGCCGATGGTGTTCATGCAACGCTGGGACGATGTTAGCCCGTTCCCGTCTGAGGCCAGGTTTCTGTGACCGGATGCCGGGTCTGCTGAGAAAGACGTCTCTGGGTATGACGGTGAGATGACTGAAGGATAAATCGAAGTAGGTTAGTTAGGGCAGGTGGTGCAGAGCATATTCTGGAAGCGCATCTATTCTGTTGTGTTCCAGGTCAAATAAGACGACCACAGTCTTCTGAAGACGGCTTGAGAAGCAGTTTATCCATGGTCCTTGTGAAGTTAAGCTCATTACATTTAATCTATCCTGAAGCGGTTTGTCAGGGAGTAAATGAAGCTTCGACAAAACGCTATACATTACATATAACAATAAGCGTGATCAAATGAGTACAGTACAGTAATGAGTCGAGTACACTAACCTTGTACAATAATGAATTACTGAAAACAGTTTAAAAACAAGATAAAACAAGTGTGAAGAAATATAAATTCCCGCTATTATGTAAATATCTTCAGTACAGAATTAAATTTGGGATCTCAGACGTAAAATGTCAAATACACAAATAAATGGTGGTGCAGCTCCACGTTTACAGCAGACACGGGCAGCTCCGCATGACTGACTGCTCACTGGTTCAGTGGGGTAAATCCTATCATCCTTAATGCTCAAACTTCTTCTGAAGTTCCTAAACATTGCTTTATACATTCAGACAATCTAGGAATAGCACAGCTAGTGTTTTCATCCCTTTATAAACAAAGAGAAAACATTCAGAAAACATGAACCATGTAAAAAATGGTTTTATTCATTCATATTTTTAAACATTTTTAATAAGTACAGACATCAAGATATTCCTGATATGACAGAATATAAGCACAGTTTTAAGGTTGAAGTGGAAAAGAGTTGCCCAATACACTGACAAGATAACAGTATAAAGAAAAACAAGTAAAAAGTACGGTCCACACAGAACATTTCCAAACAGTTTCACGTCCTGACAGATGGGTATTATGTGTTTCATTGCAAAATACGCATGATCAGTGAATCAATAAAAGTGCATGACAAAAATAAAAAATACAGACATTATTATTTCACTCTTGTGTGATAATTTTCCCTTTTTGAACACCGGACTTTCTCTAAGGTGGTTTGTACCCTTTCAGGGCTGAGAAAGGACAAAGCTGATATGTATTGAAGCTTTCGAACACATTAAAAGTGTAATCCGGCCCCTGCCAAGAGTGCGCTAGGCACAGAGTCATCTGAAACAGGTCGGTCAGCAGAAGTACTCGTTGGGCTGGCCCTCGGTTCTGGCCGTGGCCTCGGAGTCCACGCTGGAGCGGGCCGATAGCAGACGGTTGGACTCGTCTGGGTTGAGTCTGCTGAGATATTCCCCCTCCAGCCCTTTGGCTTTGTTGCCTGGAGACAGAGTCTCAAACGTCACGTACGAGTCTTGAATGTCTTTGGACTTCCGGCCCATCAGCTTCTGCAGCCTCCGCTTCAGCGCGCCGCAGCAGACGATGAGCGTCAGAGGAACCGCAATCACGCAGGCGACCGAGATCACCACCACGTTAATGAGCTTTTGTGTGCCGCTGGCGCTGGCCGCCTCGTCCGTGGAGAAGATCACACACTGCTCTTTCTTGGGGACGAGGCCTTTCACGCACACACAGGCTATGTACTTGGTTTTGGGCACCAGGCCCTCGATGGTGATGCGGTTCTTGCCTGGGCCAACATTGATGCGGCGCATGTCACGCTCCCCGAAGACGGCGTACAGCACGCTGAAGGAGGTGGTGTTGGTGGCGGCGGGTGCACGCCAGTTCAGCGAGACTGTGTGGTCCGTGTCGCCGATCACTTTGACCGACCGAACCACTCTGCGCTCCGGACCCTGCTGCTGAGACGACGCATTAGCCTCCAGGTTACTCAACACGTCTCTCTGAAGCTCCGGCTCGCTGCTGTCCGACCTTGTGGCTGCCGCAGGCGGCGCTGTGGCCTTCGCTTTGGAAACACCGTCAGAAATGCTGTAGCTTTCAATCTGGATGGACGACGTGGCTTTGGGTCCATTCAGGGGCTCAATGATGGGCACAGCGGCGGATGTGGCCGGCGGCACGTACCTGGCGATGAGTTTCTCCTGATACGCCGCTCGGCCGAATCCAGCGTTCTTCTTTCCATGACTTCTCTTGGCGACCGCTTCGTCGATTTGCCACGTATCAGAAATGACAAGTGAGATAATGGCGTCGGCGCTCCCGACAAAGTTAGTGGCTCTGCAGATGTATTTCCCTGAATCCCTGTACGAAACGGCAGGAACGCTGAGAATGGACCAGATTATGCCCTCTTTAGAGATCTCCTGCTGAACTACAAGAACAAACAAAAAACACTCACTTTAATATAAGTTCTGAACTGTGCAGTACAATAATTACAGCAGATTTTGCCTGCATGCTTCTATATTTGCAGCTCTCTTAATACACAAGCAGCAGATTTCGTTTATTTAGCAGAAGCATTACTCATGCTTGGACACTGGGTTTGTTTAACAGAAGCAAGGGAGACATGAGATGAGAGGCAAAAGTCAGACATACCAGTGCCGTTCATGGGCTTGCGGTCGGCGCGGCTCCAGGACAGCTCGGGGATGGGAACACCAATGGTGCCGCAGCGCAGCAGGACATTGTTTCCGATGGAGCTGCGGACCCTCGCGACGGCCGTGTGCACGCGGGGAACCTGACACTTGCGGAGCTCGGCATCAGAGAAGAGCACTCCCGACAAGCTCTCCGGTTCGGCACAGCGCAAACGTGTATCGATGAACGCCACAGACGAGGAAGGAAACTTCTGGAACTGCACCAAATCAAACAGACGACAGTCACACTGCCAGGGATTGTCGTGGAGACCTGTACAAAGAACAGATGCTTCCATCAGTGACTAAGACTTTACAACTGAACTGAAATGGTTTAAGCACAGAAATAAACTCACCCAGTATCATTCTGGAATCCTCTGCATCCTGAGGAGGTTTCGGAGAGAACCATGAAGTAAGAACCTCGGCTGGAACGGTGGTCAGACTGTTGCTGGACAGATCCAGGTAGGTCAAGTTTCTGATGTAAATGGTTGCTTCAGCTGGGATGCTGCTGATTTTATTGTTGTGCAAATCCAGGAGCCGAAGGTTTGGCATGTCCATCAAACATTCCCACGGAAAGGAGGTGAGAACATTCCCATCCATCCGTAATTCATCCAAGGCGTAAAGTCCTCGGAAACTGTCCGTGCTGAGGGAGGAGAGTGAGTTGAAGGATATCCAGAGGTACTCCAGGTTGCTGAGGTATTGAAAGGATTCGCTGGCGATGCGGCTGATGGCGGTTTTCTCAAAGCGGAGTTTGGAGGTGTCCGAGGGAAAGTTGTTTGGGATGACGGTGAGGTCGGGGTTGTTGCACAGGACACTCCTTTGAAAACACATCATACGGGTCAAGCATAGCCTCCTTTTGTTGAGATATTTGATTATGCCAGTCATGTAAGAATACTCCACTTTGAGATTATAGTACTCAACACTGCTGCAATATAGTGCTATGACATATTTCTCTTTGACTAGCTTTCGTTTCTGATTTTACTTTTATTGTGTATTATTATCTCTACACTGTGTGTGTGTGTGTGTGTGTGTGTGTGTGATGAATGCTAGAGGTCTGAAACACTGCAACTAACAAGCAGAGAAGATTAAAAAGCACACACACGTTAATCCAACGACTAAATAAAGAGCACAGACAATCTGGCCTGTCAATATTCTGCAGACAACGGTCCATATGAGACTTTGCTACAGTAAAGTTTCAGTTTCAGAGTGCATGTGAAATCTCACCTCGACTTCGATCCGTCGCTCATTTTGTGGTAGAAGCAGCTGCATTGAGCAGGACAGGCGCTGCAAAGCAATGGAAAGCAGCAGAGCACCAGCGCAAAAACCTGAAACACACGGCCGGACGCAAGAGCCCACAAGCCCAGAGCGCACATCTTCTGCGCTGTCTGTTCTAGCTACTGTCCGGATGGGTTTGAGTCTGTTAATCACGCAGCACACCCAGCATCTCTGTGTCTCTCAAGCACTTTCTGCTCACTCTGCTCCGAATCCCCAGATAAAAGGGATAGAGCAGATTAGAGGAAGGACTTGGGGTATTTTCACTTACACGATTATTCCTTCCTGGAAGCCCATAGGCTGTGTGCTTGTCTTTTGTATATATACAGAACAGACATTTCTTTTTTTGATTGGAGGGTTAATTTTAGACCTGGGATTGGACAACAGCTTGTGAATTCAGAGTGTCTTATTGGTGAATGGCTTTGTTTTGCTCTATTTTCACCAGACATACCGTGTAAATCAGAGAGTGTCAAGGCAATGTTGCATTTTTAGTGATGTGTCTTTTTGAAGATTATTTAAATTGAAAATGCTATAATAGACACAGAAATGGAAATCCATCACACTGTAGGTTATTTTATGCATGCAAAAGATCAGTGTTGTTAGTTTGACCCTTGACATACCAATACATCAAAACTGCAATTGATTCAATAATGAGCAGCAGCAGGAATTTAGCATAAAACGCAGTGTTTATGATGCATTACATTTACGATAATATGAAAGATGCATATTTCAGATTTTTTCAGGCATTATATCTATACTATTGCATCAACTTTACTCACATATCAATAGTGGTTACCTAATATTATTATCCTTATTTTCTGTTTGGTCTATAATGCCTATATAATTTGCTATATTAAAGCAAAAAAGCAGATGGTGATACTTTATATTAAAAGTGAATATGCATTTAAAACACCTGGTGGCAGTACAGAGCAAAACTCTTCATCCCAGGATAAAGTAGCCTACAGACATTTGTGTGTGTTTATTCAAAGTATATTAGCCTATATCTTATATATCACATTCAAACATATTTCTATATTATAACAAATATATGTTTGTTGTCCAATGTCAAGATAAAGGAAATGAGCGTCAGAATTCATAATGGATATCCCCAACAATTATCCTATTCAGTCTATGAATAAACTCACTTTCAAACTTTATATTTTAATTTATTCATTTAATAGACACTTTTCTCAAAGGAACTGTGGAAACAACAACACAAGCGATTGCTGCGGAGGAGAAAGCACAAATGCTGCTCTGAAATGTTTTGTTCTGTGCTCTTTAGAGAGAGTCGGCCAAAAGAACTGAGAGAGATTAAAGTGAACACATTTGACTGAAGTGTGGTACAGTGTACGTATGTTATTTCCCAATGGCATTAACATCTGAAAGCTGAGAAATAAGAATTAGTTTACTAATTACAGCCTTTTGCACTGAAACCTACTGTAGTCAGATCACCACATTATACCTCAAACATTTCGTGCTGTTACTTTGTTCTTGCTCCAATTGCCATTGCAACGATTACATTTCATTCACAATATAGATTTTTCAAGCATAACATTTAATAAAAGGTAATCAAATCAATGTGTTTTATGAAGTAAGGGACAACCAAATATAATCAATTTCCCACTATTTTTAATGACACAAACATTTCATTTATAAACATATCGGGCCTCATTCATGAAACTAGCATAAATATTGGAGTAAATCCTGAATAATTTGCTCGTAAAACGGACCTTCCCAAAAACTCTCCTCCAGATTCGCAAACGCTTCGTAAACGCCCGGTTTGATAGTTAAATGTGTATGTTAATGACTTCCTATCATTGGTAAATAGGGCGCTCGTGCACGCTCATTCACAATTAGCATAATCCCCGCCTACAGCGTGTCCAGGGACGCAGGGGAATATTCTGGTCTGCTTTCTCAGATTTGGCTCCAGTATATTGCATAAATGCAAAAAAAGACTAATAGGTCATGCCTAACAATAAATATTCAATAACGTGTTTCCACCAAAGCGTTTTTACCAGCTCTTCTGAAAACGGCCAGCTGGTGGCGCTCGAGAACGCTCTGGTGGCGCAGTGTTTTTCCAGCTGATACGCTTTAGTTGGTATGATCTGGAATATCCACGGCGGCAACGTATTTCTAGTATCTCTTTTTGAAGAATTTTACTAAGTATAAAAAAGCAGTAAGCAGTAATATTGAGTTCTCCATTGTTGTAGGCAGTAGGATGGTTGGTGGCTGTTTGTCCTCCTTTATTTAAGGCTGAGTAAATAGAGACAGTGACGAGCGATGCGTTTAGTTATCAACTCAGATGCAGAAAAAAAGAAGATCCTAAGAGGGCAAGCCAAGGGCAAATGAGCTTGTCAAATGTTATAACGGAAGTGCATCAAAATTCAGTGTCATCAGTTTGCCAAAAAGAACAAAGAACATTTTACGCACCATTTACACGTGGTTCGGAGCAGGTGTACATTCGTACCAACTAACATTTTGAAAATACGAACATTTTCATGAATTCGAAAGTTTACGTCAGAACAGCTTTACGAACGAGTTACACAAAAATTCGTTCTGCTCCTGTTTCATGAATGAGCCCCATTGTGACTTTTGGATGAGCTGGCAGTGGAATTGCAATCGCACTCTTTTCCAAAAACGTTATTATGACAACGACAAATTTTGTATAATATAGTAGTTAATATAATCTGATCATTTATTGCGAAATATTTTGCAACTGCAGCATTATGTTTCATGGTTGTTTAAGCGTGCAGTGTTTGTTTTAAGCGTGAGAGAGAGCTGTGTACGCAGGACCGAGGCGCGCGAGCTGCAGACCTGATTTCACAAACTTTTGCGGAATTAAAACATTCTTGCGGGGATTTCAGGGGCTTTAAATCTCACACGCGCTTTCACGAGGAATAAACACACATATAAAGTCTCGCACTGCAACGCAGCGGTCAGCAGTGAGGAGGATCTTGGACAATGGCTTCATACACGTTACCGGAGGGATTCAGCGATTTCGACATGTTCGCCTTCGGCTCCGCGCTGCTGGTGGGCGGTGAGTGCTGCTCAATCAATCATCAATCAATCCATCAATCCATCCATTCATCAATCAATCAATCAGTCCATCCATTCATCAGTGCTGCATAGTTCTTCATCGATGAATGTATTGACAAACATGCAAAAGTTCTTTATGTCAGACTAATTAGTGAATGCTGCTCTTATTGATCTGTAAAAGCAGAAAGCTTGGTAAATAAAAAAAGAAAAGAAAAAGAAAGAAACAGTCAGTTAAATGGTATAATGATCACACAGTGATGGCATCTGATCGCTGTGCTAATTATTGATCCTTCATTGTTAGTGTGGATGTCATTATTATTTTGTTATGATTGCTCTTTGTATGTGGTGCACAATGTTACGAGTTCTGTTCAGTCTGAATATCTGAGTGTTTTCTTTTAGGTCTTCTCGGTTTCTTTCTTAACCTGATCTCAGTGGTGGCGTTCCTCAGAATCCGGGAGATGCAGACGCCCAATAACTTCTTCGTCTTTAACCTGGCTGTGGCCGACCTGGGCCTCAACATTAACGGTTTAGTGGCGGCTTACGCCAGTTACCTGAGGTGAGACTGACCAAAAACACAGCTTCTAGAATTGTGTGAAAAGATATGACACGCATAAATAAAAAGGAATTATTTTGTGATGACTGTTTCTCACATAATTCTGAGTTTTATTGCACACAAGGAATTTGACTTTTCTGCAGAAATACAACCGCTAGACACAGAAGAACACATATTATTAATATGAAAATGAGAAACATCAGATGTATGTATAAATATTCAAACAGCTGTGTGTATTTGTGTTTTTTCTGAACTCCTGAAGATACTGGCCGTTCGGGTCGGAGGGCTGTCAGATTCACGCTTTCCAGGGAATGGTGTCGATCCTCGCAGCCATCAGTTTTCTCGCTGCGATTGCTTGGGACAGATATCATCAGTACTGTACTAGTGAGTATAAACGGGAGCATCTGCCATCCATTATTTTTCAATGTTGACACGCAAGACATTAATGATACTCTTCTTTCTGTAAGGCTTGCGTTGGGTTTGATTAGCATTTTTAATACAGTTTTCCTGCACTGTCTCAGCTGTCGGCTGTAAACCGATGAGTTAGTTGCGTTTGTTTCCAGAGCAGAAGATGTTCTGGAGCACGTCTATGACCATGAGCTCCATCATCTGGATCCTGGCCGTGTTCTGGGCGGCTCTGCCTCTGCCGGCCATCAGCTGGGGCGTCTTTGACTTTGAGCCGATGAAAACATGCTGTACGCTCGACTACACGCAGGGAGACCGGTACATGCACCTCACACACCAGAACACTCTGGTTCCTGTTTCGTAGCTCATGCAGCTCAAATCAAAAAACAACTTTAAACTACTGCACATTACTAATCAGAAATCACAATAAGAAAAATATTGACCAACAATAATGTCTGTCCTGACTGCATGTGAGTACTGATGATTGTGAATACCTGTGCAAATATGAATTTGTATGCAAAAGTAATACATTGATTTCTTCTCTGTCTTCTTCAGGAGTTACATCACCTACATGCTGTCCATCACTGTACTGTATTTAGCATTCCCTCTTATGGTTCTGCAGTCGTCCTACAATGCCATCTACGCTTATTTCAAAAAGACGCACCACTTTAAGGTACTCGCTCTCTTCTTCGTCAACGCTCCAAATACATTCACAGCATATCTTTATTTGCAGGAACTTTGCTGTCGCTTAGTGTGATTTCGCTTTGCATTTTTCAAAAAGTACATTTTTTTTGTAACAAACTTTTTTTTTTTAAATCATATTTCAAATTAATTTGGTATTTATGTGTACAATTTATAATTTTGAATGAATGAAGCATTTATATAGTGCTTTAAATAATTTTAAATAATTGCTGTCCCCTATAATGTAAATTTCATTTATTAGTTCTTTATGACCAAAGTATGATCAGTGACACATTTTGTGCAGCAATTTCAACTAAACGAGGCTTGGTTAATGCTTCATGCTCTGTGGGCCGTAACGAGGCTGTGTTTAGCTCTGTACAGTACGCATGGATTGCAGCACACATTGAGTGTTAATGTGGTAGTCGCTGCCTGTCAGCAGTTCATCTGCTCACAGTTTGTGTGTGGATCGTTAGAGCAGCACAAACGAGTTCGTCTGCAGTGAGCCTGACGTGAATCATCAGCGTTCTGTGTGCTTTAAGATCTCCTTCTTGCATTAAATAACGCAAGCGTCAGATTTCTGGTCTAGTTTCTCGTGATGATGTGAGCAGACGGTGTGCTGGTGTCTCGTGTCAGCGCTTCTCCTCTCTGTCCTGCAGTTTAACACCGGTTTACCTCTGAAAGCGCTGCTGTTCTGCTGGGGTCCGTATGTTCTGATGTGCACATACGCCTGCTTCGAGAACGTTAATCTCGTTTCTCCAAAGCTCAGAATGGTAAGAAAACAAACACTGGTGATCTTTAAAATCTTTCACTGGCTTGATAAATCATTGTTCTCATGGTGATCTCAGTGTTGATGACGGTCGTCTGGTTGTAAATCCTCCAGGTCCTTCCGGTGCTGGCCAAGACGTCTCCGATCTTCCACGCCGTCCTGTACGCGTTCGGTAACGAGTTCTACCGCGGAGGAATCTGGCAGTTCCTCACCGGGCAGAAATCTACGGACAAGAAGAAATAGTGAAAGAGCTTTAGCCATGTAATGTTGTATTCAGACGAGTCTGCGAGAGTTTACACGTGATGGGACTGTAATTCACTGTATATGTCAAATCAGTGCCTAACACATTTGGAGATATTTGTCCATGATTGTGATTATTGAAGCCTTATTTCAGTTTCCTGGAGTGTGAGAGACGACTTACACAGTTCATTCAGGACACAATCATTTAACCATTTCCTTTGCCTTACTGTCGCTGTTGACCAATGCATTAGAATACAGTATTCATGTGTAAATCTGTAAGTAAGAGGATTTCTCTAACCAAGACTTGAAGCCAGTGAATGAACCGCTAAAAACAAAAGGGCCTTTCATTGTTAATCCACAGAATAAACCGTGAAGCACAAGACAGTTTGTCACGGGTTCTTTAAGGGTTCAGAAGGAGACTGATGAAGGCGAATGAACTAGAATCTCCCGTCAAGGACTGGCCTGCAGATGGTCATCTTCACTGGTTTAGCTGGTTTCCTTAACAAACCGTCATCTGACTCAGTAAATGCCCTGATTCCTCTCTGTGTGTTATTTAGGAGTCCGAATGCTCATTTATGCAGATGCTTTTGTTCACTCTTCGCAGGTTCAGTGTGTTTCTCAAGGCACACTGATGTTCACAGATCTTCTCCGTCTCCAGATCTCGAAGCGGTGGCTAATCAACATTCACGTTAGGATTAGAAATTCTCCAGGGCTCAGTAATCTGCAGTAATTCCTCTGCACAAGGAGCTGCTCTCATATCAGTAGATTTGGGTTTCTGACGTGTGTTGAAGACCAAAGAGGATCAGAAGAGCTTTACTGCAGCCGGTCACGGCGACCGAACTCTGAAGCTACTCTGTTCCTCAGAAACACACCGGAGCGCGGCTGAAGAGGAGCGTCTCTTCGTTTATTCGTTCATTCACTATCAGCTTTTTCCCTTTAGTGTCTTTCTTCTGCTTTTAATGCAAGTGAACTGTATGTATTGACATCTTTCAGTTCACAGTCCTCCACAGTTCCTGGAATCAGGTGTATTTAGCATGAGCTAAAAGACAAAAAACTCAACATGGCAAAGAATGTTAGATCTTTTTAATGCTGTTTAGAAAAGAAGATTGAGATAATTTGGGATAAAGTATAAATTCATGGCAATGCTTTGTCTATTTTTCCAGTTATTTGCTCTTTAAGCTCTTCAATACATATTTTTAAGGGGTTTCAAAGCATTCTAACAATTACTGGTCAACACTGATTCGTTTCAAGAAATGCACAGGAAAAACACCTTGAGCACTATTTTTAGAAAGTCAGAAGATGCGCACACACACTCACACACACACACACACACACACACACACACACACACACACACTCACACACATTCACACACACACACTCACACACATTCACACACACACACACACTCACACACACACACACACACACTCACACACATTCACACACACACTCACACACATTCACACACTCACTCACAAACACGCTCACACTCACACACTCTCACACACACACTCATACAAACACACAGACACACACACTCACACACTCTCTCACTCACATACACACACACACACACGCACTCACACTCTCACACACGCTCTCACACACACACACACACACACACACACACGCACTCACACACTCTCTCACTCACTCACATACACACACACACACGCACTCTCTCTCTCTCAGTCACACACACACACGCGCACACTCTCCCACGCGCACACTCTCCCACGCACACACACTCTCACACACTCTCACACACACACACACACACACACACACACACCCACACTGCTCTACTTCACTAGTGGGTCAGTGCCGTTACAGCAGGTTTCTATCTACGGTCACTAAGGTGCTGTTGACCACATAAGCAGGATTAACTTCTTGACTCTTCCCAGAAACAGCCTTTTAAATAGACAAGAAGAGCATAAACACTCCAGAGAAACTTTCACTAGAGCCCCGAAGCTCTAGATTACATCACAATGCTGAAGATTTTCCCTGAAGTTTCTCCAAGCAAACACTTTCTGTGACAAAACGGATTTATATCTCAGATTTCTTAATGTGACTCTCTCCCGTATTACACATAAAATGATCTGGCCAAGTTTTTTTTCAGTTTTTTTTTGTTTGTTTGTTTTTTTTCAGCTGCTTACACACAAAATCTTTACTTGTCACACAATTTCTGCAAATCTGCAAAACCAGACACTAATTCTCAGCCTTTGACTCAGTTTTCAATTTCATAAAACACTTTTTGCAAAACACACACAGTTCAACACACAACAATGTAACAGGAATTAATATTATGCAAAAGGTGTTTGCAAATGTTATCTTTTGAGATGTGTTTGTGATATTTTGAATGCAGTGCTTCATTTTGCAAGAGATTTCAGGTATTTTGCATTATGTGTGCAATTCTTGGATTTGTGTGTAAAGTTTTGAAAAAAAAAAGCAGGTCTGCCAGATGCTGTAAAGCTGCGTAAGATGCGAGAATAATGCAATTAATGAAACAAATAAGTGACATCTGTGTATGTGCTTTCTGTAAAGTCCAGTTAGTTTTATTTTGGTAAATGTTACATAATGCATAATACTTGCTTTAGTTATTGTCAGTGTTTGGGAGTAACTAGTTACATGTAACAGAACTACGTAATTTAATTACGAAAATCACTCCTTCTCAACATAAAAAAATCTCTTCAAATCTTTGCATATAGTCTTACTGTAATTATTTACAGATGTACAGAAAATTAGCAGATGTGTTTGCTGGTATCTGAGGACAAAGATCAGACTGTTGAATCATTAACTCTCTGCGAGTCCCTTCTGAGAGAAAAGACAATGTAAACGAATGACATTCATCTGGAACAACAACGTTCTGCTGAGTCTTACATACGAGTCGTTTTACTGTCTATAGCATATATTTATTCTATTGTGGTTATATATGCAACACATATGGCCATGATTATTCTTCCAGACGTTTTGGAGAATGTTCATTTATTCACAACACTAGAGATAATTAAATAAGATGTATATCACTCCTGTGGCATTTTCCAGCTTCTTTTCATCATTCTCTTTATTTCAGAGTTCAGAGTTCAGTTTGTTGAGCCAAACCTGTTTACTTTTACTAATCTTAAACACAACATGTGAACCCCATTACATATTACTGTTATTCTAAAGAAAAACATTTTTAGAAGATTTAAGTGTAATCTAGTGAGCAACACACACTAATCATTTATTGCAGAGAACATTAATCTAAACATTGAAAAAGACAATCCACATTCACCTGAATACATACAACGAACTCTCACAATATTAACATTTTTCACTACTTTGCGGCATATAAGAAAGTATAGACTGTATGTCTTAATATATTGTTGTGTATGTCTTCATTGGTCTCTGACATAAACCAAATCTGTCAATTCATCTGTTTATTTCAAGGCAGAAGCCGCCATCTAGTGGCCAAACTGAGCAATGCTGTGCTGCACTACTGTGAATATTTAGGCAGATCACCATAGAAAGACATTTTTAGTTCTGAGGTTTAAACCTCATTAGGCAGCATCTAATATCATTTAACACTAATTCAGTTCAACACACAAATACCAGATCTTAACCTTATATACCCCACTTAGAGCAATATTATCACCGGGTGTGTGTCTATGTTTCAGTTTTTCTTGATTGCTAACACACTGTGACTGATACATTTGGCCCAATTTTCCAAACCATTCATACAGTTCTTGAAACAAAGACACGTTTCTCAAAACTTTTAACACATTTCACCTGCTTTCACATGTTTTCTGCAAAACTATATACAAGAACAGCATCATTTTGCAAAGGTTTAACCATGTTCTCATTAAGAAAACACAAATACGCAATATAACTACCTCAAGAATCACAAAATGAACACAAACAGCACACATTTATCCGTGTTTGAACATTCAGTAGCAAAACCGATGACACAGCAGTCAGAATCATACAAACGTGTTTGTATTCAAGAACTGTATGAATGGTTTGGAAAACTGGGCCAAATGAATCAGTTACAGTGTGCTAGCAATCCAGAAAAACTGTAGTGCTTTTCATCTACTGTAAGATAACTTTACAGCAGTGTAATGAAAGTAAACTTTTCTTGCTTCTTTTCCGTTTCCGGCTTCGCTCCTGCTTATTGCTCTGCGCTTTGCTCCCTATTTATGCACTTTTCTCAGATCTCTAAGATTTTAACTTCAGCAGATCAGCACAGTGCTCAAACAACACATTTTCTTTGCCTCCCGCTGCCAGCAGCTTACATTCCGGAGACGGGAAAACACAGCGGTCTACATTCAGACAGACAACACAAAATGCCTCTCGTGGAATCTACTTGCTGCATGAACTGCCACAGACTTCTACAAAAGATTGCAGTTCTTGAACCAACCTTCTTCTCAAACCTTATAAACAGTAACTTAAACTCTCGCACTCTTTTTGCTACATTTACATTTACATTTAGCCATTTTGCAGACGCTTTTATCCAAAGCGACTTACAATTGGGGATGCAAAAAGCGATTCATCTTGAGGAGGCAATCCGACAAACGAAGTGCTTGTAACACCAAGTCTCAGGCGTTGTTTAAATAAGTACAAGCTAGCAGGGGAAGGAATAAATAAGGAGAAAGGGTTTTTTTTTTTTTTTTTTTTTTTTTTATGTGTGGGGTATAGTCAAGTAGTGTCGAAAGAGATGAGTTTTCAGCTGTTGCTTGAAGATTGACAAGGATCCGGCACTCCGAATGTGGGTGGGAAGATCATTCCACCAGCTAGGAATGGTGAACGAGAATGTTCTGGAGAGAGATTTTGAGCCTCTTTGTGATGGTACCACGAGACGTCGCTCACTAGCAGATCTCAGACTTCTGGAGGGGATGTAGATTCTTAGTAGTGAGTGCAGGTAGGCGGGTGCTGAGCTTGTGGTTGTTCTATAAGCAAGCATCAGTGTCTTGAACTTGATGCGGGCTGCGATTGGTAGCCAATGCAATGAGATGAAGAGAGGTGTGACATGGGCTCTTTTGGGTTCCTTAAAGACCAGTCGTGCCGCTGCATTCTGAATCATTTGTAAAGGTTTGAATGTGTTTGATGGAAGTCCAGCCAGAAGAGCATTGCAGTAGTCCAGCCTAGAAATGACAAGGGCCTGGACAAGAAGTTGTGCAGCATGCTCCGTCAGAAAGGGCCTGATCTTTCTGATGTTGTGTAGTGCAAACCTGCAAGCTCGAGCAGTCTTTGCAATGTGGTCTTTGAAGGTCAGCTGGTCATCAAAGATTACACCAAGATTTCTGACCGAGGTTGATGGGGTAATAGTTGATGAACCTAACTGGACCGTGATGTCATGCTGTAGAGTTGGAGCGGCGGGAAGGACAAGAAGCTCAGACTTTGCCAGGTTGAGCTGAAGGTGATGTTCTTTCATCCATGCCGAAATGTCCGCCAGGCAACCTGAGATCCTTGCAGCTACCGTTGGATCATCTGGTTGAAAGGAGAGATAAAGTTGTGTGTCATCAGCATAGCAGTGGTAGGAGAATCCATGTGCCTGTATGATTGGACCCAGCGATGTAGTGTATGTGGAGAAGAGGAGGGGTCCAAGAACCGATCCCTGAGGAACCCCAGTGACCAGTGTATGTGCTTTGGATACCTCCCCTCCCCAGGCCACCCTGAAAGACCTACCAGTGAGATAGGATTCAAACCAGCGAAGTGGAATTCCAGTGATGCCCAGTGATGAGAGGGTGGAGAGGAGTATCTGATGATTGACAGTGTCAAACGCGGCAGATAGGTCCAGCAGAATGAGGACTGATGATTTGGAGTCAGCTTTCGCAGTTCGCAGGGCTTCAGTGACAGAGAGAAGCGCAGTCTCAGTTGAATGTCCACTCCTGAAACCCGACTGTTTAGAGTCCAGTTTGTTGTTCTGCGAAAGGAACAATGAGACCTGGTTGAAGACAACACGTTCAAGTGTTTTCGCTATGAATGGAAGGAGAGAAACAGGTCTATAGTTTTCTATCAGAGAAGTGTTTAGTGTGGGTTTTTTGAGCAGTGGGGTTACCCGAGCCTGCTTGAACGCAGTGGGGAAGATGCCTGCGAGGAGGGATGTGTTGATGATGTGTGTGAGTGCCGGTAAGAGTGTGGGAGAGATTGCTTGCAGAAGGTGTGATGGGATTGGGTCAAGAGGACATGTTGTAGGATGGTTGGAGAGGAGAAGTTTGGATACTTCAGCCTCCGTCAGGGGACGGAAGGAGAAGATGGGAGTTTTAGCAGTGGATGTGGTTGGTCGGGGGTCCTGTGTGCGTGGAGGTGAGAATTGATCGCTGATCGATCTAGTTTTGTCAGTAAAAAAGGTTGCAAAGTCATCGGCTGTAATAGAAGTGGTAGGAGGTGGTGGAGGGGGACAGAGTAGAGAATTAAATGTTCTGAAGAGGTTACGCATGTCTGGAGCGCTGTTGATTTTGTTGTGGAAATGTGAGGATTTGGCAGTGTGGACATCAGCAGAGAAAGATGAGAGCAGAGACTGATACCTACTCAGGTCCGACGGGTTGTTTGATTTGCTACTGTGGAGAGACTCACAAACCGCCCAAGTCAGATTCCCAGTGAAATGCTCTCCGACAGCAAATGCAATGAGTTTGTTTCTTTCTTTTCTGAGAAGATCAATAATATCAGAAAGGAGATTGGCATATCTTATAGTTATGCAGAGGTCACACAGATTCGACCGCAATTTCAAAAAGAAGTGACTATGTCTGTTTTGAATGGCAAAATTTTTGAATTTTTGAATTTTCATCAACCTGCTATCTTGACACACTTCCCACATCTTTTTTCAAAAGTGTGCTTCACTGTTTAGAAGCAGATCTCTTAGAAGTGGTGAATGCTTCACTTCTTTCTGGGACTTTTCCAAACTCCCTGAAAACTGCAGTTGTTAAGCCCCTTCTGAAAAAGCACAATCTTGATAACACAATGTTGAACAACTATAGACCAATATCAAATCTTCCGTTCATAGGTAAGATTATTGAAAAGGTAGTTTTTAATCAAAAACTACTTAAACTCAAATGGATGCCTGGAAAATTTTCAATCTGGTTTCCGAGCACATCACAGCACAGAGACAGCACTCCATTAAGATAATAAATGATATTTGCTTTAATTCTGATTCTGGCAAAATATCAGTGCTGGTACTACTAGATCTTAGTGCTGCGTTTGACACTGTTGATCATAACATACTACTAGAGAGACTGGAAAACTGGGTCGGGCTTTCTGGGATGGTACTCAGATGGTTCAGGTCATACTGAGAAGGGAGAGGTTATTATGTGAGTATAGGAGAGCATAAGTCTAAGCAGACGTCCATGACATGCGGAGTCCCACAAGGCTCAATTCTTGCACCGCTCTTGTTTAGCCTGTATATGCTCCCACTGAGTCAAATAATGAGAAAGAACCAAATTGCCCTCACAGCTATGCTGATGATACCCAGATTTACCTAGCCTTATCTCCAAATGACTACAGCCCCATTGACTCCCTCTGCCAATGCATTGATGAAATAAACTGTTGGATGTCCCAGAACTTTCTTCAGTTAAACAAGGAGAAAACTGAAGTCATTGCATTTTGAAACAAAGATGAAGTTCTCGAGGTAAATGCATACCTTGACCCTTGGGGTCAATCAACTAAAAACCAAGTCAAAAATCTTTGGGTGTTTCTGGAGTCAGACCTTAGTTTTAGCAGTCATGTCAAAGCAGTAACTAAATCAGCTTACTATCATCTCAAAAACACTGCAAGAATTAGATGTTTTGTTTCCAGTCAAGACTTGGAGAAACTGGTTCATGCCTTCATCACCAGCAGGTGGATTATTGTAATGGTCTCCTTCCAAAGAAGAGCATTAGACAGCTGCAGCTCATCCAGAACGCTGCTGCCAGGATTCTGACCAGAACCAGAACATCTGAGCATATCACACCAGTCCTCAGGTCCTTACACTGGCTCCCAGTTACATTTAGGATTGATTTTAAAGCACTTTTACTCGTTTATAAATCTTTCAATGGCCTAGGACCTAAATACATTGCAGATATGCTCACTGAATATAAACAATAACAGACCACTCAGATCATTAGGATCGACTCAGTTAGAAATACCAAGGGTTCACACAAAACAAGGGGAGTCCGCTTTTAGCTATTATGCCGCCCGCAGCTGGACCCAGCTTCCAGAAGAGATCAGATGTGCTAAAACATTAGCCACATTTAAATCCAGACTCAAAACTCATCTGTTTAGCTGTGCATTTGTTGAATGAGCACTATACGTCTGAACTGATTGCACTATATATAATCACTTTATATTCTTAACTGTTTTAAATTCTTTTAAAATCAATTTTTATATCTTGTTTTTATAATTATTATTTTTTAATTCCTTGTTTCTATTGTTGTGACTTTTTTTTTTTTTTTTAGTTTTTCTCGATTGCTAACACACTGTAAATGATTCATTTGGCACAATTTTATACAGTTCTTGAAACAAAGACACGTTTCTCAAAACTTTTAACACATTTCATGTTTGCACAAAAGGTCCAATTCCACAAAATGAACACAGCTAGCACACATTTATCCGTGTGTGAACTTTCAGTAGCAGAACTGATGACACAGCAGTCAGAATCTCAGGATGATATGAACAAGAGCATAAGTGATTAAGTGTTTTGGAAAATGAATCCTGGTCGTGGGAGACATAAAGGAATATAGGAGGAGAAAAGAAAAATGAAGGGGACGAGGTGAAAGATCATTTGTTGCTGATGAAATATAAAGCACTATAGTTGACCATCTTCTTTTGCTGGAATGATCATAAGGAACGCTGCCTGCAGAATCCTCTACAGGGTTTTACACTACTCACACATTACAATTACAGTACTTCAGATGAGAGGGCTGGTACTGTAAATACTGTAACACACAGCCTCAAACTCATAACTGCTGAACTGATTTGTAGCTGAATACTTCTGACATGTGTTTGTGCAGAACTGAGAGTCTGTCGAGGAGAGGCAGAAACGCTTTTCTCAGAAGACTAAGAAACTGTTATAGTATAACAAATAAGGATATTATCAATACTGTAATACAGCTTAGTAGAAGATGCTGAATTTATTTATTTATGTACAGTAACTGACAGTAAATTCCAAAGTGTGTTTACTGTATATTCAGTTGTTTGATCTTTGAACTTTTCTCTCCTAGTGATTTTCAGCTACTGCAGAATCACTTTACAGTAGTATAATGAAAGTAAACTTTTCTTACAGTTTATTGCTGTATTTTACTGTATCTGCACAACTCTATTTATGCTGCATACTGTAACAGTTATTGCAAGTCAAGTCAAGTCACCTTTATTTATATAGCGCTTTTACCAATACAGATTGTGTCAAAGCACTTAACAGTATCAAATTGGAGGACAGAGTGTCAGTAATATATAATAAGATTAAACATTTAATTTTCAGTTAAAGGCATTTCATTATTGAATTCAGAGATGTCATTGTCCAGCTCAGTTTAGTTTAAATAGTATATGAGCAATCAAATCGGCGATAATCGCTAGAAATTAGGTGTCCCCAACTGAGCAAGCCAGAGGCGACAGCGGCAAGGAACCAAAACTCCCTCTGAGACAGAATGGAGAAAAAAACCTTGAGAGAAACCAGGCTCAGTCGGGGTCAGTTCTCCTCTGACCAGACGACACCCGCAGTTCAGAAGTTTCAGGTTCTAACGATAGTAGTATTATGTAGTTAGGTATTTTACTGCAGGATCCCTGTTTCCCAAAAGCAGGTTTTTGTGACAGTGTTATGAACTGATCTCACTAGTGTTCTCGAGACAGTGAAGTATTCTGTGTGTTTGACAGCTTTGTGTGTCGTCTGAGGCCAAAGATTAGATTCTGACAAAAGAGAATATGTTTTTGACTAAAATGTTTGACTTTGACCTGGAAGTTTGAAGTTTGCACAAGTTGGTGTGTAGTTTTGAGATTGTGTTTATAGTTGTGAGAAAATGGTGAATTGTTTCATGAATTGTTTGTTAGCAATCCAGAAAAACTGTAAATCAACACCGTTATGAAAAACTCGCACTTGTCATCAGTTAGTTATGCTAATCAATATAGTCCACATAAAGAGCGTATATTATCGCGTAATTATCAGCAGTATTATTCTCGTATGACAGTGTGAGAGGTGCAGAGGAGCACGTGATCAGCGTCAGCTGTGCGTCAGCTGTGCGTCAGTCGTCCAGCAGAGGTCAGTGTCGCGCCGCTGATGCGCGCTGGACGCCTTCAGATCGGAGTCGGACACAAGCTTGTTTTCGCGTATTTGTATTCAAAGAGAACGGGACGAACATAAATAACAAAAAGTAATGTTTTGTTTTACATTTGCAGTGTAATACTTCTGAAGTCATTCCAGGCACGTGCCTATGCTCGTCCAAACACAATGAAGAGGTATATAATATGTTTTGTTACACTATGGGCTATCGACAACAGTAAAATAACCCTAACTCCAGAAGACATTGAGCAAAAAATATAAAAAACAATAGGGTAAAAAATGACAAACTATTTCCATGTTTTCCACCGTTTCACAGAAGCGTGTGGTCAGCGCTGTCTTGAGATGTGGTTTATTACAGAAATAATTCACTCCTGAAGTCATGTGGCCGGAACCCATTAACTGTCTTTCTTCATATATCCAAACAAATGAAGAACTATTCGATCTTTATTGACTGAACTCAAGAGCTTATTGCGATAGGAAACTATGTAACGGTTTCCACTGATTACGAAATATTATTGTTGTCTGGGGTGGTAATATTATATATTAATAGGCAAAGGAGGGGCCAAAAATTAGTTTATCTTATGTCATGATGAGATGTAAATCCGGCCCTGCAGCGATGTTTAATCATTTGTAGACAGAGGAACGGTGGCTCGTTTTAATATTTTCCCAAATGCTTTCCAAAACGTGATATCACATTATTGTGCTGTCGTTATTTTGTGAATTTAAATATTTAAATAACAGTTGATGATTATTAGTTAAAAGACTATATTTAAAATATGGCCCTCAAGCCGCCAACACTGTGAATAATTTAACCACAAATACATTCGCATAAAAATAGAAATAGCAAAAATAAAAATAGCGAACTATTATCAGAATATTCTACTGACACTGAATTGTGTGTGTTTTTAAATGATAACTGATCTGACTGCGCTGCGATTATTAATGATTTATTCATACATCTGTTATTTGTGCAGCGTTGGGGTTTATTAGCAGAAGTCATTTAGACACGAGTACGCGATGCAGGAGGATCTTGATGCACTTCTGCTCTGTTTTCAGTGTTTGGAGAACAGAATAAGAGCTGCTAGTATTTTTGTGATGTGTGATCAAGACTCTGATTGGTCAGTCAGAGAATTAGCAGATGGACTCAGCTGATGACCAGAGGAGAGAAATCAGAGGAAGCTGACCGTGGCACAGAGTCTGTGCCCACAGCGAGTGATGGAAGAAAAACTGATGTGAACGACCGCTGCGCGCGCACCTGAGAGCGCGTAACAGGAATGCGAATGTAAAGAAGCTCAGCAGAAGTGGAAATGCAGAAAGCGAAGCTCAGGACTGTACTCTCGAAGAGAGGAGAGTAGCGCGTCACCTGTCAGACGCGCCGGACACCGGGGAAGTTCGTGCGTAAAAGCCAGACGCGTCGCTGCGCAGGAGAGGAATGAAGCTGCGCTCTGAAGCACTGAAGCTCTCTTGAGGTGAACGGGCTTTTAGACAGTCATGGAGTCTGACGGCTCTGCCGGTCTGGCGAAATCTGCCGCCCTAAAGTTGTCCGAAATGGGCGAAAGAACTAAACAGCTCGGCAGCGCGATGCAAGACCCCAACCGGCAGAGAAAGCTCATTCTGGTGATCGTGTGCGTCGCGCTCCTGCTGGACAACATGCTCTACATGGTGATCGTTCCCATTATTCCCGACTATCTCGCGGATTTGGAGACAGAGCAGGCGGCGCGCACTCACGCCAACTCTTCCGTGAGCAGAGCGAACCGGGACAATCTGGACATTCAGATCGGTGTGCTGTTCGCCTCCAAAGCCATTCTGCAGCTCATGGTCAACCCGTTATCCGGCACCTTCATCGACCGCGTGGGGTACGACATCCCGCTGCTGATCGGGCTGCTGGTCATGTTCGTCTCCACCTGCATCTTCGCCTTCGCGGAGAACTACGGGACGCTGTTCGCGGCGCGCAGCCTGCAGGGTCTGGGCTCGGCGTTCGCGGACACCTCCGGGATCGCGATGATCGCGGACAGATACACGGAGGAAGCGGAGCGGAGCCGCGCGCTGGGCGTCGCGCTCGCCTTCATCTCGTTCGGGAGCCTCGTGGCGCCTCCGTTCGGCGGAGTCCTGTACGAGTTCGCAGGGAAACGCGTCCCGTTCATAGTTCTGGCCACTGTGTGCCTGGTGGACGGCGTTCTGCTCCTGACCGTGATCAGACCGTTCTCTAACGGCACGCGCGCGAACATGCCGGTCGGGACCCCCATCCACCGGCTCATGACGGACCCGTACATCGCCGTGGTGGCGGGCGCGCTGACCGTCTGCAACATCCCGCTGGCGTTCCTGGAGCCCACCATATCCAACTGGATGGAGAGCACGATGAACGCCTCGAAGTGGGAGATGGGTCTGATCTGGCTGCCCGCCTTCTTCCCGCACGTGCTCGGGGTTTACGTCACCGTCCGGTTGGCCGCCAAGTACCCGGAGCTGCAGTGGTTCTACGGCGCGCTCGGTATGGTGATCATCGGGGCCAGCTCCTGCACGGTGCCCGCCTGCAGGACCCCCGGGCAGCTGATGCTCCCGCTGTGCGGCGTCTGCTTCGGCATCGCTCTGGTGGACACGGCGCTGCTGCCCACGCTGGCCTTCCTGGTGGACGTGCGTCACGTGTCCGTCTACGGCAGCGTCTTTGCCATCGCGGACATCTCGTACTCTCTCGCCTACGCCTTGGGACCTATAGTCGCGGGGCAGATCGTGCACAACCTGGGCTTCGTTCAGCTGAACCTGGGCATGGGTCTGGTGAACGTGCTTTACGCGCCGGCGCTGCTGCTGCTCCGCTGCGTGTGCCAGATGAAGAAGTCCTGCTCCGAGAGGAACGTGCTGCTGGAGGAAGAACCCAAGGGACTCTACGACTCCATCCGCATGCAGGAGCGCAGACTCAGGAGGAAGGGCTTGTGCACCACCACCGATAACGTGTGTCCCGTGGACGAGAACGGGCTCTTCGAGACACCCCGGTCTCTCTCGGAGGAGGAATCGTCGGGACCCGAGTTCATTTAACTACAGAGATCACATCGCAAACCTTCAGCTCTGGTGTGCAATATTTATTCCGTCACTCAGAGACGTGTCTTTTATGATTTAGATAAAACTAGGACATTTGGCTCTGAGCGACTTTCTCTCCTGTAGTGTGTAGAAGATATGAATAGATGTAACTGCACAAAACCCAAATAAAACCAATGGTCATATTTCCATAAATGTGCCTTTTTACTGACTGAATCACTACTAATAAATGTGGCAACGAATGAACTTTTGTTGTTTTTTTTATATTTATTTAAATTCTCAAAAGTCCTAAGAAGGATCTTTAATCGACAGCCGAGGACTTCTGAGTCCGTCTGGATTCGTGTGAGTTTCATCACTTTGCATGGAAACGAAATATACAATCTGGACCTGTTAACGTGGGAACAAATATAAGCAAATTATAAATACAATTTATTTAGTAACAGCTCTGAAATAAAAATGTCATCTTTCCCCAACAAATTTTGCAGCTTAATTATCAGCGTTAGCTCTTTTTACAACAACGAAATATATTAAACGATTCACTGTTCATCGTTTCATATGATGAAAATAAATTGTATTAATCAGTATTTACCTAAGTATGTGTGCTAATTGCATACAAACCAGATTTAAAAAAAAAAAAAAAAAAGAATGAAGAAGAAAAGCTATAGGTAAAGAGCATTAAATATTTTGTCAAGCATAATAAGTTGGTGGAACAGAAGAACGAGCAGCAGCTCTGGAAACACCTGCAGGAGCGTGAGCGCGGGTAACGGGTGCGGGGGGCGGGGTCACGGGCGCGGGGGGCGGAGTCACGGACACCGGAGACCGAGCACCGGAGCCACAGAGCGGCTGACAGACAGCTGACGCGCCGCCGGAGACACAGACACCGATCACACAGGTGAGCTACACATCACCTCATTCATTCTGCTGAACTTTTGAAAATTTTGAATTAATTTTTCAAGTGATTAGTATTTGACAGTTTATAATTAAAAAAATGCTGCAGTTCTGTCAATGCACATCCGATTCAAGCTGCCATTGTTGATGCTAAGATTTATTTATTTATTTAAATAAGAGCAGATAAAGTGAGGTATGGGATGTTGTGATCAGATCCGCATGTGTGCTGAAGGCTGGACTGAACCTGTAGCTCAATGTTATTGATTATTTCCAACATAAGGTTAGGAGCGTCACTGTCTGCAGCGACGGTAAAAACACTTCAAGCGCAACATTAGCGTCTGTTTTCATATTGTTTAGTCGTTTTTACTGACCAATCAATTCAAATGAATGGAAATTAAATTGGGTAAATAATTACTCCCACCTCTGATGAACTTTGAGCAAGCGTTCAGCTCAGTCCATCACACTAAATGCTGTCTGGAATAGAAATATTATCTGATAGACAGTGTCCCCTGCATTTCATCAGTTATTCCTGATATAGTTCAGATGTGAGGATGTTTCTGAGGGTAATGCTGAGAGGTGCTCGACGGTCTCCACAGGACAGAGTTTGCAGTGTCGAGGAATCAAACATCAGTTCAGAAGCTGCAGAGAGACTCCAGATGAAGAGAGCAACAGCCGAAGCCCACAGCGACTGCACTGTGAGCAAATAAATATTGCTATGATTGTTGCTGTTACCAAAAAGACAAAAGAAGTCTTCTAACCCTACAGATGAGCTTCAGTGTTGATATAACATCACGGCTGTTTTCAGCTGTCTCATCTTCGGAGGAGAAAAGCTTAGTTCTTGTCCAAAGATCTGAAAGAACACAGACACACATCAGCTGTCGTCTGATTATACTGTTGTAGATTTTTTTCTTCAGACTGAAAACAAATTTCATACATGCACATATGATTTTCAGGATGTATGTACACAATATAACAAAATGTATATTTTCTACTATTTTAAAACAGGTTAATCTAAAGCAAGAAAATCTGCTTTTATTAATAGAACTGAACAATATTTCGTGAGATGCTGTGTTTTTGAACCATTTGCATTTTGTTAATCAAAATAGTATTTTTGACCAGCTGGAAAGGCTTTTAAAGTCTTTTCTCCATTTGTCTTAAAGCTATTCCTATAAATTATTAAAGCAGGAGCTGATAACACAAAACATCAGAGAGACTCAACAGTTACTGACTCATTAAAGCTCCTCCACCGGAGGCAGAACCGCTGGAAAACACGGTCCTGTCCAACAGTTTGAGGAATCAGTGTAAACTTCTCGACTCATCTGTCTATATGGGACTGTGATGAATAACATTCATTCTTCTTCTCTTCTCCAGATGCTGCCCAAACTCCCTGTGCCGGACCTGCAGCACACGCTGGACGCCTACCTGAGATCCGTCAAACACCTCGTTCCTGAAACACAGTTCCTGAAGACCAAAGCCACAGTGGAGACGTTCGGTAAACACGGAGGTGTTGGAGAAAGACTGCAAAAACTGCTACTGGAGAAAAGAGAAAAGACCGGGAACTGGGTACAAACACACTAACAGAGCTGCAGCCCTGAGCTATTACAGAACGGCCGGCGTTCAGAGCAGTTAACATGCTCCGGACGCACCGATTTATTATTAAAGTCCCATTAAAACAGATGAAGAAAAATAATGAGCAACTGATCTGTGGCTATTGATCCGTCTGCCAGGAAACATCACAGCTTTAATGTGACAGCAGCACTTGATAAATAATGGCACTTTACTAAAATAATATTTCATTGTGTCTTTGTCCGTCTTTCTCTTTCAAAGACTGTGTAGCTTCACGCCTCAAACGAGTTTAATTAGAGCTCAGGAAATGATGAGCTGATGGTTCTGCTGTGTTTGTCTCAGGTGTTCGACTTCTGGCTGGAAGACATGTATCTGAAGAACAGACTCGCGCTTCCCGTGAACTCCAGTCCTGCGCTGGTGTTCCCCAAACAATCCTTCAGAGACGAGAAAGACTCTCTGCTGTGAGTAAATTAAGAGCACTAATTAATTCATGCACGCATTACGTCAATGAAGATCATGCAGCAGCATCTGTATTTTCTGCACTTTGAGTCTACAGTAGACAGTCATGACTACAGAACCACTCTCAGTTCAGTCTGTTTAAAGTAATATTAGTTTATTATTAAAGTAATTCAAAATATCACAAACACATCTCAAAAGCAAACACCTTTGCCATAATATTAATTCCTGTTAGATTTTTGTGTTACATAGAGAACTGTGTGTGTTGTGTTTTGCAAAAAGTGTTTTATGAAATTGAAAACTGAGTCAAAGGCTGAGAATTAGTGTATTTTGTAGATTTGGTGTGTGTTTCTGCTGTTTGAGTGACAGCTTTCAGAAACTGAGTGACAAGTAAAGATTTTGCATGTACGCAGTTGCTAAAAAACTGCAAGTATGTGCTCAACATGTGTTTGAAACATCCTCCACCAAACAGACTTTATTTGCTTAATGCGACTTCATAAACAGCACAGAGCTGGATTTGCTCTGTGAGATCTGACCACTGTTCGCAGGTGTCTCTGGTCGTCTTGAATAAGGTTTTGTAACGAGTCTCAGATTGAAGGGCGTATGTAAGATGTCGCAATCTCTGTCTGACTCTTTGATTGAATTAGAGGTTAAACTGGTGTGTGTCTCGTGTTTGTCCAGGTTTGCTGCTCGTCTCATCCTGAGTGTTTCTCAATACAAGACAGCAGTGGACGGGTAACACGTGAACTCTGTGTGTGTGTGTGTGTGTGTGTGTGTGTGTGTGTGTGTGTGTGTGTGTGTGTGTGTGTGTGTGTGTGTGTGTGTGTGTGTGTGTGTGTGTGTGTGTGTGTGTGTGTGTGTGTGTGTGTGTGTGTGTGTGTGTGTGTGTGTGTGTGTGTGTGTGTGTGTGTGTGTGTGTGTGTGTGTGTGTGTGTGTGTGTGTGTGTGTGTGTGTGTGTGTGTGTGTGTGTGTGTGTGTGTGTGTGTGTGTGTGTGTGTGTGTGTGTGTGTGTGTGTGTGTGTGTGTGTGTGTGTGTGTGTGTGTGTGTGTGTGTGTGTGTGTGTGTGTGTGTGTGTGTGTGTGTGTGTGTGTGGTGTGTGTGTGTCAGTAGTACAGCATTGCATTAGCAGCACAAAAGGTTGTGGGTTCAATTCCCAAGGAACACACATACTGAAAATACACAGCCTGAATGCACTGCAAGTCGCTTTGGGTAAAAGCTGTGTGTGTGTGTTGTAGGCAGACTCTGCTGCTGGACGTGGCTCGCGGTCAGAAGGCCGACACGCCGCTCTGTATGGATCAGTACAAGCGTCTGTTTGGTTCTTACAGACGGGCCGGACTCGAGCAGGACACACTCATCACGGCAGACAGCGCGTCTGATGCGGGACATGTCATTGTGGCCTGTAAAAATCAGGTGTGTTGTCAAGTCACTATTATTTGTATATTATTTTAACAATGCAAATTGTGTAAAATCAGCTTTACAGTATTTAGACGGGGAAATAGTGTTATTCTCCTCTGGCCAGACAAAATCAGCAGTTTAATTCCAGGCTGCAGCAGAGTCAGATTGTGCAGAGGACTCGTCTGGTTCCTGAGGTCTTGTCCTGATGGCCTTCTAAGAGACGAGGTCTTCACTGGGGGTCAGTCTCCGGGGATCATCTGGGTGTCCTGGTCTCCGCTGATGTTCAGGGCTGTAGAGGTCATCTGATCCACCATCTGATCTGGACACGGACTGGATCTGGAGGCTACGGTGATCTCAGAATAAGAAAGAAACAGACTAATATTAGCGTAGATGCCATTCTTCTAACGCTATAACGAGTACACCGTGTGTTGTGGGAAGTGTTCCCGGTTCCGGTTGATCTAATTAATGCAGCCTAACAATCCTTTAACGGATTTGACTAATAGAAGCGTATTAGTGTGTTATGTGTACGCCAGGCTAAAGAGATGGGTCTTTAATCTAGATTTAAACTGACAGAGTGTGTCTGCCTCCCGAACAGTGTTAGGTAGATTGTTCCAGAGTTTGGGTGCTAAATAGGAAAAGGATCTGCCGCCCGCAGTCGATTTTGATATTCTAGGTATTATCAAACGGCCAGAGTTTAGAGAACGCAGCGGACGTGGAGGACTATAATGCGATAAGAGCTCGCTCAAGTACTGAGGAGCTAAACCATTCAGGGCTTTATAAGTAATTAACAAGATTTTAAAATCTATCCGATGTTTGATAGGGAGCCAGTGCAGTGTTGACAGAACCGGGCTAATATGATCATATTTCCTGGTTCTAGTAAGGACTCTAGCTGCTGCATTTTGGACCAACTGTAGTTTGCTGATCAAGCGTGCAGAACAACCACCCAATAAAGCATTACAATAGTCTAACCTTGAGGTCATAAACGCATGAATTAACATTTCTGCATTTGATATTGAGAGTATAGGGTGTAATTTAGATATATTTTTAAGATGAAAAAATGCAGTTTTACAGATGCTAGAAACATGTTTTTCAAAGTAAAGATTGCTATCGAACAGCACACCTAGGTTCCTGACTGATGACGAAGAATTTAAAGAGCAGCCATCAAGTGTTAGACAGTGATCTAGGTTATTACATGCAGAAGTTTTTGGTCCAGTAATAACATTACACCAAATCTGGTGTAATGCTGTGTTACACCAGAGTTTCTCGTGTTTGGTGAAATGATCGATCTGTGATAAATAAATGAGAGTTGAGAAAAGGCCATGTTTATTCCCGATTCTACAGAATCACACATTACAGTCGGCTCACTGAAGAATATCTGCGGTCACCTTAATCTGATCCAGCTAATCAGGGTTGAATCGAGGCTCGAGAGGCTCTTAAATTAACTGCAGGTCCTGTGGCTCCATCGACAGACTCTTCACCTCTCTCCTGCGGAGCGCTGCCGGCTCGAGGGCCGTTTACCTGGAAATGGCTCGGGAAGCGTCTCTAATGAGGTCCGGTCTGATAACTCAATAACCCAATCAGAGCCGCAGAGCCGCGGGGAGCCGCTGACACCGGCGCTGTTTGAGATCGGCCGCTGTGCACAAAAACCACTGAACAAACAAACGCTGCTAGTTGCTATCTGCTAGCCAATATTAGGTCCAAAAAATAAATAAAAATCATACTAATCGTGTCTTCATTAGTTTGTGCTGCACCCTGATGGAAAAAAAACCCTTCTGTGATTTCACTAATCCTTATTCCTTCCCTGTTCTAGCTTTTACTAGTGGCACTTCTTGTGTTTATTGCCTCTTTAAAATGCATCGCTTGTTGTATTTCTCATTCCTCCAGTCACTTTGGATAAAAGTGTCTGCTAAATGAATAAATGTAAATGTTACATCACATGTGTGTGGCGCTGATTTCTTCTCTCACTAAAAGCTCAACACTAACACAGCATGTCACTGTGGGTCTGTTCAGTAAAGACGCGCGTCTGGTTCACGTTCTCAGTTCTTTGCGCTGAATCTGATGGAAGGAAGCTGTGAACTGAAGGAGGCAGATGTCCAGGCTCAGCTGGAGTGGATCTATGAGCAGACGCTGAGCGCTGAGCAGAAGCAGCCGGCCGTGGGACTGCTGACCGCCGGGGGCCGGACGGACTGGGCTCGAGCCAGAGACCAGCTGCTCAAAGGTCCACACAACACCACACGGACATGGTGCTAATAGCTAGAGAGACAGACAGATTAAACACTCAGCTTACTTCCATTGCTCAGTGCCAGATTTCACCGTTATCCAGAAGCAAAATCGCTTTCGCACGATCCCGTGTGTGACAGAGATGCATTTTAACGTGTGACCAATCTGTGGAGCAGATCCAGTGAACAGAGAGAGTGTGGAGCTGATGGAGCGCTGCGTGTGCGTCGTCTGTCTGGACGATCCTGCGGGACTCGAACCCAGCGACACCAACAGAGCTGCCCTGGTGCTCCACGGAGGAGGACGCGATAAGAACGGGGCGAACCGCTGGTACGACAAACCCCTGCAGGTAAACCACAGATGCTCGATGACAGAAAGTGTTCAGATGCTCAGATGTGTTCTGGTGTTAGATTCCTGTCACTGGAGCGGCCAGCAGGAGTCTTTGAGAAACGTTTGCTTGTTTTGTAATTCTGTTCAGAGCAGGAATGGCACACTGCAGACTAGAGCAGTAACGGAACACAAACATGACGGTTCGGTACTTACCTCGGTTTTGACGATTCGGTATAGTTTCGTACAGCAGAAAAAACAAAATCGCTTTTTTATACATTAAACAGTGGCTTACTGAACTAATTGCTCTTTCTTTCAATTTAAGATAATTACAATTTCCTTAGGGATAAAACTAAACTGGTCCTCTACATTATCTAGGTTGCAATTAAGAACAGAGCCCAAATTTATTTTTAAATATAATAATCAACACTCATCTTAAAAAAATGTATGCAAACCTGTAAATTGCACATAATGCAGTTTCTAAATTACAAAATTTCTGTTTGTTGTTGAAATATAATCATTTACACCATGGCTGTCATAAGTTGTTTCATAACATTAAATAATTAAGACATGAGTAACAGGTAAAGTAATATATAATGGGTATATACTCTAGGCTAATATTTCATGAAATGCTGTTCTCTAGACTTAATTTCTCTAGTGAACTAACGAGCTGTAGCACTGATGACTTGAGGTAAATGAAATGCGATGGGACATTTTGTTTACAAGCTGTTTTAATGACGTCTTCCTGCGACTGAACACTGATTGAGTGATTACATGAGGCATGAGACGTTCATTCATGTTTATTTCATGTTAAAACTAGTAATAAAGAGGAAGGGATGATCGCTCTGCTGTTTGAACTGAGGCTTTATACAGCAATCTGTCACGCCACATCAAAGAGCGCCGAAACAGCATTTATTGTCTGAATTCCCTAAAAGAAACTGAATGATTTGTTGGGTACACGTGCGTAACGAACCACAAGACCCATACCGAAAATTTTGGGTATGAATGCGAGTACCGTTTCACCCCTATACTGCAGACACACTCTGGCTGAGCAGTAAAGGAGAGCACTGCTGATGTGTTTGTGTTTCAGTTTGTGATCGGCACAGACGGTGTTTGTGGGGTCGTGTGCGAGCACTCGCCGTTCGAGGGAATAGTTCTGGTGCAGTGCACTGAACATCTGCTGAAAAACATGTGCGTATCAACACACACCAGCCAGCTAATCGCACAACTGAGCTCTTCTGCTAACTAATGGCTGAAGTTACTTTCTGAAGCTCTGGACAAATGTGAGAGTCTGTGAAATGATGCTATAATAACTGAAGCTGAATGAAGGTCTCTTCGCTGCAGACGCTCCTGTAAGCAGAGCTCCGGCCGGAGCGCGTCTGAACTTCCTCATCCGCGCAGATTACTGTGGAAATGTTCTCCTCAGATTCAAGGCGCGCTGGCGTCCGCTGCGGATCACCTGCACAGGTGAATCAAACTCTTTCAGTGGTGATCTATGTAGTGACAGCTGATTATCAACAGTATTTTTTCAGTTTCTCGTTTTGTTAGAAAGCTTGACCCTGCAGGCATCAGCCGGGGTTTGATTGGTGCTCTGAACGCTCTTCTCTCTCTAGACTCGTGAGGAATCTCGACATGAATGTTTTCACATTTGCGGTTTATGGGAAGGAGTTCATCAAGCAGCAGAAGATGAGTCCAGACGCCTTCATACAGCTGGCTCTACAGCTGGCCTTCTACAGGTGAGGAGCGACGACCGATTTCTCCTTCTTAGAGCCGGACTCTACATCGCTCGCTGTTTCCGCAGGTGTCACAGAAGACTCGTGTCCACTTACGAGAGCGCTTCTCTCCGCCGCTTCCGGCAGGGACGTGTGGACAACATCCGCTCCAGCACCCCTGAGGCGCTGGCCTTCGTGAAGGCCATGACAGACGGAGGAACATCTGCTCAGGTTTCACGTTCTTCCATCTCTTTTATGTTCTGCCATAAACACAGAAGATCTAGGGTTAAACTCATGCTCTTCATTCCAGGATGCAGAGAAGGTGGAGAAGCTGCGAGCGGCTGTAGATGCTCAGAGTAAAATCACAGCTCTGGTGAGAGAATACAGACGCCTGACGTCACGCTGGTGTTTTTATGTGAGCGCTGATGAGCTGTTTGACCTTCTGCAGGCCGTCACGGGGATGGGGACCGACAATCACTTACTAGGACTACGTGAAATTGCCAAGGAGATGAAAATGGAGACGCCAGACATTTTCTCTGATGAAACGTACCACATCAGTAACCACTTCATCCTGTCAACCAGTCAGGTAAGAGCAGCATACTACACAAACACAATACAGCTTTATAATTAGTGACGTGACGTGTAAGTATGGTCTCCCATGCTCCGAATTTGTGCTCTGCATTTCACTCATTAACCGTAGCTCTGTCATGACAACCCTCGAAGTGATTAGCATGGTAATGTACACGACAATGTTAATGTATTTGGTCTTGCCGGAATAGATCTGCTACACTGCTGCTGCCAATACATCCACAACAGGCTGCTGTGAGCATGTAATCAATACTGCTGCTGCACATATACATGAAATAACCCCCATATATAGCGTACATGATCACCCCGTAGCAGCTCTATACAGGTGGAGCTGGGGAAGGTGGAGGGTTTTTGAAGCACGCTGCTAACTGCTACAGCAAGCACTAGTCATATATTTGAATGTTGAGCAGCGAGCTCACTGGCTACCAATACAGGAGAGAACCAATCAGCTGTGCCGTGTGTCAGATTGAGTTAAACCTATCGGACTGCGCCATCTACAAATTCATGCCAGAACTTTGTATTTGAAATGGTCTTTGTCCTCTAACTGTACCATAAGGGCAGGAAGTATATGAGGTGAGAATGCAGTAATCGAGTCTTCTGGATTATATTTCACTCTTCGCACACCTTTGTTTTATTGTTTTAAGAATTATTCTAAGTAGGTCACTTCTGTAAATGTAGCTATAGTAGACTAGTGGCAGCAGGGATTGGTGTAAATGGTTTAATGATGGTGAGATGATGTTCAGTATGTGTGATGTTCCTCCATGAAGGTTCCTACCGCAGAGGAGATGTTCTGCTGCTATGGTCCGGTAGTTCCTGACGGTTACGGCGTGTGTTATAACCCACGGCCCGATCACGTGCTGTTCTGTGTGTCCAGCTTCAGAGAGAGTCAGGAGACTTGTTCAGGGCTGTTTGTGAAAGCGCTGGACGAGGGACTGCAGGACATGAGGATCCTGTGCACTAAACACACCGATCACGGGAACACACCAAAATAACTGCATCACGCTTTGATATTTTCATAGCAACAATAACCAGTACTGTACACTGTTGCACTGCTGTTAGAATAGAAACCTCTCTGACCGGAGAGGAGTGTGTGTGTGTGTGTGTGTGTGTGTGTGTGTGTGTGTGTGTGTGTCCTTGTTTATGCTACATTGAGGGGACCAAATGTCCCCACAAGGATAGTAAAACCAGTAAACGTTGACCTTATGGGGACATTTTTTAGGTTTCCATGAGGAAACAAGCTTAAAAATCATACAGAGTGAGTTTTTTTTTGAGAAAGTAAAAATGCAGAAAGTGTCCTGTAAGGGGTAGGTTTAGGTGTAGGGTTGGTGTAGGACAATAGCACATACAGTAAGTACAGTATAAAAACCATTACACCTATGGAGAGACCCCACAAGGATAGCAAAACAAACGTGTTTTTGTGTGTGTGTGTGTGTGTGTGTGTGTGTGTGTGTGTGTGTGTGTGTGTGTGTGTGTGTGTGTGTCCGTTACATACATATACAATATACTGCCATGTATTTATACATAAATAGATATATAACAATATTAGCATGTTAACATATTTAGATAACTATACTTTTAAACTAGTTATGTATGTATAAGCTTACATACTTGTTAGTGTGTAGTCTGTAAAAGCACACTTTAAGTAAAAGTAATATTGCTAAAATCTCCACAACTAGTAAAAGACACACGTAAATATACATAAACTTTACACACTTCATGAAATGATGCATTTAAAAAACTTAATCTTAAAATAACTGCATATGAATGTGAATATCTGTGTGAAAGCACAGACTGTGTGTAGAAATACTTTTAGATGCACTGTGTTTATTAGAGTGGATATATGTGCTCAAACATCATAAACATAAGGATTTTAAATATATATTTTAAAATGTGCAATAAATTCAGTTAAAGTGCAATAAGTTAACGCTGTGATGTAGATATTTGCACTAGAGACATATGCACTAATAATCCTCATCAGTATAACTCCTGACTCACAGGAACAGATGTTTGTGAGTAAATACTGTCTTGGGTTTTTGTTGAACCTATTTATAGTATGCAATGATGTCTGCTGCATTCATTTTTTACTGTCTCATGATTATCTGTCAGATGAATAAATGTCTTCATGATTGCTCATAAAATGTATTTTTGGAAGTTCTATGCATTTTAACCATGTATAATTTATTTGTTTGCCACTGTATGTTACTTTATGTTAGTGTGTTGTGTCAGTAAATTATGTTGTATGAAATATAAATAAATCAATAAATAAATTGTAAGTAAATAAACTGGATTTTATTGCATTACTGATTAAGGCCTGTGCAAATGAGAGCAAACAGAGTGATCCATGCTCACAGTCCGAAGAAAGAAGCTGCAGGTGCACCAACACACATGTTGGGTTTCCGTGGTTTATGGGTCTCTCCACAGACATAATGCTTTTCATACTGTACAACGGTATTTTATATCACCCTACACCTAAACCTACCCCTCACAGAAACTTTCTGCATTTTTAGATTTTCAAAAAAACTCATTCTGTATGATATATAAGCTCGTTACCTCACGGGGACCAAAAATGCCCCCACAAGGACAAGGATTTCAGATATTGCCATCTTTGTGGGGACATTTGTGCCCATAACATAGGGTTTACCAGGAACACACACACACACACACACACACACACACTCATATGGTCACACTTTTGAGACATCAATGATCATTGGTTCTACTTTCATTGTCTGGAAATGATCAGCATGAAGAAACTGCTAAACTTCTCCTCTTGTGTTGCACACACATCACGGCAAACTTCAGTCAGACTGATCCTCACTGACAGGAAGAAGAAACCAGCTGGACAGGAAGACATAAGTGCAAACGTCTGATTACATTTGTGATCCATCCAAAGTGAACAAGTTTTGATTAGTTCACAACTATAACTCAGAAAGTAAAGCAGAACATTAGTCACGGATGTCTAGTATAGTTTAGCTGTGCGTCTAAGCGTGTTTAACATCAAATGAACGCAGTATGTTTGCAGACGCGCAGCAGCCAATCAGACGTCAGCTGGCGAGATCAGCAAAACTCCTGCCATTTCTGATACGCATGCATCCATATTCAGATCAACTGCTTCTGTTAAACTCTTTCCCGCTGAAGATCAGCGTTTATTCAGTGTCTGTCAGTTTAAACTTTATTCCACTGATGAAACTGATCAACATGAAAACCACTAAATAACCTCCTAAAACATTTGATGAATGAAGCACATGAAGTATTTTCCTGGCGTGGAATCAGTTTTCAGCTCCTGACATTCTCAAAGATAAAATGATTCCCAATGCGACAGCACTGTTCCCTCGTTCCTAAAATCTTTCAATTAAAGAGAAGAGCAGAAAATGTTTTTATTATAAAGTGCTTCTCATAATGACCGTGCTGGCATTTCTGAGGAAGATGTCAGTAGCCGTCTTCCTCTCACACACGGTTTTAAGAGTCTAATTGGCCGAGGAACTGAGAAGCGTTTGCTAATGATACTGAAAACACGGCGAGTCGGAGGAGCTCCGTCATTCTCCCTAATGAAGCGCTGGACTCCCAAACTGTAGAGTAACGAGTCTCAAACGTCTGCAGAACCATTTACTCAAACCTACAGCACAGTGAGAGCTGCGGGAACAATAACACTCATGCATTTCATCTCCTCACGCTAAAAACTGAACTGAATGAAGGCAGAGATGATAGAGATGAACAGAAAACAAACACCATTAAACCATAACTCACGAATGACCAACAGTCCAGTAAAGCGAGAGTTGTAACAATTGTTTTATGTGGACGGGTCCAGACCTCTTCAGGCCGCTTTATGAGATAAACGGGTTAGAAATGGCCACACACTGTTGATATATTTGATTACATGTGCTATTCATCATAGTAAAATCTGACACATTAAATCAATGTTGAGCTGGTTCTGTTCAAGGCTGTTAGAGTTAAAGGTCAGCTGTGTTTTCATTCAGCTGTCTGCCGGCCGTCTCCGACTTTATATCAACCCTGATGCGACGGCCGGATCACAACACAGCCAGCGGTTCAACACAACAATAAAAACATCTTCCTCACAGTTTAGCCCGTGTAAAGCAGACTATATCAGACAGAAAACAGGAGATCTGCTCTGTACTTCTGCATCAGTGCACAGTGAAATCTCCAGCACTTCATACCAACTCTGATTTCTTCTGGGAAACCGAAGTTCATGAACAGATGCAGACTGCAGGCAGAAAGCAGCATATCTGTTGATTTTAGATCAATAAGCAATTTACGTGTCTCCAGCAAAGGGTTCCAGCGCCGCAGGCCTGATTTATGACGCGAGCCGCGGGCCGTTTGCTGGACAGACGGAGTCTCCCGGATCGGATCGGATCAGACGAGGAACACGGAGTCTGGTTATGAACGCCAGCAGATACGGGCCTCAACAACATAGTCACAAGACAAACAATATACATGACTTTTACTAAAGCCGTAAAATAACAAGGCAAGGCAAGTTTATTCATATACAGTAGCACATTTCATACACAATGGTAATTCAAAGTGCTTTATATAAAAGGAATTAAAACAGTTAAGAATAGAAAATAACTTTACATAAAACAGTGCAATCAGTTCAGACGTAGCTCAAGAACAACTTCACAGCTTGAATAATACGTGACTTTAAGTGCTTTGGTGCATCACCATAACTCATCTTTTGTTGTTTCAGATTCAGCTCTATAGGAAACCCTCATGTGTGATGTTTATAAGACGTTCATATCTTTATGCATTCAGCAGATTAGAGCTGGATGAAACCATGAATAACAGAGCTGAACATCATGAAAATAAAAACAGGATCGGTTTTGTTTTCCCAGCGCTAGTGAAAGACCCGAACAAAGACTAAATCACACATTCTCTAATTAATGATTCTAACAGCCAGATCTCAGGCGTTTCATATGATCTGCATGTAAAGTCTATCAGATTTCTCTGCGAGATTCTCTCCGTCTCCAAACGAACTCACAGATGACGTCAGGATCTCGAGGAGTCGGAGCGGTTCAGCCGTGCGAATACAAGACACGATGACTGCTTACAGTGTGCTGCATCTATGCCCTTCATTTACGAAGCGTTAAAACACTCCTGAAAGCACACAGTCGGTCAAGCAGCTTCCAGAGCGAGCCGTCTGAGGAGCGAAGGGCCTCGCTGACCGCTCTCTGTCTGTCCGGGTCTCAGCTCTGACACACTAATGAGATGACAGACCGTTCCTTCTTGCGTCTGTTTGCTTACCGACATCCATCCATTCAGTCATCTACCGTGTGAACCGGGTGTCACGTCATGTTGAGTTTCACAAGCGTCTCCGACTGCGATTTACTGCAGCAAACGCACATCTGGCTTCTGTTTGTCAGCAGTTACTGTGACACAAACCCATTGAAGAGTGAGAATCACTGACCTGCGAGACGAAACTCATGAGGAACCAGTAATGAGCTCCAGCTTCCCTTCATTACTTCATCTCAGCTGCTGAAGCCGAAGCCGGTCCTGACCAGGTGCAAACACGCAAGACTTACTGCTGTGAAAATAATCAGGTAAATGGATTCATTCCAGTTCTTATGAAGGCAGTAATGAAGCAGATCTGCGGTCTATTTTCAGCCGTATGACCTGAAGAGACTCTTGCGTTCAGACTCACATTTGCACTTCAAATGCAGCAGAAACTGAATTAATGCAAAATGAAGAAATTAAATTCATCGGGTATTTCTGGCCTTCAGGAATCAGAATTCCCAGCAGATCTTCAGCATCCATTTGAAAATCTCTTTGTCTATTTGTCTGATGAAAGGAAATGAATGCATGTCGTCCCGAGGCCCTCAGAAGATGAGAAAAACATGATTATCAGTAAAGATATAAGAGAGAGGAATCACTTATTAAACGATGCACAATAATTCACGACACTCAGTCAGTGCGGAGAATGACTTCAGCAGAGACGACTGAAAACACAGAGCAAACACACAGTATGAACAAGTTATTTGAGTTTGACCGTGATAATACCGTATCACATGCACTTTCTTTGGTATTCTTTATGCAAATAGCTGCATGGCAATCATCTGGATATCATGGTTTTACCTTCACTGTGCTGCAGTGTGTTTGTTTCCTCAGGTTACACGAGGAAAGGTCCCTTTCTCTGGATCCTGTATTGTGCAGAAATGGGGCCTGAAGCGACTGACCTCCTCCCGGCGGGTCGTTAAGTCTGACAGCTCAGTAACGAGCGGCGCGCTGCGGCTTCAAGAGCCTGGAGCTGCTGCTGATGAACAGAGGGCCTGATCGCGGAGCTGCACCGTGAGGCCCACAGGCGCGTGTTTCTGACGTCTGGTCATGGAGCAGCGCTGCGAGCCTCTTCTGTCACACACTGACAGCTTGTTTTACTTGACTTCACGTCTATATTACCCACAATGCCTGTTCCAGTGCTGTCGTGCTCAGTAGCTCACAGGAACCCTTTCTCACGTGTCGTTACCCAGCAGATGTGCAGATTTAATCAAACTCATCTTTAATATGATCAAGGACCAAAACCCCACAAAATGCACAAACAGCTGCTGCTTTGAACTCGGAGCCAGAGAAAGGCAGAGACGGACGACTGTGGAAATAACGCAGATGGTAAACCAGAAACAAACACAAACCTGTTCACACTGCGGTTCAATACGGTGTCACTCCTCTTCTGTTCACTCACACTTATTAACTTTCATTAAAGCTGTATCTCTAATTTATCTGTGTTATGTTTTTCCACAACCCCGTTAAATACAGTGATGATAAATAAAAACTATCCAGCATAAAGCAAAGTTTTAAGTTCATTTTGTGAGAGCTGGGAGGTTTTAAAGGAGTGCTAAGAGAATTATACAAATTAATATATAAATGAATATTGTGATTAATATTCTTAAGGTTCTGACTGTCTTCAGAAAAGATTCGATGGCATTTTGTTTTCATCTTTGCTCCATGTAATCCCTAATAAAGTAGTGTTTTAATCACAGTACTGCTTTGTGTGCAGAGGTTTAGAGAAACATCTGTAATTCTGCTGCTTCATCAGCGCCCCCTGCTGTCAGAGACCGGACTCACACGCAGTCTGTCTGCACGCCCCGCTGTACATTCTGAGCTTATGTGGATCCTACACATTCAAACATTCGGATATCTTGAATTATTTATGGAGCAGATAAAATACATGTAATCATTTATAAATTAATTATCATTTTGACT